>RJWJ010000708.1:0-186443 GCA_004363605.1 Indri indri | reverse complement strand
AAAAAAAAAAAAAAAAAAAAGAACCAGCTTTAACTGGCTTGCCAGCCACTTGGTCACCTTAGGTGAACTTTGGCTAATTACAATATAATTTGCATTGTGGTTTTACAATTTCCCCACACTTGAAATTGACATGACAGTTCCAAAACAACCATACAAAGTATGAAAATGAGAGGGAACCCAATTCTAGGAATTACTACCCAGATTCTTAGTAAAAAGAAACCATTACCCTTGGATATTCCTCTCGTCAATTAGTAAGAATTCACAGGACAAAAATCCCCTTCCGATCGGGGCAGCTGTTCTTTTCCAGCCTGCCCGCTTTCTCAATAGAGAGCATACTTTCACTTTTAATCGTTCAATAAAAGCTGCTTGCTTTGGCTTACGTGGTACATCCTGAAATTCTTTTCTTCGGGTGATCACCAAGAACCTGAAAGAATGCCACTCAGAGGATGGTAACACTTCCACTACCCTAATTTTCTTAATATTAATTTAGTTCTATTAAAGATTAAGTCAACAAACCTGTTGAGAGAATCAGCAAATAATGAGGATTTTTAGTTGACTGCAAAATAAAGAATGCTGTCTTTGAAGGTACAGATTGTTGGGGGGAGATAGTCATGGATTGAGTCAAAGCAGATCTTGGAGTATCCAGTGGGCATTGTGACACCACTGAACACTAAAACGATTACATAAAAGGGGCAGAAAATAAGGAAATGGGAAGTAAAAGATTACACAGAAAAAAATTCATTTTTTGAGAATCTGTTAGCATCTTATTTGCAACAAAATTATTACCCATTGACGATTTTAGTGTAATTACAATGCTAAGGTTAAAGTTATTAGGTTCAAAAAATACAGCTTAAAGAAAAAATCATTCTTTTCTAATTTTCCCCAGTATCATCAGTCAAATAGATAAAAGGAGAGAATAATTTTTTTAAAAAAAAGAAATATGGACTACTTCCTGATATTCTTCTCATCTACCCTTTTTTATAATTAATGGTAAAATAGAACACCAGTCACAGAATCTCTAGAACCAAATGAGTTTAAGTGCTACAGCCATGACATCTTAGCTTGAAGGGAAAGGTAATTATTATTGTGACAGGCCTGTTTCATATTATCACTAGTAATTTAAAATAATGTATTTTGTCAGGTTATTATCTATAAATAATAGTCACTAGAGTATTAAAATTATATTGAGAACCAATGGTTATGCTCCAACTTCAAGGGCAAATTGTGTTGAATTAAGTTCATACTGTTTATTTTGTTTATTGTTCAGTAATTTATTCACTGTTCTGAAATAAAAGATCTCACAGAAATTCTGGAAAAGGCACTACTCTTCAACAAGTTATGCAATGAGTATTTGAGCCAATAGTATCTGTATTATTTGATGCAGACTGGCTCTACTTGGGTACTTTTTTATGACTGTCTAAGCCTTAGTTTCCTCATTAGTAAAATGACAATAAACATAGGACCAACATCACATAATTACTGTGAAAATTACTGAATGAAAAGTACTTAGCAAAGAAGCTTAGTCAATATTAACTTTCATGAATGAATTTGACCCCATAAAAATCCAACAAACTGTGTGTGTGTGTGTGTGTGTGTGTGTGTGTGTGTGTGTGTGTAAACTCACAAGGTGATATAAGGAAATTTAAACCACCTAGAGTAAGAGTAAGATTATTTGGAAGAAGAGCAAAGTTGAATGATGTACACTACCATATATAGTGATTTACTATAACACCATGATAGTTAAGAAAGTATGGTATTGGATCAATGATAGAGAAATAGACAAAAGGAGATAATAGAGTCTAAAAATAGATCCAAACAGATATGGTCACCTGATTTACAACAAATATGATACTAAAATATAGTTGGGGAAAGGATGGTATTTTCAGAAAGTGGTGCTAGGATAATTAGAACAAAATGAGTCTTGACTCCCTAACTCTCACCCTACACAAAAAATATTTAAGATGAATCATAGATTTAAATATAACAATTAAAATAATAAAGATTCCAGAGGAAAACATAGCACAATATTTCATGACATTAAACAGTTTGTAAAAATTACTAACACTGAAAGAAAAAAGGTAATAAATTACTACTTTATTGAAATAAAGAATTTCTTCTCATAAAAAGATACCATTAAGAGAACAAAATGATAATTCAAAGGTTGGGAAAATATGTTTATATATATATATATATATATATATATATATAACACAAAGGATTCATATTCAGACTATGTAAAAAAATTCTATAGTTAAAAAATGCCATTAAAAATTAGGCAAAGACTTGAAAGTCACTTCAAATTGCAACAAAATTTTAAAAATTCTGCATAGCAGAACCATTACATATACAGTAGTAAAAGACAACAAATTTGGTACAAAATTTGTACTTTATTTCACATTGCTTTGATGTATGAAAGATCTCTAGATATCAAGAAGAAAACTGTCTAAAACCAAATAGAAAGTGGGCAAAAAATGTGTTCTGACAGTTCACAGAAAAAGAAAACCAAATGGCTTTTTAAAATATTGAAAGCTAACAAACCTCTTTCATAAAAAGACAAATCAAATACAAGCTAAAATATAAAATAATTTTTCATCTATTAGCAAAAATCAAAAAGATTATGAACCCAGAGGTTAGCAATAGTTTTGGAATACAGCACTATCACTTAATTCTTTCTGGAAATTAAATTGAGCAATATTCATGGGAACTCACACCTTCAAAATATAATTCTACTTCTAATAAGTTACACTGCAGAGATATGCTCCTTTATTAAATGTTGTTTCTGCAGCAATACTAATTGAAGCCTTAGTTGTTATAACAAAAAAAAGGAAATAATTATGGGGATAGTTATATAAATGTATATCAATTATCATACACCCATTCAATGTAACAATCATTTATTGAAATAATGCAATTAATAGAAAAAATGGGATTACTTCAACATGTACTGATCTGAAAGAATTTTTAATTCTTATTGTTCAGTGCTAAAAATCAAAGGGCCAAATATGTGTTATATAGGTGCTCTAGGGTGAAAAACCAGATAGCTCCTTCAGAAATGTAACTGTTCAATTCTATACCATTTTGAATGTATTGCCTCTAAAAATATTTTTTCTAAATTTTCATCTGGCCAAAAATAAAACTATCGAGACCTATTAGGTAAAACACAGTGAATTGACCATGTATGTAAATCTCCAGTCTCTCCCAGAACCTCCATTAAAAATGAGTAATTCTTTTTAAAACCATAAACTGTCCTATGTGAATAGAATGAATGGGAGAGAATACTTTGGGCATTGTGAGACATAAACAACATGTTGGAAATTGGAGAACAGATGAAGAAATAGCTGGAAAGCAATTCAAAGCTGAGGTTCAAGCCTGTGGAAACAGAGTCAAACATGTAATTCACGCCCAAAACCCTGAAATGGATTACAATTTATACAAGATCTATGGGTATAGCCATATGGAGGACCTCCAATAAAAATGCCACATTTTTGCTCCTTCATCTTCCTGTAGTGAAGGCCACCAATTGACAAGCTAGGTCCATAATATCTGTCTTCCAATTTTTTAAGACGTCTGTCAGGAATAGCTGGCCAAGGGTCATGAAGTGTTCATGGAAAGTCTCCAAAATGAAAGAGAACAAACCAATCCTACAAAACAATGGAACTTCAAGGAAACAGAGACAATGCCTAGAGCAGAAAAAGGATATAAAAAAATGCTATAATTAATATTAGATACGAAAAAAAATTACATCAATTGAGCAACAGAATTTTTTAAAAGTATTAAGATAACAAGAATAAACTCTTAAAAATTGAAAATATGACAGTAGAAACTTTAAAAAATGCAATAAAAATTGGGAAAAAAAAATAAAAAAAAAAAAAAAAAACCTGGTAAAACAAAAGGCAAAGAGATATGAAAGACAAAAAACATCCAGATTAGAGAATAAACTCAGAATGTGATTGAAAAGAATTCTAAAAAGAGAGAATTGGAAAAACCGAGAGGAAAAAGTATACATCAAACAAACAAAAACAATTAATGCAAATTTCAAGATCTAAAAGGACATGAATATTCGAATGGAAAGGACCTGCATACAGCTCAGTAAAATAAATAAAAAGAGACCTACATAAGGTGGTTTCACCACCTAAAAATCCTAAAAAAAAAAAAAAAAAAAAGGATTAGAAGTTTCTAACTTTTTCCAGGGGGGGAAAAAAGCTTTAAGCTTAGAAAATATTAATACCAGAAGTAGATCCATTTTAAACAATACCATGATTTCAAACATTTAGACAGATTTGGCAATTGTTAAAGTCTCCTGGATGGCAATGTTCTTCATTTGTTCATTAGTTCACTTAGCAAATCTATGCGTTATTGTCTATCGTATACCTGGAACAGTGTTAAGTGGGAAACAATAATAGCTATAATGTTTTGAGTGCCTGCTATGGGTGAGAGGTTTTATTAAAATTACCCTTACAACAATCATGTTAGAAAATATTTTTAATGCTCATTTTAAAGATAAGGAAACTGAGGCCCAGAGTTATAAGGTAACACACAGAAAGTGGCAGAGCCAGAATTCAAACCCAGGTCTGACTCTGAAAACCACCTGTTGTGAGTGCAGGGAAGAGAAACTTCTTTGTTCATAGCAAACAAAATGTCTATAATGTAAGTGTGGCTATTTTAGAGAACATCCCCAAACTTCTGATGATGGGGAGCTCCTTCTCATGTCCTCCCTCAGGATTCAGAGGCGGTGGCAGGTGGGAGTCACTATCCAAGACTTAAACAGATCATGTTAGAACATAGTAGGATGATTTTTTCAGATTGACTGTATTTATGTTTGACTACTGTAAAAATGTTGCATGCTGCTTACCTAAAATAATAAAAACACTGACCTGGGGAAAAAAATCCTATGGGAAATTGATGTTCACTGTATAAGGCTGTACCCAGTAAAAAAACAACAATCAAGTGTAAGCATTTAGAAATAAATTTCAGACAATTTCTCAGAAAGTGCCCTTTCGTGTCAGAGTTGCCAATAGACTGGTGTACACTGAACGCTACCTATCCTCAGGTGTGAGCATTCACACAGACTGCAGGGCTGGGGGTGAAATTCCTGGGTTTCTAAATCAGAGTGGGTCTGTTGCCATTCAGTCTTCTCTAAAGAATTTACTGGAGAATAGGATCGAACCAAATGAGGTATTAATCCCAGAAGGAAAGAAGACCTGAGATTTAGGAAACAGTAGCCTCAACCTGCAGAGAGGCAAAGCTCCGACTAGGATGACAGGTGTCCATTAAACCTGGAGAAAAGCAAGTCCACATTGGAAAGGAACTAGAAGTCTTAAAATATATGCATACAAGGAAAAAAGTTGAATATGTTGATTTCCAGATGTGTTTCATTATTTTGTGACAAGTTTGATAGGTCCGGAGGAAAATTTGGTAATAAATTAGTAATAGCAATATAGAGGACTAAGAAAATGAATAACAGAAGCAATTATTAACATTAGAGAAAACTTAAGAAAGATTGCAAGTCAGAAATTACACATTACATGGCTTTACTTCGAAGAATATTTATGTCATAGTCATAATTTAATGCTGAGTATTAATTGAACCTAATATATTGGGGAAAAGGGGAGAGGGGAAGTATGTGTAGCTGAAGCGTATACTAAATTCTCTTCACCCATGGTAAGAAATCAAGAGATAATATCTAAAATTTGAAAATCAAAACGTATTATTTTCAAGTCTGTTATTTCAAGATGTAAAAATAAATAGGAGAAAAAAGAACTAAAAGACCAGAGTGGCTGGCTCTGAGAAGTCAAAATCTGTAATGAGTGGGCGTGAAAAATGTATTTGTACATCTATTACTCTGATGAAAAGAAAATTTAAATTCAAAATCATCTCAAAATTTGCATATCAGCACCTTATTTTTCTAGTAGCAAGTTTAATTATTTTGTTGGTTTGATTCTTCTCAACCGTTTGCAAAAATTTTAATACAGCTTTTAAATTAAAGGATCAAATATCTTAGACTCAACCATTTGAAGACTGCACAGATGAGAGCTTGATTTTGGCACAGTAGCTTGACTTGGATTATGATATTAACACTGTTAATATTAAAGTAGGACTAGTGTGCACCTCCAGGGAAAATGCCAACATTGTATTATCATAAAAAACACTTTAAAAGTGTTTTTATTAGACGAAATGTCCTTTGCCTTGTCTAAATTTTTTTTTTTCTGGTATCCCTTTGCAGTATAACAAACCAACTCTAAAATGTAGTGGCTTAAAATAAGAATAAATTTATCAGCCCATGATTCCATGATCAGCAACCGAGTCAACCTCAGCTGAGCGATTCTTCTGCTGATCTCACCTGGGGTCACTCATGTGTCCGTTATCATTGTGCAGCTCCTGTAGAGCACAGTGGGCCAAGGTGGCTAGTTCCAGTCCTGACAATTGTCGGCTGTCTGCTGGGTCCTTCTTGCAACATGGTCTCTTATCCTCCATATGGCTAGCTCAGGATTCTTCACATGGTACTTTCAGTGTTTCAAGAAGGCAAGATCTGAAGTTCTAGGATTTTTGAGGTTTAGGCTTAGAACTACCACAACATCCCTCTCATCATAGTCTACTGATCAAAGCAAATTGCAAGGACAGCCTATGTTCAAGGGCATGAACAAATGGTCTCCATCTCTTGAGGGGAGAACCTGCAAACATTTTGTAGTCATCTTGAATCCATGGCATAGCCCACAACTGACTCTAATCTTAACCAGTTTACAAGTTAAGTGAATGTAAAGTGACGTCACAATAATTTTTATTAGATAGTATGATGGTAGTTTACACTTACCTCTTTACATCTCATGTTCCCATCCCCATCTACACGTATTCACCCTCAGCTTAGGGTCATGATATTTTTTCCGAATTTCTGTATATATCTGCTTTCTTTACAGCATTGCAAGTTTAATTAGGAGTAGAATTCATGTGACATTCACTCTCATATATTGCACAATAATTTACTGAGTACAAGGTGCAAAAAAAGAAAAAGAAGGAAAGTTTTGAATAAATTTCCCCTAATGCCATGAATAGGATAAGAGAAAAACACAGCAACAAAACAAGAAGAAGCATTTGAAGTGTTTTAACTAAGATACTTTAGAACACGTAAATGCTAAAAACAGTGATGTTTAAGAAAAAAAAAACAAGCAAGGAAAACGTAGAAAATAACAAAATGTCTAATGTCAGCTAATCATACACTAGAAAGTCAGTTTGGTGTTTGCAACTGTTACATGGAAAAAATCCAGCTGTTTCTTGACTTTTAATCATTATAGTCATCATTTTTATTTATTAAGTTTTATTTGTCTTAGTGAGACTTGGAGAGAGCTAGCTGTTGGCAGAAGCAAGCTATAATGTCCCGGGACTGTTAGCAAAAAAGATATGCATTGCTGCATTTAATTCTGCTTTTGTATAAAAATGTATTATTATTCTCATTAAGTAGCTCTGACCGTATCTGGTAGAGAAACTCAGGGTAGTAAAAGGCAGATGAATCATAGACTGAGATCCAGAGAATAAAATTAAAAGATATTAAAGAATAGCAAATTTAAACCAAAGGTTTTATTGGATAATGTGAAGGCAGGAAATGGAAGCGAAAAGAGCCCTTTACTGGGAGCTAAAATATTGAATTATTTAGAGTAGCGCAAAGGGACATGCCTAGGACCAATGAAATGAAACTAGGAAAATGAAAATTTTGTCTATCACAGAAATGTTGCTAACATCAGGGATATAATGAAACTGTCCCCCAGGAGACTTGTTTCATCTAACATAGAACTTTTCAATCTTAAAAGCTAAAATTTCATTTGACCCTGTACCATCCCAGCCTCCCTTATCCATGTATCACTATGGCAGAATGAATTATGTTTTCAAGCCATTGAAAACACTTCTATTTAATGAGTTATTTTTCCTGTCAGAAATGAATTATTCCAATAACCCATGCAATAACAATACCCCTGACCATCACCAACAAAAATGTAGACAGGTCCTACTGAAATTATTGCCAACATTGTTGGTTAGACCTTTTGCCTCACCATATGAACATGTGGAAAATTTCTGAATTAACTGCAATGTCATAAATCCTTGTGTAGGAAAATATAATCTCAATCTTCAAAAGGTATTAGTCTCTATCTACAAAATAGGTCATGATGATGTCAGCTTCATTTCTACAGCAAAAAACAAACAAATACACAAAAAGCATACTGTGATGAATATTTTTGTGACATTTAAAAAGTTGTATGGGCTCTTCTAGGAAAGAAGGGAGAAAACACGGATCTGTAATTTCTCATGGAAAACCTTGGGGACAGATTTGTTAAGAATTCACAATTTGGGAGAGTTTAGGCATAATATGGTGTGTCCACCTTAAATCTTTTCAGCTGTTCAATAATCAAAATATCACCATTTCTGCAGTGAAATATCTGACTGTTCACACTAAGTGAGAATGACCTCAGGTTTTACCACCAGATTTATTCACAGGAGATCAGATTTTGCTGTTAAGTTATAACAATTTTTTTAGTGTTCAGGATTTTGGAATTTGTGAATTACAAATAAGAAATCATAGACTCATAACTGTTACACTCAGTATTTAAACACATCTAAACACCAAGTGAAAAAAAAATCCAAATGCCTCTAGATATAGTGCTTATAATTGCATTTGTATACACAATTTAATTAAATATCTCCCTTTTTGCATGTGGGTCAAAAATAATCATAATTTAACAAAAAAATGAGTAAGTAAAGAAATCAATGGGATGAAGGACGTTACAATGTTTCAATGTGAACACTAAAAAAAGAAAACTGATACATATGCCTTTATTTTCCTAAGTTGAGGTCCAATGAGCAGGTCACATGTCTCATTCTAAAAGTTTGAATTTAATTTTCAATGTTGTCAGCCACTTTTGTTTGCTTAGTTATGTGTAATCAGCAAATAATTTGTTTTCATTTTCTTCTTAAAGATGTGGAGGTGGTTGTCTCACTTTACAGGACGTTTTGGAAATGAGATTGGAGTTAAGATTACTCATTCACGAAAGTGGGTTGAAGCAAATATCATAAATTGCATAACAAATATTGACTAATGAACTTTTCACAAGGATTAATCACAAACAAAACTGCAGGCAGAACTCTTCATAGGGAAATATGTTTGTCTTTATTATGCAAAGACCCTAACCAACCTATAATGGAATTTTGATTGCATTAAGTAAGAGCAGTCAATAAGTTTAAAATTCAAAAAAAAAAGTAGAAAAATCTTATTTTAGACATAAGATACTCACATATTACAAAGGAAATATTCTTTTTCTAGAAATTTAATAGTCCATTTCTCATTTTTCCACATATTATAGATTTGAGCTAAGCAAGCATTAAGTTCTTGGGACCCAAAGCACCTGAAAAATCTCAGCAGGACTCAGTGACAAGATGAGCAATTAAATTTTGACAACAAGAGTTACTGAGGTAGAGCTCAATAAGTTTTGTTTTATTTGTAAGTTTTTTTGCAATTTCATTAAAGGCACTCACTGATCTTATTGCCATTGTTTCATAGGGATCTTTATATTTTTTCTCTCATCAAATTTGATTACCAGAATAATTTTTAACCAATCTTCTAGTATAAATACATAGATCTAAAACGAAAATCTGAATACTGGGAGCTTTAAGGTTTCATAGAGATGTGAGGTCTAGTCAATGAAAATATGACTATAAGTAGATAAATGTACAGCAAACCTTCTAAATTTGATTTTCAAGTTTGTTGAATGTTGTCTTCATTTTAAAATAAATTAATATACCGGGTTCTAGTAAAGAAGAAATATGAGCAGTTCTAAATGTTATTTACCCAATCTTGTCTATGTCCATAATGAATATTGTGTACTTCCTTCAGCGAATGTACTTTTACGAATCATCTTCACTCATCCCCCAAAGCCGGCATGTGTTGGGGTCATGGTTAATCATATTCCTCGAAAGGAAAGTTGGGGCAAAATCTGGAGGGGAGAAAAGTAAAGAACAGAACTAATACTTGATTAGCATAGTCTATGCTTCATCAAGCCATCATTATGAGTTGATTTATTCTTCCCATTTTATTCTTTCCATGAGAATGCTACATATAGAGCTAGAAGGCTCAGAGGTAAGGTAGCAAGCCCTAAGTTACAAAGTGAATAAAAAGAATAACCATACATTTTCTGCCTCTCTGTGCTGCTCATGGAAAATTACATAGCACAAAAACAAACTAAGCAACCTATAGATTAGAAGATAATAAATCTGTTGCCATTTTATTACAAATATTTTGATTCATTTTTATTTTTTATTTTGAATCATTCGTTCCACTTTTCTCTTAATTTATGTAACTAGAACTTAACTCTTTGTAATCTTCCTTAACAAAAATGTCCTTTTTTTTCCTTTGCATGTATCCTGCAAAGATTAAAGTTAAAGCCACAAGGTGGGTGCTCTCTTACATCTGAGAATTCAAAATCATTGCATAGGAAAGTGAAACAACTCTCACAGGGTTAAAGAGAATTATAGGCCAGGTTTTAGGCAGAATTATATTAATAGTTTGGCATTATCCAGGGTATGCTGGTGCTCTCGGACCCACTTCCCTGCAGCTGCTTACTAACCAAGAGTCAGTCACATAGTGTGCTGACCAGCTGCTCCTGTATTGTTCCTATAGATAGAACCTCTAAGGATGATGGAATCATAAGACCTTTTTGCTGAAGAATTGCTTAAGGTGTTTTTTAGATCCTGAATTCCAGTGAAACTGCTGATGCCAACCAGTTTAAAGACCCCCAGAAGGGAACCAAGGCAACACAAGAATGCAGTTTCTTCATCTCCCTGTCCCCTGACTTTGTCCCTCACTTCTTGATCAATCAGCAGTCCCCACACTTTAGCCCATTATCCGTGCAGACCCCTTGAAACCCATATTCCCAAATCTCTCAGGGAGGCAGATTTGAGGTTTCCTCATCTGGCTGCCCCACGGTTTGGTTGTTAAACTCTTTCTCTGCTGCAATCCTCGGTGTCTTAGTATGTTGACTTGCTATGCATTGTGCACTGTGCAAAGGAACTTACCGTGGTTACAAAAGCTCTCTCAATTGATCATACAACTGTGCAACTATGTTTCTTTGAAATTTGGCTTACAAGCGTTTGTAATTCTTACCCAGTGAGTTGAGTTTTCAAAGATTCTCAAAGCTCATGGATCAGGTTTTGTTTTTCTTTGAAGGCATTGGTCTTATTACTTACATAGCTGTTGTGGGTTGAATTGTGTCTCCTGCCCCCAAATTCGTGTGTTGATATCCTAACCCTCCAGTACCTCAGAATGTGACATTATTTGAAAATAAGGGTGTTGCAGATGCAATTATTTAAGATGAGGTCATACTAAAGTGGGGTGAGTTCTTAATCCAATATGACTGGTGTCCTTATAAAACGGGGAAATTTGGTTACACGTACAGGGAAAACGCTATGTGAACATGAAGGTGGAGATCTGGGTGACGCATCCATAAACCAGGGAACACCAAAGGTACTGACAAACTGGAAGCTAGGAAAGAGGCTTAAAAGAGATTCTCAGTCATGCCCCTCAGAAGGAACCAACCCTGTCACCACCTTGACCTGGGACTTCCAGCCTCCATAAGCATAAGACAATAAATTTCTATTGTTTAAGCCACCAAGTTTGTGGTACTTTGTTACAGCAGCCTATAATGATACAGGAAAACACAAACTCAGTTTCTCCTATTATACTCTCACGACACAGAACACTTCTGTGATCTCAAAAATGTATCGAGTTTTTTCCCATTAACCACCAATTCTGCAGCTGATTCTCTAGTGGAGACCAGCTGGGTGTCCTCTAATTCAATTTAATTCTGCTACTGTCTACCTGGAGATAGCATCAGATCCCACAAGTTGAGGGCTCAGTCCCACAAGACTGACCCCCACTTCAGATAACGGTCACAAGCACAGGTTGTGACTTGTGCTTCTGAATGGCTTGCTATAAATCAGAGTTACCATCGCCCCCTCCTTGGATTCAATTAATTTGCTAGAATGGGTCACAGAACTCAGGAAAACACTTTACCCACGTTTACCCATTTATTATAAAGGCTGTTACAAAGTAACGGATGTGAGATGTAAGAGAGTCTGAGGGAGAGGTGTGGGAGAAGGGAGGCGGAGCTCCCACGACCTCTCCAGGTGTACCACCCTTGGGGAGCCTCCACATGTTTGGCTACCTGGAAACTCTCACAACCCAGTCCTTTTGGGATTTTTATGGGAGCTTCATTACATAGGTATGATTGATTATACCATTGGCCATTAGTATATCAACTCAACTTTCAGGCCCCACTCCCTTAGCTGGAGGTTGGTGAGAGTGGATGCGGGGAATAAAAGTTCCAAACCCATAATCACATGTTTGGTTCACCTGTCAAGCAGCCTCTATCCCAATGCTATCTAGGGGCCCCCAGCAACCATTCATCTCATTAATATACTGAAGACACTCTTAATAGACACATGCCAGAAGTGGGACAAATACCAAATAGTTACTACCCAAAATATTACCAAAAATATTACCCAAAAATTACCAAATAGACAATACTCAAATAGTTATTTCTTACGAATTCACAGTCTAGTAAGTGCTCATTGCTTCCTATAAATTGTAGATGCACAACTTGATGTGTCCCCTAAATAAAATGCCCTCAGTTTAACTCTATGTAAAAACTTAGTGATAAGTTAGGAGTTCAGATACAAGAAACACCCAAACACCTTTATCATGCCCAGTTTTCTCTTCCTTTCCATCCAAACCAAGAAATAAACACTAAGTGACTATCAATGACAGCCATGAAGATGTGTCATGGACTTTCCTTATGACTTGGTCAACTGAACTGCTTCGGAACAATCCTATTGATAACCTTATTACCTGCCCTTTTCCCTCTGCCCAAGGACAGTTGGGTAAAATTAATTCCTGTCTTGTGTTCAAAATAATGGCCCTAATATTTAGGGGTTATCCAGCCTGTACCCTTGCCTTAGATAAATTCACCCATAACTTATCCCAGGCTTTATCTCAAGAAAAGAAAGGATTCTGTAACAGTATGAACTATTTAATAATGGATCTTGCTTCCTGGAAAAGCTCAGGAACAATTCCAGCAAAGGGATGTTGTACACTAACTCAAACCCACCAGGGTACTTGGGATTAGCTGACTACTAACTTTCCACCAAGTCTAAGTTTCATAGTTCCACAAAGCAAATTCAAGTAGACCTGGATATTTTTTAGGGAGAGGGGTCTACTATGTTTCTAAAGGATGAAAGCTTCCCATGAAGGGATGCCAGTTTTCAATATCTTATTTAGTTTGCTGCACAATGGGCACTGAATCAATGCTTAATGCTGCTAATAGTAATAACATTAAAGACATAATCAACAATACAAGCTTCAGTTGCTGCTTAGCCAATCTCTTACTGAAAATAATGAAAATTTTATTCTCAACTAAAGAGCTATGGAGAGAAAGGATATTTGGATCATAAACCTGAGGAAAGTCTAGAGAAACCACAGAGGTATAATGAAACTGCACAGTAAGAGATGAGCTATCAAGGTAATGGTCATTACACTGTAAGTTTCCATAAAACAAATACAACCAATTAGATGGCCCAAAACAATTGTAAATAGAAAACCAATGGCTATTCTGTTTTAAAATACAGAATACAACTTCTAGATATTATATGATCCAGTGTCGAGGGGGAAAGAACCTCATACATAGATGGTGAAATGATCTTTAACACTGAATCAATCAATAAATATTTTTAGCATCTACTTTGCCACATGACTTCAATCTACCTTATGAGGTACAAAATGGAATAATTAAGCAAAAAACGTATTCAATAACATTTTCAACATTGTATTTGGTGATATGGGGAATAAAAAATAAGCAAAGTTTCGGCATCTGTCTAGGATGTATATAATGCAAAGAATGTTGCTCCTGTCTTAATAGTAATAAAAATCCAGGTAAACTTTGAAATTACAACTTTTACTTTTCAAAAGGTGTCCTCAAGGCAACCAAGAGACCAGAAATGTAAGGTGGCACTAGTCCTCCTAGGAAACAAGAAACAAAGAGCCATCCCATCTGGCAGAACATGTTCAGAAGAGCCACCATACTAGTTGCAATAATAGCATATAAAAATTTATTAAATACCAGCTTCCTAGTTCAAAGGTGGGCTAATATGGCAATCCAAAATTTCTAGGGGCATCTGACAAAAATGGAACGGCCATAACTTACAACCTCTTTCCTGCAAGCCTCCCCCAGGTGCTAAGGAGGAAAAACAAGGGCAGGGAAGGAGAACAGAGAGAACCCACCCTTGCTGGTGATTGGCATGAAAAAGGTGATTGGTGACTCTACAGACACAGACACACAACAGCATGAATTTCTCCAAAACTTTTTCTCCTGTGAAGCAAATGCCTTAAGCTTCAGAGGAAGATTTAGCAAACCCTCTTTGTCCAGCACCCTACCTCCATTCTAAGCACTAATCCAACACTAGAATAATTTTAGCTGAAGTCCACAGGTAACTATTGCAATAACACTACCTTAAACCAGCTCAACTACTCACTAGATTAGCTCAAGCCTTTAATGGTTAATCTTATGTGCCAGCTTGGGTGGGCTATAGTCGTTTGGTTGTTTGGTCAAACACCAGTGTAAAGGAAATTTTTAGATATGATTAACATTTAAATCAGTAGACTTCGAGTAAAGCAGAGTATCCTCCATAATGTGGTGGACCTCAACCAATCAGTTGAAGAACTTAAGAGAAAAGAGAGTTCTCTCAAAAAGAAAGGAAATATTTCCACAGACTGCCTTTGACTCAAGACTGCAATATTGATACCTGCCAGAATTTCGTTCCTGCTGGCCTAAACAAATTCCTAAATATCTATCTCTCTGTCTCTGTCTCTGTCTCTGTCTCTGCCTGTCTGTCTCTCTCTCTCTCTCTCCCTCCCCCGTGCTAGATGTTGAACTAGAATTTTCAAATATAATAAAAGACATCAAAGTAATGCCTAAAAATCTCAGAGAACCTCAAGTGGGTGGGCAGATAGAAATTCATTATAGACAAACTGCTGAAAATAAAGGATAAACAGAAGATATTGAAGGCATCTAGAAGAAAAAAACAATAAAGGACACATTACACACAGAAGAGAAAGACATAGATAAGGTATCACCAGAAAATGGAAGTCAGAAAAGGACAGAGTGATAACTTTATGGTTTATGCATGTTTTTGGAAAAAATAATCGGTCAACTCAGAGTCCCGTTCTCAACAAAACTATTTCAAAAATGAAGGGAAAAATAAAAACTTTGTCAGCAAAAGTCAAAAGAATCCATTTTTAGCAGACCTGTGTCATAAGAAATGCAAAAGGAAATTCTTCAAGCAGGAAGACAGAAACTCAATCAATACACAGAAATAAACAATCCATTATGTTGAAAATAAACATAAAATAAAATATAAAATACTGTAAGGATAACTGATTATCTAAATGAAAAATAATAAAAATATGTTGTGGGATTATTACATATGTAACAGTAGAATCATAACCACAATGTACAAAGAATGCAAGGGAAGAATTGGATGTATATTGTGTTAAGGTTATTATGATTTAAAAGGTAGCATACTATTACTTGAAAGTAAGCTGTGATAAATTAATGACATATATTATAAATTCTAGGGCAGGCAATTAAAAATAGTTAGGAAGAGTAATAATTTTCAAATAGCTATAAAAAAATTTAAAAGAGCCATAATTCAATCATGAATATAAAATGAAATCTTGAGATTCAATTACTCTAAAAGTAAACAGAAAAGAGGAAAATGGAATTAAAATAAAAAGAAAGCATGTAACAAAATAATAGGTTGAAAGCTAACCATATCAATAATTACATTAAATACGAATAGTGTAAACATTCAACTAAAAGTCAGAGATTTTTGAGTTGGATTTAAAAAAAGCAAGATCCATCTATGTGCTATCAAAGAAAGCTTAAGTTGGTACATTAATAGCAGAAAAGGAAGACATCAGATCAAGAAATATTACTAAAGATAAAGACAATATTACATTATGATTAAGGACATGATTTATCAAGAAGAAACAATAATCTTAAATATGTGTTTGGATTCAATAATGGACCTTCAAAATATGTGAAACAATAATGGATAGAACTGAGAGGAGTAATATACAAATGTATAGTTATGTTTGGAAGCTTCAAAACTTATCAGTTAAAAGAACATTAAATCAGTAAGTACACAGATGACCTGAAAATACTATTAATCAACTTTCACTAAATGAAATTTACAAAATACTCAATTCAAACACAGGAGAATATGGATTCTTTTCATGCGAACATGGGACATTTACCAAGATGTCCATGTTGTGAACATATAGACTCTATTCTGTGTCACAATCACACTTTATTAAGTTTTAAAATTTAAAAGAATTGAAATTTTGAAATATATCTCTAGCATATGGAATTAAATAAGAAATGCAAGAGAAAGAGAGAGACTACTGTTACTTAATGATAAATAATATGATGGAGACAATAAATGGTGAAGAATTTCACAGAAATGTGTGAATAATGAAGGTTGAAATTGTTGAAAAAATATTTTCTTGAGAGATAGAATTTATTCTTGATAAATTTCTTGATAAATATCTTGATAATATCTTAAATATCTTGATAAATTTTCATGTTTTGGGTGAATATTTTATTCCTATTAAAATTTCCTATTCCACATCATATTCCATTTTCATACTTCTGTTACGTAATCTCAAAGTGAATGATAATAGTTCCTTGCCTATGTATCCTTAATAAAGTCCTACTTTCAGATTCATATATTCCTAGTTCCTTAGCATATTGAACAAAACCCTTCCAAACCTGGACCAAATTTGTCTATACACCCCTCCCTATCTGGAAGCCATATTTTCTCATTAGGATCTTGACTAGCAATACAGAACTTGATTTCCGAGGGAATAATTATGAAACACAAGCCATCTGGATGTAGTTTGAACCCAGAAGAACCAGGAGAGAACTAATGTCAGCCAGTAAAATAAGTCTCCAAGGCACCAAGAACAAATGGATCCAAGAAGAATTTTAGGCAGAGATAAATCCAAGATTAAGAGCTGGAAGGTTACCTTATAAACCTGTTTCAATTAAAAAAAAAAAAAAAGAGCTAGAAGGAGCCCTTTTGGTTCCCTGAGACTCCTCCTCCCTTACTACCTAGCCACAGGAAAGCTCCCTACTTCTTCCTTTTGTTAAGATGGATTTGAGAGATTTTCCTCTCCCATCTTTTTCCTTTGTCTAAATCGACTAAACCTTTCTCTACCTCCAAGCACGGGTGTCACAGTGTTTGGCTTTGGCTGTGCATGGCGTACACGAGCCCGAATTTGAGGTTCTCCAACAACTCCTTACTCCTTTTGCTCACACAATTCTGTGCATAGAATTTCTTTCCCTCTTCTATCTCTTGAGTGAATTTATTCAACTATCGATCACCCAGTTAAAAGCTTTCTCTTCTATGACAAACTTTAATGGTCAGAAGGAACAAAATCACTCTTCCCTTGTGTTTTCATAGCATTATCTACCTTTTTCCATTCGAGCCATGGCCACTTGGTGGTGGTTCACACGTACTCTCTCCCATGTTGTATAAGAAAATTCTTGAGCTCAGAATATAGTCATATTGATCTTTCTTATTCCAAAAACAATAAATTGGTTGGTACATGGTAAGCACTTTGAATCTCAATCTATTAACATGCCAAGAGAGGCCATGTGTGGACCTGGATTTTAAGAGGTTAATAAATGGTAGGATGAGAATTCTCAATCCTGGGGTGTATTAGGGTGAACGCTGACAATGACTGCAGCATGTGCAGAGTTGGTGAACGGTGCCAAAACTTGTGACATGACAGGATTCAATACGACTGCAGTCACCAACATCCTATCTCAGACATCAGGAAGTATTAGTAGTAGATGAAGTACTTTTCAGGATCATCAACAGCTCAGAGGCAGGCACTGACTTTAACAGTGATTCAGTCTTAATAGTTGATTTCCTGGCTCTGTAGTCTCTGTAGCAGCCCCTCGCAGGAAAAATAAGAAAGGAAAAAAAAGTGTCAGAAGCTACAGAACAGGGGAAGGAATGAGTTCTTGGGCACACATAGAGACAACCCCTGGGGGCACTAATGAATAAAGGCTTATTTAAGAACTACAGATGCTCCCACAATAACAGGTGGGAAGGAGGCCACACAATATTGTATGTAATGTTATTGTGACATAAATGTGTGTATAAATATATGCACACAATATGCAAATGTATGTAAACGTATGTGTACACATGTATGTGTACATACATAGTTACTTAAACTTTTTCCAGTGTCATAAGTAAATATACACAACGGGAGCAGAGGAAGCAGGAAAGAATAGTAGAAACTTGCGTGTTAATTCCTGCTGTGGAAGAGGAGATAGACTCACTAATCAAAGAGACAGTTTCACATCTATTCAAAAGAAGGAGTATTGTTTTAACACTAGTTTTTTTAGCCATGTATAAAACACCCAGATCTTAATTTATATCAAAATGTCATATAAAAGGAAGCATTCCCTTTTAGAATATTTGCAAGTGAGCTTTCCATCTGTAAACCACCAATTATGTTTTATTAAAATGTCCAAGTGCAGGAAAAAAATTAGTTCTCTGGTATAAAAAATCTTTTTAGGCATTTTAGGTTACTTAATGTTCAGTAAGCTAAATAAAAGTTAATTTCACACTTTCTACTTATATTAAAAAGGAATCAAAGTAGAAAAAAATCCATAATGTTAAAAAAATAAAAAATATTTTAAATGGAACAATTATACACATAAATATATAATTAAACATTTTAAGAATCTGATTGTGAGGGTATTGTTGAACAGATAAAAAAATATTGGGAAACTCACATAAGAAATGGTTCCTGAGGATACAAAAGGGAACAGTCTCCAAGTATATGTGCTTCAGGAGGGTGAGGCAGGACAAATAGAGGTAGATGTAGATAGTTTTGTATAGGTGACAGCAGAAATTGAGGGATCTCATCATATTTTCTCTGTAAATGAAGCCAGAGATAGGATGGTTCTTCAGGTGGGGCCTGGGAGGCGTTGCTGGGTTCAAGTTTGGAAATGTGGGGAACAATGGGCACTTTTAATATAATGATGGGAATAAATTGTTAACGAGAAATTTGGAGTGAGATTTACTGTGAGTTTTTATGACTAGAAAGAAATGTGGGTAACAGAAATGAGATGCCTAAACCCTACGAATTTAGAAGAGTAATGAACTGGAACTCGCACTAAGGTCCAGAAATGACCATAGCAAGGAAAGCAGGTTGTACTCAGAGAGTGTGGTGACTGAATTAGTAATTATGTATTAGAGATAATCTACATTAATAACAAAATTCAGAATGTGAAAGATACGGATGTCAGGTGGAGCAGAGGACAAATTCTTCAGAAATGCATATGTTAAGTGTAGAGGACCTGTGTGTCACCAAGGATGGTAATGACAGGATTTGGGTGAAGTTAATTTTAGTGAGCCAACCACCAAAAGCTTGATGATAGCAATACAAAAACAGTGAGCACTGCGTAGTGAAATGTCACAGATCTCAAAGGAGTTGGAATGTGTGTAGGTACGTGTGTTTTTTGTTAGTTTTATAAGAGAATGGGGGCTTCTTGCTAGAAGTGCTACTGGAGAGTAGGGAGTACAGAAATGGCACCTCGCCATCCAGGGCTGTGGGTGTGGGAAATAAGCAGCTGGCATTGCGTGGACAGCAGCAAAGGTGGGATCTTCAGATGAGAATCAAGTTTCACTTATGGCAGGGAGTGAAGAATTTGAAGAGAAGGCTTTTTTGATGATTCCAGATGGATAGTTCTAGAAGGTACCATGGGAAATGTTTGGCAATGAGGATGTGGTACAGAGCTGAGTCCAGGTAGAGGAAATGTAGAATATTGAGGAGAACAGTAGAATATGTGATAAAAGGTAAAGAAGCCTGACACATGAGGAATTGACCAATTTAAACAGAAAAAAGAGCCATGGTCAGTGGAGAACCCCTTCGAGCAGGGTGGTGTCAGAGTACAGTGACCAATGACCATGACCAAAGGCTTCCAACCCTGTCTATAGAATATACAGCTGAGATGAAGGTCGTTGGAGAAACAATCACCATTATAAATTAATATAATTCCATTTTTATTTATATATCAGTTCCCCCTACAAGTCTTTTTAGTGTGAATCATTGTAAGCGTATAAGTTTAGAGCATATAAACATAATGGATTTACTATACCTGCAAATCTAATGCCCAGTCTTTAAGTTACTATATTTTCACCAAAGTCATTACATTACAGGATTCAGAACCTTATTGCCAGGCAGCCTACTTTGGGGGAAAAAAATCACATTATTTTATCGTGTCTTTTATATTGCAACACATATGATCTAAGATTTTTATCATGTATGAAAAAAATAATTGACCCATTAATCAATGTCATAATGAGACAGGCTATTTCCTCTCTTGACCAAGAACTTGTACCTTAATTTTCTGAACTGTTAAAAAATATTCAAATAATTACCCATATTTTACAAAACTATATGTCCTGTTATATAGAGAGATTAATCAGATTAATCTTTCTAAAGTAGAACTTAATTATACAAGGCCTTTGGAATATGGAAGAATGAAAAGGTGACCACTTGTTTCTTTGATTGTTTCTTTCATTTACTCCGTCAACATGCGTTTTTCTGGAACACTTTCTAGATATTACTTATTAAATTAGGCCAAACCCCTGACCTTGAGGAGTTAATGAGTTGGTGATGTTCAATTCCCTCAACATTCTGGTGATCCTTCAGAGGAAACATTAGGGTTTCTGAATTTCATGTTAAGCGTTGATTTTCCAACATTTTAAACAAACAAAGGTCATCCTAGTCAAAGGTAGTTTACTTTAATAACAATGTTTAATTTTTTTTTTTTGAAAACACAAATGTCAAAACCCATGGCCTTCATTCAAACAAGGTTTCATTTTCACAGATTGTCTTCTTTTCTCAGACCTGAATTTAGTTTGTGACTTGATAGTCGAGCAGCTGTTGTCTTACATTTCCATAGGTCTGTGTGTTTTGAAAAAGAAGATTAACATACTTCACTTTTCTGCTCAGGTCCAACAAAAACAATGGCAGTTAAACCTAAACCATTTGTCTAGGAGGAAAAAGATAGAATTCTTTTCATCTTTTGCATCATGCCCTCTCATATCAATCCCCACCACACACACACACACTCACCTCTGGCCCTCGAAAGAAGCCAAAACTTAATTTTTCACATAAATTTGTAGAAGTAGATGTAATGAAAATAATATTGTTTATGCAACATCAAAGACTTGCTAGATTTGTCTATCTGTGCCAGCAGCTTTTAAGAATCATTCAAGGCAATCTAGATAGTTGTTTTTATTGGAGAAAACATCAAAACCTCCACAAAAGGAAGAAAAAAGTAGAAATGCCCTGGCACTATAATTAACACTTTGGAACAGAGATACAGGATATTTTAGGTTGATTTCAGAGAATTTGGTAAAATTTTAATGCACTTATTCCTTATTTGAACCACCCATTCTGTGTTCTTTCCTGGCGTTAATTCAAGTTGAAGACTCAGAAGATTTGCCTTCAGTATATTTAAATAAAATACATCCTGTTGTAATGTATGTGAGAAGGCAAAAATCAGTGAATACTACTTTGTTGCTAATCTGTTGAGAAGGAAAGAATAAAAGAATAAAAAGTAATGAGGCCCTGTTCTCTTATGCTTTTGTGCTTGTTACCATAGACCTTTCTGTCCTCTTTTTATATGAATTCCAAAACAACAAGAAAAAGAAAAAGAAAGAAATCACAACAAACAAAAACAAGTTTACAGTTACTCTGGATCTAAATTAGAGAAGAATGCAAGTAGCGATTTCAGGATAATGAGCTGCATCAACAGCATCCAGGCTCTGGCAAATTATGTGTCAGGCTCAAACCAATGAAGCTAAGTCAAGTGTGATACTGAGTTCAGTAGATCCAACACAGAGATCCAAATAAGTCAACCAAGGAGAGCTGCCACAAAAAGAGATACGCAAAGTTGTGTACATATTTAACTAGACTTCATGTTCTAACAATGTTCTGTATGTAAACCAGTGAAGGTATTACATTTTACCTGAAAAAAACACATATAATGAATATTAAATTTTATTAATCAATTTGAAATTTAATGCTGATCATCTATATGATTACAAGTCTACAAAGATCCAGCCATTCATTTAGCCAGTATTTACTGAGCTCTTACTAGATCCATTCAGCACACATTTTTTGAGCACCTTCCTGTGATACCCATTTGTGTATATTGCAGACACAAGAATAACATGTCATGTTTCAGGTCTCAGGATTATAAAGATGAATGGCATATATTTTTTCCCTTAAAGCGATGCTGACAAACCAGAGAAATAAAAGCATACCTAGCAGATTTGATGCATTGCAATAACAGATCAAATGGGAATCAATTATAAAAACTTAGTGTTAAGGGGAAAAAAATCACTGAATCGAGCAGGAGAGATCTCCCAGAAGATCAAGTATTGCTGATGGCCCACTAAGAAGAGGAGACATTCCCTAAGCAGTATGAAAGAAAGGAGTGCTCAGATCTGTAAGAGGTAAGGGGGATTGTGATGAGTTTCAATACATTGTTATTTTTATTTGCTTTTTCACATATCGTTACTTCATATACACATTTCTATATAAGCTTATAGTCCAAATCCTTACCTTTTTAATGCCCATATTCCATTTTAATGCATTGAAAATGCACTGTTTAATAAGCCATTCACTTGCTATTAGATATTTGGTTGTTCTTTCTAGTTTTTCAATAAATTACCATATGTATTTCAGAAAAAAAATAACTTTGAAAAATTAAAATATGTTCATAGAATTGACCCTATAGTTTTACAGATGTTATTAAAAGTTTTAAGATTGATCTCCCAGGAAACTGAGACTATTTTAAATACCACCAGTGACATAAAAGTACTCTGCATTTCCCAGAATTTATTCCATTTTTACTGGGACAACCATTAAATTTCAGCTTCACTGGGGCAGAGATCACTTCATTTACTAATACAGTATGCACCAAGGATTTAGCATAATGCCTGGTATATAGTAAATACTTAGTAATTCATTGCTAAATGAATAAATAAATGAATGGATGGATGAATATTAAACACCACCACTTTAACTTACCTTTGTTTATTTCATAGGCATATTTTAGCACCATTGGTTTGTTTATATCCACATGTTGACTTATGATTTTATCTTCATATAGTATACACCTTGTAATGCACTAATATTATAGGTTATACAACACACTTTCCATTTCTTAACCAATAGCCATTGTGCTCATTCTTCCTGGCTAACTCCTGCTGGAATGCTGGATGCCTTTAGAAGAGTTATGTCCTCAATTCCAGGGATTAATAATGACTATGTAAGCCTATGGGTTTCATTCTACTTTGCCAGACTTTTGCAGCTGGCTGTGGCCATATCACTTATTTCTTGCCATAGAATCTGTGATAAAGTTTACTGAAAAACTTCAGGGAATTGTTTTTTCTTTTGCTGAAAAAACAAACACTTGAGGAAAAACCCGTGTTTAAAGAAAGTAGCTGTTTTGGGTTTTGTTTTTGTTTTTGTTTTTGTTTTTTGAGACAGGGTCTCATTCTTTTGCTCAGGCTGGAGTGCAGTGGTACAATCGTAGCTCGTTTTAACCCACAATTCCTGGATTCAAGTGATCCTCCCACCTCAGCCTCCAAATATATGGGACTACAGGTGCACACCACCATGCCTGGCTAATTTTTTAAAAAAATTTTTTGTAGAGATGGGGTCTTGCTATGTTGCCCATGCTGGTCTCAAACTCCTGGTCTCAAGTGATGCTCCCACCTCAGCCTCCCAAAGCTTGAGAGGAATTAGCTTAATACTACTTCCTAATCCTTATATAACTTTTGTTATTATATCTTAGTTAAAAATGTTTTGAAGAAAAAATTTTATATGTTGTCACATTATATTACCTTATTTTTATTAATGTATTTTGCTTGACAAAACTTTATGCTAAAATTTAAAGCCAATTATATACCCCAAACTTAATTGCTCTTGAAGTTTTAAATCTTTTCTTGCTTTAAATTTTGCAATAGAGATTATCAGTTGGCAAATTATTTTGGTCTCTAAATTTGAAATGCATTCACTATCTGTCTTTAAAGTAAAAAATCATTTTGGCCAAGTTATATTGATGCAAATTCAATTATCTTTATTTAGCTTCTCCTACATTCTTCTTTCTACATGGGCTTGGTATTGAGATTCGAAATTATTTATCTTCACAATTCATCACTCCTTTCTTTCTGGCAGCTCATAAGATAATATCTTTGTCTTTAAAGTTTCAAAACTTTTATGTTGATGTCTAGATATTGTCCCTCACTGATTGCACCTGTCAACACTGTTGAATTCCAGACTGAATTTATTATTTAATATAAAAATATGTCCATATTATTATTCTGAATATGAAAACTGTTTCTCTGTTTCTAAACTCTCAGTCCTTGTAATCAGATATTAATGTTCTGTATGTATTTTTACATACTGCAGCAAATATAGTATCTGCATATATCTTTATCTGCATCAATATCTACGTTTAAACTATAACTAAGCTATAGCTAATCTATCAATCGATATAACTAGCCAGATATCTCTCAAAAAATCTATCTGTAAAAAACAAAAAACCTATCTGTATCAAGTAGTATTCTTAGCCTCAAGGGATTTACCTTCAATCTTCAATAATGTATGTGTCTTATAAACCATCATTTTTTTCTTTTTTTCTCTACATATTCTGTAAGCATAAGGCCATCAATATGGTAGAATATTATGACATGATGATGCTCAGGGTGATGATCAAGATCTCTGTGGACCAAAACATGGTGCTAGTTGGGAAAATTGACCTCAGATGTATTAATCTCAAATGTAGTAAGAGGTGGGATGTTTCAGAGGTGATTCTGTTAAAAGGGTGAGGCCCTCCTGAATGGGATTTGTGCCCTTATAAAAGAAACTCAAGAGAACTTATTTTTCCCCTTCACCATGTGAGAACACAGCTAGAAGATGCTGTCAATGAGGAATGGGCTCTCACCAGACTCAATGTGTTGGTGCCTTGATCCTAAACTTCCCAGCCTCAAGAATTGCACAAAATAAATCTGCCTTGTTTAAAAGCTACCTAATCCAGAGTACTTTGTCCAAGCAGCCCAAAAGGACTAAGACATTCCCCTAGCTCATTCAGAAATTTAAGCTTCAGGAGACCTCATCTCTTACTATTTTCCTCTTTAATGATGTCGGTGCAGCCATCCTGGCCTTCATACTGTTCTTAGAGCACATCAGAAAAGGCCTCGCCTGACCTGACAGTCTTTGTGTGGGCTCACCTCTCTGCCTGTAATTCTCTTCCCATGGATAGACACATGAATAACCCCCACACATTCTTCAGGTTTTTATTTGATATTTTTACCCTGATCACCCTTGTTAAAATGGTATTCCCCTTCCTGACCCTCAGCATTGCCAATATCTTTATCCTTTCTGCCTTTCTTATTTCACTAATAAATTTCTAAAATACAATATAATTTACATATTATATCTGCATTTGAGATTTCTTTTTTTTTCCCTCCTCTTAATAGTATGTAAACTCGATGCAATCAGAGGATTTTTTTTTCTGTTATCTTCACCACTGTATCCTAGTCACAAAACACAGCCAGATAGATGTTATGCATTCAATACATATTTGTTCAATTAATGACTAAATAACCAATGAATGGAAATTACATTTACACCAGTTTTTCACTAGTTCTCTTTCTTACCAGTAAGCTACAATGAAGTGCTGGGTTTCTATGCATTATTGTTATCTCAAAGCTACTGTCTAATAAATTAAAAAAAGTAACGTAGGTGATTCTACTAATACTCTACTAATATGGCTGCAGGTCCTGTTGGGGAAGGCTAAGGGGAACATTGGTAGCACGACTTGTGGTATATATTCTTCACAGTATATTTTTCTCACCTGTACTCAGACTTTATTTCATTCAAATGGCTCTAGATCTGTGAAGTCACTCAAGTCTGACATTTGGGTGAGGAGCTGCAACTCATTTGGGTGAGGAGTTGCATGATGTTTTAAAACACGGTAGCAGTTAAACAAATCTTAGTTTTTTTTAGTTATAATAATCATATATGTTGTGCTGCCCAACTATCTGGGTTCCAAGAGACCAAAGATCAACTAAATTGCTAAATATCCGAGCATGTTAGACCCTTTTGATTTCCAGGGTAGCCCCTTCTCCTCTTTACATCCCTCCACTTAAGTGTAGCCACTTCAGGATTTTACAAAGTTCTATAAAAATGGTGAGCATTTTTTCACCAGCATCGAACAGCCAGTCAGCGAATACAGCCACTAGTCACTACTCAACTGTGCTGTTGATCCTTCACTGATATAATTCTCAGGGCCTTGAGTCTGCTGGGCTCTCATGAAGGATGTAGTAAGTGGATGGACTGGTGACTATGACATATTCACTTTCCCATTTCACTCTTTTCATATTATGTGGAGTACTTCCCCAATATTATTTTTAAATGCTCATATCTCAACTGCATTTAGTGTAAGACATCACTGTGTGAATAATTACATGGAAACAATTGTTACTATTCCCAGATGCTTGAGCTAACACATTGAATTCAAAAGCTCTGAAAAATTTAGCCATTTTGATGGATTCAAACTGATACAAAAATATTTTCCACTTTTTCAGTCACATCAGGCTATTCCCAAATATAATAGCTAGCGTTTTGCTGATAACATTTATCGAAGCTTCAAAATTCTCTTAGAGAGTCGGTTTCTCCCCCAGGATTTGACTATTCAACCGACGGTGTGTGGACTCCTCTTCCACGTGCTCCTACTGAGTAACTTCCTCATTAAAGGGAGTTGCAGCATTGTATGAAGATGGGCTAACAGTTCATGAAACCTTTTCTCTAACTACCTAGTTAAATAAATTTTCCTACTACCCTTGCATATAGGTGCGATGTGGGGCTAATTTTCCCCAATAAAATGTGAGTAGAATTGATACATCACTTTTAGCATGCTTTCTTTACTCATTCATTCTGTTTCTAACTGCCAGCTGGATATCAATGCCTAGCATAAATTCAAGAGACATGCTTTGAAAAAAAGGAAAAAAATATCTAAAACATGTGTCAAAGGCTTAGCATATAGGAAACAAGAAATAATATAACTGCTATCAGAGGCTGAAGGGATGACGATCCGTAATAGCAAAGCGTTTGGTAAAACTCTGGCCTGCAGTTTGCTGGGGGAAGATCACATGTCTACTGAACTAGCAGCTGTGGGGAAGGGATTGAGAAGAATCAAAGTATTAGAGTCTGTTAGCTACTATTGCATCCCTTTGTCAAAGTATTATAAGAAAGAAACACACCCAGGAGGGAATTGGACAGTTTTCAAGCAAAAAGAAAAGAAAAGAAAAGAGAGAATGTCTGGAAATTTAGAGCCTTAAAGAGTGGGAAAGCTAACTGCTTCTGATCGCAAAACAGTGGGTAATAAGATGAAACCCTGAGTAACAAAAACCACATTAAAACACAGCCATGCAGGAAATATCCTTTTTATCAACGATGAGGTAATACAGCTCCAATTTATTCTTTGTCCTTAAATGACTAGAAAATTAAAGAAAGTAGAGACAGTCCCTGACTTATGATGGTTCAACTTAGGATTTTTCAACTTTACAGTGGGTTTATTGGGGTATTAAATGCATTTTAAATTTACGATATGTTCTACTTACAATGGGTTTATAGGGACTTTCCCCCATCATAAGTTGAGGAGCATATGTAAATGAAACAATGATTTTCAGGCATAGGACAACAGGCAGATAAGACTAGGGTTTTTGAAAGTGGACAAAATAACAAATAGATAGTCCCTATAATTGTCTCAAATTACTGTCTGGAGGTACACTCCAAGCAAAAATGAAGAAGGAAAATAAAAAAAGGTAGCCACAAAGTCTCACCAAGTTGAGAAGACAAATTTGGAGTTAACAGAGACTGAGGCTACTAGGATTCACTGAGCAGACTACTAAAGAGAAGGAAACTATACAGACAGAGAACAGAGTGATACTCAGATGGGTCCTTTCAGGTCTGCATCTAAGTATTAATCTGAGCTTGTGTGAGAGAACACTATATGAGAGAAGGAAAAGAACTGGAGAGTTGTTCAAATAATTGCCCAGGTTAGCCTGAGGCTGGCAATAATTTTTATGCCCACCAGTCCAAAAGGAAAGAACTTCTAATGCACAAGGTATCATGTCTAAACTTTAAAGGCTTTATTTTAGTGATGGAGATAAATTAACTTCGGGGGTGGGGGGAATAGAACTACTTTCCTGGAAGACACCATCAAAGAATAAATCTCAAAAGGCTTGATTATAAGTAATGCAACTGCATGCCAGAACAAGTTCCCACACTCTTTGAAAGAATACCACAAAACCCAACACCCACTAATGCAAAAATATGGTAACCAGCATCCAACAAAAAAAAAATCATGAATAAAATGAAGCATAGGAAATATTACTCATAACTCAAAGGCAAAAATGATCAGCATACTTAAAGTAATAAAGGAAAAAAATGCCAACATATATTTCTATAAAAAGTGAAAAAAATGAAGTCAAAATAAAAATTTTCAGACAAAAAAGGAAAAAAAGCTATTTCCCTCAAAGCTACATTTTAAGAAATATTAAAACTTCTTCAAGCAGAAGGAATAGAATACTAGACATAAATGTGTACTCATACAAAATAAGAAAGAAACACCAAATATGGAAAATATGTAGAAAAATATAAAAGATGTTTTATTACGTTGCTCAATTTCTTTTAAAGATAAATGTTTAAAACAATAAAAACATACAATTTTTTTTTGAGTTTTAGCCTTTTATTTCAAAATGTTTTGCAATTACATGAATTACTGTTCAGAAGTCTCCTAGTTTTCGTACAAAAATACTGTGCTACTGATACAGTTGAGAAAGTTCAATGACTTCTCCTGCAGGAGAAATCCACAGCATCCCCAGAATCAATATGAAATCTGGCCCTGTCCCCACTATCAGGGGCTCCCCACAGCCTGGGCACTTGTTAACTGGGTCAGGTTTTTAGGCACTGATCCCACAAAAATGTGGGATCAACCCAAATCCCTTCAATTCATGAGTGGATTAATAAAATGCGGTGTATGCATACCATGGAGTTCTACTTGGCCATAAAAATTGAATTAATTCCTTTTGTAACAGTCTAGATGGAACTGAAGATGATTCTCCTTAGGGAAGTCTCACAAGAATGGAAAAACAAATACCACACATACTGACTATTAAATTGGAACGAAACAAACAGCACTCGTGTGCACAAATGGAAGGAAAACTCAATGGAAATCAAGCAGGTGGGAAGAGGGAGAGGGGATGGGTGAATTCACACCTAACGGGTGTAATGTACATTATCTGGGTGATGGGCACAGGTATAACTTTGTCTCAGGCAGCAGCAGTCCCCAACCTTTTCGGCACCAGGGACTGGTTTCATGGAAGACAATTTTTCCACGAATGGTGGGGGTGGGAGGGAGCTGGAGCTCAGGCAATGATGGGAGCGATGGGGAGTGTCTGTAAACACAGATGAAGATTCGCTGGCTTGTCCCACCTCTCAACTCCTGCTGTGTGGCCCCTGGGGCCCTAAGTTTCATGTTAGACAATTTTTTCATGGATGGGGCTGGGGGAGGATGGGGCAGTGGAGCTCTGTGGCCCAGTCCCTAACAGGCCACAGCCTGGTGGTAGTCAGAGGCCTAGGGGTCGGGGACTGCAGTCAAGCACCACAAGAGCAATCTGTGTAACCAAAACATTTGTACCCCCATAATATTCTGAAATTCAAAAATATTATAGGAAAATACAAGTAAAATAATTATCTAAAATAATTTTTAAACAATAAAGATGGAGTACTTACTAATACACATCATTTCAATTGTTACTCTAATGGGAGAGCAGACATGAGAGTGTGATATTGGCATATAGACAGACATGAAACAGAATAGAAATTTTAAAAACATACCTATACATACATGGTCTATTGACATCTCTACAGTAATTCAATGAAGAAAAGATATTCATTTTGTAAAAGTAGTGAAGTCACTATTGATATTCACATGCAAAATAATGAATTCCTACTCTTACTCCTCAATATATGCAAAAGTTCATTCAAAGTAAACCATTGACTTAAATGTAAGAGCGAAAACGATACAATTTCCTAGAGAAAGTCATAGGGAAAAACTTTTTGTAACCTTGAGGACAGCAATTATATCTTTGACAGAACACAAAGAGCACAAACCATAAAAGACAAAACTGATATATTGTACTTATCTAAATTAAAAATTTCTACTCAACAAAACAGTCCTTTATGGGAATTTAAAAGCAAGTCACTGACTGGGAGAAAATATTTGCAATATAAATATTTGACAAAGGACCTTTTTTTCCCCCTAACTATACATGCAGAACTCTATAACTCAAGAAGACAAACCAGGAAAACAAAATATTTGAGGAGATGCTTTATAAAAGAAGATATATAAGCACATAAAAAGACATACAGCATAGTCATCACTGAAAGGAAATAAACATCATAATAAAATCACTAAATACTTTCTGGAATAGCTAAAATCAAAAAGACTGATGATATCATATGTTGAAGAAAGTAAATGAAACTAATAAATTGTTCGTGGGAATGTAAAATTATACAATCACTTTGGCAGTTTCTTGTGAAGTCAAACATACATATTTTTCACTCTCCTATTTAGCAAAGAGAAATGAAAGCGTGTTCCCACAAAGATTTGCACACAAATGGTCATAGGTCGTAGGTCATGACAGCCAAAAACTGGAAATAACCCAAATGTCCCTCAGGAGGATAATGGAGAAACAAATTTGGTATGTTATATGGTATATCCATATAACAGGATACTACTCAACAACAACAAAAAAAAAGAATGAAATATTGACTTACACAGCAACAAAGATGGATCTCAAATCACGAGGCTGAGAAAAACAAGCCAGATATACAATAGTGCATGCTGTATGATTCTGTTTGTAGGAAATTCTGGACAAAGTGAAATAATCTCCAGTGACAGGAAGCAGATCCGCCTTTGCCTGGGGCTGACACAGGAGCAGAAGTTGACTGCAGAGGTGCATGAGGAAACATTTCCGTGTTGCCAGAAATGTCTTATGTCATAATTGCAGCAGAGGCTACACAATTACATATTCTGTAAATATCATCAAATTGTACATATAAATTTGGCAAATTGAATTGTATGTAAATTGTAGTTCAACAGACGATGGAAGATGCAGTTGTGTAGCAAACAGAACTTGGCTGCTTGGGTAGTCTTCTCACTGAATCTTTGTGGCCTCAATGTAGCCACAATTGATTTAAAAGTTAGGGGCATAGCATAAGGAAACAAAAAATAAAGAGGATGTGAAACTATGTTTCATATTCTAAGTATGGTTACTAACATGCATAACTAACTGGAATTACAGAGCTAAGCCTTCAGAGTTTCTGAAGGAGTCATTTTGCCAAACAATGGGCAGATTGAAAATTATTTGACCTTTAAAGTCTTACAAAAAACTCTGGTTCTACAAACCTCCATGTATAGAAAGCTGGCTTTCAAGCCATACAGTTTCTAAGAAGTACATATTCCTGCTTCAGACATTACCATGGAGCATAATGAATAAGACAGAACTTCTAACGGGCAGGGGCAGCGTCACAAAGGTTCTTTCCCTTGCTCTGGCTTCGGAAGCCTTCACACAATTTCCCCAGTGGGATTCCGGAATTGCTACAGAATAAAAATTGCTGAGCGTCCCGCGATTCCTCTTTATAATCCATAGTTTCAACCATTACCCTGTCTTTATTCCACCATGGTAGATTGTGTACATGATAGGAGACAGTTTGTCTTTTCAGTTCACAAGCAGCCAGATTACAGGGATCCCTAGTCAGACCAAATGGAGAAGACTGCTGTTCAAGTCCGGAAGATCCTAGATTTTGAGTAGATACAGTGTCTAGATTGGATCTTAGGTTTTCTCTCTTGGGGATGAAATTACTATGTGCTACATGCGGGCAGAAGACTAAGGATGATTTGGGGGAAAACGGCTAAATACATAAGGAATTGGGGAAATGTTCACAAAGCTCAGTTTTCCCTCTTTGCACAAAGCTAAACGACATTTCCCCACCCCTTATGTTTTGGTGGGGCATGGCACTAGTGCTCTACAGTAAAACGTGAGTGGATGCACTGTCTTCTTCAGGTCCGATTTAGTTAAGAGCCAGAGTGAACACTTGCTGTATTCCCTGACTGATGTACATGGATGGCCAGGGAAACCAGGGGACTGATGCTTTGAACACAGAGCCTCTTGCTGCTACTACCTGTGAATGTGCATGTCTGGGAGAAGCTACATTCTTATCACCACCAACACCATCACTCACACCACCACCAACCCCAATTTAAAACCTCAGAGGACTATAATATAAACCAGAAATAACTATTTGTTGTGTTAAACTACAAAGATTTTGGCATAATTTTTTATAGTATTTAGCATACCCTAACGAATACAAGCATGTTCAAACAAGGAGGAAATAGCTTCATCAGATTAAGACTAGAGACTTGGAAAGGTAAGACCTAGGGATCTGGCATTCTTCAAAATCCCCTAATATTTTACAGTACTCAGATATGTTTCCATTTTCCAAGGGATTTGATTCAGAGCTGAACAAATGGCACTCTCAGTCATTTCTCAGTTTCTCTCCTTCTTTCCAAAGCCAGCAGTGGTGGGTTGATTTCTCCTCATATTGCATCATTCTCATCTCTTCTTCTGCTTTCCTCGTCCACTTTGAAGGACCCTCGTGATTACATAGGGCCTACCTGGATAATCCAAAATAATCTCCCCATCTCAGGGTCTTAATTTAATCACATCTGCAAAATCCCAATTAAGGTATCACATTCATAGGTTCTGGGGATGAGGACTTGGATGTCTTTGTGAGGGGTGAAGAGCTGTCATTATTCTGAACACATCCACAGCGTCCACCTTCACTCCTGAGATCTACAGTGGTGACTGATTGTGGCTCTTTCCCCAAATTCCAATTAGCTGCTTCACTATCGAGCTGGCGAATAGTCTAAATATTGCACTGTCTTTCATCCACTCTTCGAGCAAAACGCTGTTTGGAGAAGTTAACCTCTTTTGTAATTCTCATTTTAATAATGAGGCAGCTGATATTCTGGAAGTTTAATTAACATGCCCAAGGTTACAGGTGACAGGAATATTGTTAAAATTCAAAGCTCATGGCTTCAGGTCCATTCATTTCCCAGAGAAAGATTGTCAATCTCACAGACTCTATAAATTGAGTTCATTTTAAGTTTGGGGGGAAAAAAAGCTGATGATTATTTAACATCGGACTAATTTAAGAAAACTTGTATAAATCCTAATCACTTTATTTTCTTATTTCAGTAATGGAGTACCTTCAAATATTCAGTGCAAAAATTGCATTGAACAAGAAACTCTGCTATTCAACTCAATGGCAGCTGATGATTACTCACTTTCAAATGACTGATACTTGGTAATGCATCTGTTCACCCAGGGGAACTTCTCTCATGAATGTCTCTACATCTTCTCTATTCTAAATAAATTGCCATAAGATGTGTCTGTTGTTATTTTGCTACCTTTTCTGAGCATTTAACAGCTAAGTGGAAGGAGTTATTTTGCCACTGTTAAAGTTTGTTTTCCCCCACTATCATTTGTGTATTTGTTGGTCATCTGTACAGAACTCAATTCCTTTAAGATTATTAATTATGGTAACCACCAAACAATAGTGATTCCTTGAATCTGGTTCAAGAGTAACAGTACTTATAGAGCACATTCCAAATAGAACATAATCCATATTACCCCAACTGCACATTTACAGAGGATGTCCTTAAAGAGATGTCATGATGTGGTTCAAGAAATAAGGCGACAAATTCGGTCACATAGCTAATAAATAGTCGAGCCCAGAATCCAACCCAAATTCATGTTGCTTCAATGGCACCATGCCGCCTGCTAACACATCACAAACTTTGTTATTCTATATTAAGAGTAAAACTTCCTGATGTTTTAAGTCACCTAAAAATGTATCAAAACCCTACTGGTTCTACTTGACATTAGAAAAATAAAAACAAACAAGCAAAAAATCAAATAGTTCAGCCTAATACTACAAAGTTAAAGTTGTGATCTCTGAGGTGGATATTTCTGAAAGTTTCAGACACTTTCATACACATTAAAGAAACTCTGAAAAAGACATATGCTCAGAGTATCCTGGTCATAAGTGCTTAATGCTAAGGGCAGTCAAGCAACACAGAAGCAAGAAGCCTTAAAAGCTTTTGAAGTCTAAGGCTGTAACCTTTGGGTAAGATGGCAAAGCTGTCAAGTCCATTGAAACCCAGCACTTCCCCTCAAGTGTGTGTCCTGCCCTTCCTTCCACACTAAGTGCCTGCGCTGAGCTCCTCTAGCCATTACATAAAGCTTTTCAGGAAACATCACTCCAGACAGATGTTTAACCCCAGGCTCTAGGGAAGCTATGCTGTGAGTTGTTGGGTCTGTTGATTAATTTTACATGTACGCGCGTGCTAATGTAGTCTGACACGGAGGCCCTCACAACCAACCAGCCATGTTAAGTAAACAAAGTAGTTCAGGCAAATCTGCACTAAAAGTTGTCTGTGAACAAGATGTTTTCACCCCAAATCTCAAAGGAGAACTGGTTCTTCTTTTTCCTCAACAAGCATAAGAGGTGACCTGGTCAATATTATCTTGAATCATGCTTGACTCACTTGTAATGTGCCACCCCATTTTTTAACAGGCTTGTGTGGAATGCAAAATATTTAAAGACAAATGGAATTTGAAGCTCAGTGATGTAAGAGTATAGAGAAGCTTCAAACATTTTGATTACAATTGGTGACAATCATTACTCAGAAATTAAGCTGCATAATCTATGTCCATTGGTTTCAGATCATGGTCTGTGCAATTGACCAAATTACAAACATTAAATATGATATGGTGTTATTTTTTAAAAAGTGATGATTTTGAGAAAAACTTGTAAATAATATATCACTGCTAAATATCAATATTACAGATTTTCCTTTTGGTATCGATAGATAAACTATTGCAGACTAACTCTCCCACTGAGAAAATTAAAAAATAGCTAGGGAAAAAATTTTACAGTATTTGTCTGAGAGCACTGAAGAAAAATCAAGGCAGCCAGGATTTAAGGGATTGAGGTCTTGAAGAATAAGAAAGCTCGGGCATATGTTCAACAACCAGCGTAGCTTTTCCCTTTGAGGCATTTTCTAACTCACGAGTAGGAGCAAAGAAGCTAAGAAGCTGAGGAGGGAGTTTTCAGAACTGTTAGAGCTGAGGAGAGGAGGACACAACGTGGAAATGAGGGCTGAACATGGGGAAGAATCCTAGTAAACACCACCAGCTTCTGGTGAGACCCACAGTCCTATACCCAACGAGGGGAGGGAAATCACTCCAACAATTCAAATTGAATTACAACGGTCTGTCCTCACCCTAGCAGCTTTCCAGAAGCAAAAGTAAACATCACCATTACAGAGCCTAATAAAAATACTTTAAACTCAGTAGTTTAAAGAAAATAGTAGCTAATGGTAGTTAATGAAAATTAGTTAAATATTGTTCTTATTAAAAGCATGTCAATATTTGTCAATAATTATTTATAAAATGGCAGTAGCTATCTTTCTTTTTTTGAGTTCCTGCCACATGTCCACGTTCTAGGATTCCAGCTATCTCTAAATCTCTTACCATATCTTCAAGTTAAGTATTATTTATGTCTGATTACAAAACTGAGGTTCACAGATGTTTACGTGACTTATAAATTCCCACAGCTAAGTAGATGACCGAGTTAAGATTTATAAACTCTGAACTGTTTGGTTTCTACAAACTCTGTGTGTGAGGTGGGTGTGCATTCTCACGGAATGTGTAAAGAAGGGCTTACTTTAGGACAGAAAACAGAGGGATCTGTGAGGAAATGTCTGTGTGTTTTTGAAGAAAATGATCTCTTGTGAAAGTCAGTCATCTTAGATTTTTTTTTTTCCCCTCAGAATTTGGAGGGAGTTCTAAAGAGCACAAGAATGTCTCCTAAAATACTTACAAAAAAGAGAAATAATAATTAAATAATTAATTCAAATAATATTTACTGAGTGTTTATTATTTGCCAGACACTATTCTATATTTTAGAACTATAAGATAAACAAAATAGACAAAGTCCCCGGCCTGATGCAGATTAGATCCTATTGGAATGGACAGTTAAATAAACACATAAAAATAGAATTTAGGGAGTCATCCATGCTGAATTGATATTTATAGCCAAGCTGGCGTGATGGGATAAAAGTCTATTTGGAATTGGTTCAAAAAAGAGAAGAAAGATATTAGAGACACAGTATAGAGGACAGGGAAAGTAGAGAATTCAGACAATGTCCGTAGAGTTAGCCCTTTTCTGTTTTGGAAGCTGAAATAGTGTGAGACAATGACTCTTGGTCATGGATTTGTCAAAAGATCTGTGATTCTGCACAGAGAATTGAATATGGACAGTATCAAAACAGTAAGAACTATTACATCATCATATGTTTCTTTCTCAACCTGTAGAATTCCAAGCTACTTGAAAGTTAATGTGATTAAAATAAGCTTTATATAAGCATGACAAAGGAAGAGAAAAAAAAATAAGAGTATGAGTGAAAGAAAGAAGTGTCCAAATAAGAAGCAGTCACCAGCACCAACATCTTTCATTCTACATAATGCTTTGTGGAACAACCAAAATTTTTACTTCTCACGCAGTGGTGTAGTCATCTGTTTCAAAAGCATGGGAGGAATGAGGTCCTAACTGAGGTAATTGCCTCATTAAATTGACATCTATCTGCACCAGTGCCTCCTAGATCACAAATCACGTTAATGGCAAAAAAAGATGCATATGTGATATAAACTTAACACATCATTATTTGCAGGCATGAAAATCTCCATCGTAACTTTGGTGCTAGAAACAGCCATCTGAGCCTGCTTATGAAAAAGATTTATTTATCCCAAATTATATTGTCTCTAAACCCAGCCCTGCTTTGCTGACCAATACAATTTTCTGGACTGAAGGTCCCCAATTGCCACCTGCATTCCAGTTCCATAAATTCAACAGATTTTTCTTCCAATTTCTAGGCTGGAATTCCATGATGATGACAACTTCATTTTATCCTGAATATTGCAAATCACTCAAAATAATTGAATAGTTAAGCACACCAGAAGAAGTCATTTCACTAAAGAAAGTACAGCAACAAAGTATGAGAATATTGCCGCTATAAAACAATTTTCTCCATTTACTAGTACTTTCAACTCACATTTCCTTAGCATATAATCAGTGTTACCACCTGAAACATTACTCACATGATATTTAGGAACTTAAATCTTCTGGAAGTTGTCAGAGCAAAAAGACAAACACGATTCGGTTAGAAGACAGAAATGAGGTTCTAACCATTAAATGCGGCTTCTATTGAGCATTGATGGGGGAAATAAAATGATTTTAATTTAGATCAACTCTACTGTAAATTACATAATTAATTTATCTAGAGGAAATTTCATCAGATGTAACTTGAAGTTACTCAAGAAATATTTAACAGATGCTATAATATCACCCTTGAAAATATCAAAATATCAAATAGGTGTATTTCTGTTTATGATAATGACCCACAAGACATAAGGGAAGATTTTTAGTATTCAACAATATCAATCCATAACTTGAAGGACTAGTTCAAGAGTAGTGATGGTTTCACCAATTTAGTTTGATATAAAATGCTTGTTTTTCTTGCATTATTGGAGAATGAGGGTTTTTTTTAATTGATGTTTTTCAATAGTCAAATAATGTCTTTACTTCTTTCAATTTTTGTTAGGATTTTTTATTAAAATACATTCTGCATATTTCCAGCTGCTTAAACTAAGCATTCTAAACCGTTATTTAATCTTTAATTAAATTTTTCTAAGATGACAATTAAGATTAAAGAACTTTTTTAAGGTTTTGCCTGAGTTTTTGGCCCCTACTCTAAATGACTTCTTTCTCTCTCTCTCTCTCTCTTTCTCTGTCTCTGTCTCTCTCTGTCTCTCTGTCTCTCTCTCTCTCTCTCTCTCTCTCTCTCACACACACACACATGCACATTTTAATTTTTAAATTTGATTTCCCAGTATCAAGTTATCTGCTGTCATCTCTCACTAGTCTCAAAGAAACGAAGACTAAAACATATTCTTCCTGCTTAATACATGTCAACTCACGGTGATATGAGATTTATTTCTATTCAACTTAGCTATTATGTGTGACCTGTTGGAGACAAGTTTCTTTAATAATTACATACTGCTCTAGTTAATGTTAAAGGGAGTTTACATTATTGAAGATAGCCTTACAAAGTCAGAACTTTATTATCAAAATATAGCAACTTTGAATTTAAAATTTTCTGTGTTAAATCCAAGCATATACAAAAAGCTGTATGTAAATAACCCATTATTTATTCCATTGCTGCTTTTAAAAATAATTATTCAACTAGCAATGTTATGGACTTAATTATGTCCTCCCCAAATTCATATTTTAACCCCCAATGTGACCATATTTGGAGAAAGGGTCTTTAAGGAAATCTAAGGGGGTAGCTCTAATCCTATAGGACTGGTGTCCTTATAAGAAGGCAAAGAGACACCAGCCCTCTCTTTCCCAGTGTGCACAGAGGACAGGCCATGTGAGAAGGTAAACTTTTGCAAGCCACAAAGAGAGGCCTTGCCAGAAACCAACCCTGTTGGTACCTTGATCTTGGACTTCAGCCTCCAGAGCTGTGACAAAATAAATTTCTGTTGTTTAAGCAACCCGGTTTGCAGTATTCTGTTATAACACCCAGAGGAAACTAATACAATGAATAATTCTTTTTTTCCCAATTTCTATTAGCTACTCTATGATATCAGCAAACGAATGAGTTAAAAATTAGGATAAAATCAATAGTGTCATGCAAAATGATCAGGGACCCCTTAAATAGGAGACTATAAGAAATTCTCTTGCTCCTTTCCCTACAAAATATTTCCCATTATAGGGCATTGAAATGTGTCTTTGTGTCAAAGGATTGAGATTCAGCAGTAGAATGAAAGCCACTCAATAGCTTCAGTTTATTTTTTAAAATATGTTTTGCTATTTTGAACCACAGTTCTAGTTTGTGGTTGAAAAGAAAAATGTGGGCAATATCTTGGGAAGAAGGCCCAATTGTTGCCAAGAGTAAGGGCCTCCAATGCTTCAGAGCTCAACAGTAACAGCTTGGAATCAAGTTCTGAACCTCCGCTGGGAATTCTTTCAATCCTGTCTGTATGAAAGACATATTGTCCCTGTGTGGACTGCTGCCATCCTCCATGCAGGACTCTGGAAGACTTCATAAAACAGGAAACAAAAACCAAGTATTTGTCGAAAGTCTTGCTCCATTTTTTCTTTCACTTGCATGCAGGAAAGAATCAAAGCACATTAGTCATGATTACCTAAAGAACTCCAGACATCGTGTAAGTACCAGGATGAGGACCAAAAAAGTACGAAAAGTAGTCCACATAGTCACTGAAAAGTTATAAAACAAATAATCTACCAATATAAAGACCATAAGTAGACATCAGATATCCTCCAGCCTAGTCATTTTTAGGGACTGAGACACTAAAATCCCAAATGACTTACACACGTTTCCATGCTCTCCTTGAGTAGGGTCTGGGTCAATAGAAAACCTCAGATTTTTCAATCAGACTCTTCCAGTGGAATTTTAAACTTGTACACACTCTTGAATTTGCAAACCCTCGGGAATAAGCTGGGAGCTTCTGTATCTCTTACCATTATTCATCAGCATCCACCTTCTGCCTTATTTTCCCAATCCTGCCTTTCTCACTCAGCCCTCGGTATTGCCATCGTCCTTGTCTCCGTAACTATTTTGGGCTTCCACCTTCAGCTCCCTCAGTTCACTTTCTTAATCAGCTCTTATTATTCTGCCAGGACTCTTTTCATGGTTAATACAGAAGCTGATAGGAGTTGGCTAATCGATTATAAAGTGATGCACTGTAGACCCATGAGCAGGGAAGCTGCTGGATTTCAGGAAGTGCTATAAACAGGAACTAGGAAGTACACCTGACTGTCTTTTTGTCTTTCATCTGTGTTTCTATATGCCTCATTTCATGTTGATTGGGAAAAGTAGAATCAGTTGGATGTGATAAGTTTTATTTTTTTCCTTAATTTTAAGGGTAAATGACTCATTGTGACAATTGTAATAAAGGAGTTTTATTTAAAACATACATGTGACAGAAAGATTGAACTGCAATGGGTATTTGTCTAGATTTCTAAAGAGTAATGTCCTTTATTAAAATCTGTACTATAGAAAATATCATCTAAGGAGATTAAAGATGGGGATTACAAAAGCCCAAAAATAAACAAAAAGTAATTTTTGTAGTTTATTCTTGAGAAAAAGATGGGTGTCCTAGAGTAGTAACTGTGAAAGGTGTTTAAGTGGTGAATTATGGAAGTCCTCTTGCTTAATGAAAAAGTTGGCTTGATCAACTGGCTCATGGTAGCAAGGTGGGAACAGATAGTATTGTATATCTTGGTCACAGTCTTTAAAACAATAATCATCAAGAGTCTTAAATAATATACATTTTAACCTAGGGACTTTCATCCTGGCAATTTATACTAAGGACATACACAGTGTCCATCCTAAAGAAACAACCAGATCAGAATGTGCAGATGTTTATAACCACATTTATCATGAAAGTGTAACCTGAATAAACCCTCAGCTACATACATCTGCATTTTCTGTGTAATTTATGCAAATGGTTTATTAAGTCTGCCCCACCAGGGAAACGCCTTCACCAGACAGAGCATTATCTCACCTGACGGAGAGACATTTCTCCTGCTTTTGCCCTCTAGCCTTTCCGTCTCACCAACTAGGATAAAGAAATAATCTAAGAAACCCTTACGAAGGTCACAGCCTACCTCTCCTACAAAAGGCATTGAGTCTCCTAACTTCTGTTTAGTATATAGTATATAGTATACAGTATATAGTCTATCCTCTTTTGTTTCTGGCTTCTTTTGTTCAATCTTAGGTTTGGGAGATTTATCCATACGGTAGATATCTGTGTAAGCATTCTGGGTCATTGTCAATCTTTCATTGTCATTGCTGAATAGTATTCTGTCTTGTGAATTAAAAAAAAATGTATCCATTCTTCTCTCAGTGGGTATGGCGGTAGACTCCAGCTTCGGACTATAAGAGCAGTTCTGTTATGAACATTCTAGTTCATCCATTTTCATGAACTTCTGTCACATTTCTGTTGGATATACACCAAGAACGGGAATTGTAGGATCATAGAGTATGCAATTATTCAGTTTCAATAGACACTACTAGATAGCTTTCCAAAGAGATTTTACTCTCACTGACAATTCTGAGAGTTGCAATTTGCTCCATGTTCTTGCTAACATTGAGTATATTAAAGTCTTTCTAGTTTTCGATATCCGATGGTTGAATATGGAATCACTTTTCCCTGACAGCTAATGAAATAAAGTACCTTTCATATGTTTATTGGACAGTTAACTATTCTTTTTTGTGAAGCGTATGTTCAAGACCTGTGCTCATTTTTTTCTCCAAGGTTGTCTTTTTCTTTTTGATGTGGAAGGCTTATTTTTAAAATAGAGAAAGATAGATTTTGCATATGAGTCAATTTATCAACTATATTATTTATTATTAGTGTTTTCTATCTCTGGTGAAGAAATGTTTAGTTTATTCCGAGGTCACAAAGATGTTTTTTAAATTTTCCTCTAAAAGTTTTATTATCTTTCATGTTTAGACGAGTAATCCATTTGAAACTGGTTTTGTATGAGCTTGAAATAAATGTTCAGAATCATATTTTTTCAAATGACTTATACAATTAACCCAGCACCCTACATAGTATAATTCATAATAATTTAGTACAATATATTGTACTCATGTGGAATTTGTTGTATTCAGGGCATGAAATATGTGTGAATTGATTTTGTACTCTCCAGTTGGTATTATTGGTCAGTTCATCTATGTTTTGTCAATAATACACTGCTTTAATAACTATAGTTTTTTACTAGTTTTTAAGACTTGTTGGTGTTGGTCTTTTAGCTGTGCTGTTCTTCAAGTTTGGCCTGGCTATTCTTGGTTATTTGCATTTCTAAAAATTAAAATTAATTATGTCAATTTCTGTAAAATATCCTGCTGGAATTCTTTATTGAGATTGCATTTAATTTATAGTTTACTTTAGAGAAAATTAACACCCTTACAATATTGAGACTTGATTTAATGAAAATCATGCTTCCCTCTATGTATTGGGATCCTTCAATTTCTCTAACAACATTTCATATATATTTTGTGTTTGTGTATAGGGCTTTTTCAAAGCTGGTCTTATATTTATTACTAGATATTAAACGCTTTTTATGGTTACTTATTAATTTAATTTTCTAAGTTTTTGGTGCTGGTATATACAGCTGTATTTGGCTTTTTAAATATTTATCAGTTTTCAGCAAACTTGCTAAATGTATGGATTATTTATAATCTTTTATAGACTGTTTTGAGTTATCTTTCTGCATAATCAAGTCGTCGTAAATATTGGCAGTGACAATTTTTTCCCTATGATGTTTCTGTTTAGTCCTTTTTCTTGGCTTACTGAAACATGGAATAGAGTGCTTATAATGGACTCACTTGTTTTTCCTAATCTCTGGGGAAAAGATGTCAATATTTCACTATTGTGTATGATATGCGCTGCAAGTTTTTTGGAATTATTCTTTTTCAGATTGAGGAAAATTTCTTTTTCTAATTTTTGGGTTTTTTACATAATGAATAGATGTCAAATGACTTTGTGCCTTTTGTGCATCTATTAAAATTATCAACTATGTTTCTTCTCTTTTCTGTTAATGTGGTAAATTTTGTTAATAATAATGTTAATGTGTTAAATAATATTTATAAATATTATATATATTTTTAACATATAGCTACATTTTTGCTTTTTAGTGTTTAAGAAAGATGGGTCAATAATATACCTTTTTTTTTTTCTTGAAAGGCAGATGTTCATATTTAGAATCAAAGTTATGTTAGCCTTATAAAAAGAGCTAGAAATCATTCCTTTTTCTTTTTTTCTATTCTTAGAATAAGTTCATGTAAAATTGATATTATTCCCTGGAAAACTATCTGGTTCTGAAGTTTATTGTAGAAGATTTCAAATTATGCATTCAATTTTTAAACAAATACTGAAGTAATCAAATTTTCTATTTATTTCCTCTCAGACTTGTGTTATTAAGTAAAGTTTCCTAGTGTACCAAATTATAAAATTTACTATCATCAAATTGGTCATGTTATACTCCCATCAAAATTTGATATTGAAATTATTCCTGTGTCACTTTTTCATGCCTAATATTGGTAATTCTTATCTTTATTTTTTTCTTGATTATTCTTTCCAGTAGTTTATTAATTTTATTTATGTTTAAAAAACAAACTATTAGTCTTGTTGTTATCTCTATGGTGTAGCTATTTTAAATGTTATTGATCTTTTTCTCTTATCTTTGATATGTATTTTCTTGTACATTCTTTGAATTTGATTTTACTTTCCTATTCTAGAATTTCGTGAGGGATATTTAAACCACTGATTTTCAGCCTTGTTTTGCTAATATATATGATTAAGCCTATAAATTTCTGTCAAAACATTGGTTTTAAAGTATTTTAAAATATTTTATAACTTTATTAACTTTCAGTTTAAAATATTTTCCAATTTGCATTTTGAGTTCCTCTTTGATGGTGAAATAATTAGAAGTACCTTGCCTAATTTCTATGAAGTTTGGGATTTTTGAGTTATCTTTTTTTAATTCAGGCTTAATCCTTTTGTGGTTAGAGATCACCCTCTGAATAATTTCATTCTTTTGAATTTTGTTGAGTTTTTCTTTATGGATCCTCCTCCTTTCTGAGAGAGTAGTTCATATATTTTTATCATGGGACAAAACACCTGCCATATTACATAACAGAAGGTAGGAAAAAGGGTAATGGAAGGGTGAAATCCTAACTGGCCTACTTATTTCTGATGGAGTTCTTTAATTAGTTATACTCACAATTGTCCTGTGTCCCAAGTCTGTCCTTTGTGCAATTAGCTCAGATTTCAGTGCCTCAAGGGCTCCCTCGGTAAATATCATACTTACCTCTGGTGTTTTGGATTGAAAATTTCTCTATTAATATCAACCTACCTGCTTGAAATTTTCCAGATTTCCTCAAATATTCTGGAACACTGATTTCTTATTTCTCTGCAGTTCTTATTTCTTTTATAACTGTCTGCAATCCCCAAGGGAGTTTGGGAAGAAGAGGCCATAAAGCCCTGTGCTCAGTGTGCCATCTTAAACAAGCTTGTCAATCATTTTTAGAAATATTTCAGGTGGTCCACATTTAACATCATTTTTGCAAGCAGGTTTAAAAACCGGCATTAAGTAAACTACTAAGATTGGCCACTCTGGTAAAAAAAAAATGTTTTATAATTGGAAAAAACTATTAAATAAAATTGTTTCCTACACTTTATGAAAACAAATCATTCATTAGCTCAGTTTAGTCAAACAGTAGTTCAATGGGTGGGTGGCGGGAGTAATGTTTTTGTAGAAATGATTTTTCTAGTCACTTATCAGTACAATGATGACTTTCAGTGCTACACAGCCAGCCCATGAAAACCAGGTGATCTCGCAGGCCATAAAGAGTAATTATTAGAGGGGTGTTTTACAATCAGTGAGTTGGAGTAGCGGGTATAGAGTAGGGAGAAGGTAGGTGATCCAAAAGGGGCAGCATGCCTAGGTATGACTTTTTATGCCAAAAGCTTCGTCAGTTTTCCTTTCATCTGCTGATTTCCTCTGGTCCCTTCAAGGGAGAGAAAAGTCCACTTGTCAAAAGCTGACATTCTTCCTCTGAATAGTTTCACAATCGTTATGGCATTTTTGCTTCTCAAGTTTGAAAAGAGAGGAAAATTCCTAAGGGAAAGACGTGGGTAGTTCAGTGTACTATGCTGAAAAAAAAAAAGATTACAATAAATACTCTCCAGGACTAGAAAGTAAAGATTTAGGTCAGAAAGTAGAAAGTTATACTCCATTGTCATAAGATGCTCTTTGAAATATTTGTCTCTAACGGTGTCTATTTCTACTTGAGATAATCGGTTGACATGAGAGATACATAAATCTGCTCAATCCTGGGTATTTACAACTGTCTATCTAAATTGTACATGTGAGCATTTCAGTTTTTTAAAATTGCTGAGAAATTTATTTTTCCCCATTAATATATAATTCATTTGATGCTTATATCATGTGAAGAAAATTATAGACTACCTCTGTTGTAATGCAAATTTATTGTATGCTTCACATTAACTATTGTTGCAATCATTCATGAATAGTTAGAGGTACAACATACATGAATTTCCATAATGATAATCTGTGGCTAACCGAGTATATAACAGGAATACCCATTTCTCACTGCCTCAGTTGTAGGAGGTTGGGCATAATCAATATTCGACACCCAAGTTCAAGGGACAGGGTATCCTCTCTCTACTACCCCACTAAGTACTCTCACAATTAATCAAGGATAAACTATAGATGAGCCTCACTAGGAGCAGCTGAGTCACAGAGAAAATTCTTGTGGGATTGGCCTGTTGTTGGTGAGGAGACAGGCTGAGGGTTGGTGGCGAAGTTGGCACCTTTTGACAAAAGGAAACATGAGCAGCAAAAGCCTTAGAAGAATTTTATTCCACAAAGTTCTTCAGCAATAAAACAATGCTTTTGGCAGTAGATTCTTTTTTTCTGCATTGCAGGGTTCTTTTATAAAATGTCCTTTCTCTGAGACCATCTTTCTGCCAGAGGAATTCTAATATTCATACGCCCCTTTCTTCTCGTATCATCCTCAGATTCCAACTTTTCCAGCTTAAAGTCTTTTGTTTCCTGCCACAAACACATCATTCTCCTTTCTATCACAACAGCACTTGAAAACCAACCAGTAACCTGGATGATAATTCATTAAAACCACAGTTCAAATAACGAGCAATAGAAAAATTTAAAAAAAGATTTTCTGTCTCATAAAGCACAGTGAGGGATAAATAATTGTACAGTTAATGATGGTGAGGAAGAGAGATATGTATTCTGCTCCTAGGAAGATAGCTTCCCAAACCACCACCTCCTCCCACACCCTACTGAAAAAGGGGCTGAATTAAGCATTTCTAATAATGCTAAAATCAAAAAGGAAATCTTATATTTTATGTAAATTAGAAATTGGTAATCATATATATCTAGTACTATATATTAATGTATATTGAACATTTTGCTGAGAAAAATATCAAAGGCTTGCTTTTCGGTCTCTGAGTCTACATTCTTGATTTCTATGACTTAAAACTTTGCAATACAAAACTTTTAGTTCTCTTAAGTTTCCCACGATGTCATAGTCAATGTTTAACAAAGTCTTGTGGAAAGATAAAAAAGGTTGAGATTTTTATTTTGAAAAATTACTTTTTAACATTTCAGACTAGCCAAAGAGCTTGTCCAAAAAGCATTTATTATCTGTTCCAGAATTTGTAGATAAATGCATATTATAATTTTATTGAATTCAGCATATTTTTAAAAAAATGAAAAGATGTAATTTTTCTATTTATACCCAAAATACAATTTGTGCATTTACAGAAAAAAAAAAACAACACTTCAAAGACAAGCTGTAGAAGTTATTTAGTCTGTCTGTATTTAAAATGAGCCAAAAGGAAAAAAAAAATATCCAAATACAGTTGGCTAATTGCTTTGCAATTTGGCTTTATTTCCTTGACACTAATGGAGAAATTCTAACACCTACACAGCTAATGAGTTGGGAAGTTATGAGCTTTATCTGAATAAGGATATTTAGTTGGAGGGAAAAAGTCTGTTTGCTGCTTAGAGAATAGCAAAGACTGAACAGACATAGGCTATGTCTATATTCCAGTCTGTTGTGTATCAATGTGTGTGTCCTCAGGATCTTGCAGTCTAAAGTGAAACATGGACATACAATCATATATTTTCAATCTACTATGTTTAATGTCATGATGGATGTGCTGTCAGAGCACACACAATAGTTATTAAATAAAAATAATAATGAACAACAATAGCAGTAATTGTTGGTACCAAATATGAAATGTTGTTTGTGTTCCAGGTTCTCTGGTAAGTGCTTCATATGCATTAGTCCTTGAGTCCTCACTGATGAATGCAGATATAATTGTCCTTATCTAAATAAAAACCAATATTAATGGTCTGAGAGGTAAATATTTTATTTCTATAACTTATAAGTAGAAGATCCAGGATTCACTGTCATATTTGTCTAAATCCAAAGCCCATGATTTTTAACCCCTCACTTTATATCCTCCTACTTGGCCATCGAGGAAGTTTTCTGGAGGAGATAGAACCATAACTCGGTCTGGAAGGAAATATTAATTTAAGCAGGCAAGTAAGGAAGATAATTTAATCAAGAAGAATATATTTACATGCCAGAAGAGGGGAATAAACTATGTTTTTTCAGAAACTGAAGGAATTTTTGTCATGCAATTATAAATTGCAGAAAAGAGGCTAAAGAGATAGGCTAGGCACAGATTGTTAGGGTCTCAAATGCCAAACTAGGAAGCTGGGATTTTAGAAAATGATGAAAGCTTAAATAGAGAAATTGCATGGGTGAATTTGTATTTTTCATGGGAATTCCATCAGGCAAGGTGAGAGGACATCTCACTGAGCCAATATCAAGGTATCTAATAGAGGAAATGAAGCAAATTTTTGAGAAAAAGGAAGACTTCACATGGAAAATGTGGAAGATTCAATCAGAGAGATCCATGTGCTCACACATGAGCTCTGAAGACAGGTGAGTGTTAGAAACAGGACTTTGGAAATCCTCAGTGTAGGAGGTCACGGTTGTATCTGGCTTAGGTCTAAGCAGAGGCTGCCTTGTGTGGGGCAAGACCATTTGTCCTCTGGTCTGACTGGGTTTGTCTCATTGTTTCAGACAAGAAGGCAGAGTCAGGGGCACACTGGGCTTGCCTCACCATTGGGCAGGTGTACCTGGTGCCCTTTGGCATGCACTACTTTTCAAACTTTGTGCCTCAGCTCAAGCACCTGTCCTCAAGGATGACAATGAGGACAATGTCACCACTCCCCCAATCAGGTCAGAGGCCCATACCCACTTTCATAGCCCCATAGTTCCCTATATTTCTCTTCCACAGTACTAATCACAAGTTCTAATGATATTTTTAAGAGATTATTTGGTTAATGCCTATTTCTTCCATCATACTGTAGCTCTCTAAGGAAAGGGCCATAAAAGTAGAAATATTAAATACATCTCATAAGCCCAGAACATTTTCTGGAACATAGTGTGGGCTTAATACATATGTATTCAATGAAGGAATGATTTTCCCATTGGTGCCATCTCATACGAGACCTTAATAATGAGAATTATATCTTGTATGCTCTCACCTCATTGATCTCCCTCATGGTTGTATGTTAAAAACAATAACAACAACTTGAGGATTTAATTTAAACATCTTAGCAAACATCCCTGAGGGGATTTTCATAGTTTGGTCATTCATTCACTCATTCATTCTGCAAACAATAAGCAAGCCCAATTCCTTCCTCTCCAGAGCTCAGTTAATTCTGCCCACCCTCTAATCTTAGCTTTCTACAATTGATTTTTTTTCAACAAACTAATCCTACCAGAAGAAAATAAGTTGCAAGTATTCCAGTCCCTTGTGGTTTCTACTAAAAATTGCCTGCAAAATGAGACATGGCCCTTTTGTTATTTTCATTAGAAAGCAAATTGCTTGTGATACCTTTGACAGAAATTAAATGGATGCGTAGAGTCAGTGCTACCTTATTATGGAGTTGAATTTTCAAGAAAGGAATGGGGTTTGTCAGAGGTAGAGTTACACTGTTGCTTTTGAAAAAATGGCATTATTCAGCTTTCCAGGTACTGCATAAGGGCACCTACTCTGAGTGTCTAGTGATTTTTTTTTTTTTTTTTTTTTACAAAGAATTCTACCCTGTAATGATCATGCCTGTCTTGTTATTGTTTCAAGTGGTTGCAGGGAAGTGTTTCCTTCCTACTATTTCAAAGAAAACAAGAATATTTTAGAAGTTGGTATTTGAACGCCGTTCTTTTTTCCTCAATTCAAAGTATTAGCAAAGAGTGATAGTTTGTGGTTTATGTTGTAAATGAAATAGTGGAGTTGAAAGTTGTTTTTGCAGTTTCTTCAATGTGTCATGTTGATGCTAACCTTTTCAAAAGAAAATGCTTTGGGGGACTTTGATTATAAAAACAGTGCACTCTGAGTTGAAAGGAGGAATTTGGAGGGAGGGTGGGCAAAATGGTACATATGTTACTCAAGACATTTGTTGAGTATAATGGATCATATTGAAGTACAGCACTTGTTTAAAATGTTATGTATTGTAACATGGGATATGAGTATTTAGGCTTACTCAGACAATGTATGCATCTATACTGATTTTTTATGATTGGAGCTCTTCAAGAAAGGATTTAAGTAGGCTTTGCCCATTCTTCACCAGGTACTAGTCTTACCATACTAGTACCATCTAATCTATACAAAGATGAACCAATAGAGCAGTAGTTCTTACCATTGACAATGGAATGACTACAATGACTGCTCATAGGGATTTCTTTAGCTCACACTTTGCTGCACTCTTATTCTATTACCTGATGTTCATGTTAGATCCAGTTGACTTGGTCCTGGGAATCATTCAAAGATACAGGCCCTCCCATTTCCTTTACCTAATGTGGATAATTCCCATTATGTACTTGACCCCGATTCAGCCTTGGATCATCTTACGACTACAGAATTTAGACTTTAGCATATGTTGTGGTTCTGTACTTGTCTTGGCACAAAATGTTATAATAACTTCATTTGGATATGCAACCAAAATTCAATTCTGTTTCTCACTAAGTCAGACATAAGAATATATATTTAGATGGATCAAAAATAGATTTAAAAAAACTCAGTTGTCTTAATGCTAAATCTTATCATTTCCAAAAATACAGATATTTTAAGTATGTCCACTTGGTTGACTTAATTGTACTCTTTCATTCAGGTTTCTTGTCCCACAGAAAGATAACTGAGGTTTTGGCAAACTGAGCTGAGCATATCAAAAGTGAAAAAATCAAAGAGAAATGCTATAAATAAAAAACACTATAACAGAAGAAAGAAGAATGCCTTCCATGGTTCATTAGTAGATTCCACATAACTGAGAAAAGAATTAGTGAAGTTTAAAATAGGCCATTAGGAAATTCCTGAAATGTACACAAAAAGAAAAAAAAAAAGAATGAGAAAGAGAGAACATTAAAAAATTACAGTTAAAAACAAAAATATTAAAAATTGTAGTACAATTTCAAAAGGTATAATGTACATATTATTAGAAGGAAAATAAAGAGAATGGAACAAAGAAAGATTTGAATAGAGGAACAAATAAAAATATAATAAAGATAAAGCAAATATAGTATGTATTAATCCAACAACATCAATACTCACTTTAAATATGAATGGTCTAAACACACCAATTAAAGACAGAGATTAAACAAGTAGATAAATAAGAAAGACCAAATTGTAATATCTGTTGTTCACAAGAAATCTCCTTTAAATGTAAAGACACAGAGAAATTAAAAGACAATGGTGGAGAAAATTATGCTACACTAACGCTAATTATAAGAAAGCTAATGTTAATTTCAAAGGGGATTTCAGAACAAGGAAAATCATCAGGAATAAAAAGGGTTACCACACAATGATGAAATGATCGATTAATTCAATAAGACACACCAATCCTAAAGGTATATGTACCTGAGAGAGTATAGCAAAATAGATGAGGCAAAACACATAGAACTAAAAGTTGAAATAGAAAAATTGACTATTGACAGAGACTTCAAAAGTTCTTTGTCAGTAATTAATAAGTCAACCAGGCAGAAAATTAGTAAATATAAAAAGAACCTGAATAACATTGCAAATCAACTTTATCTAATTATCATTTATTGAATAAACAAAAACAACAGAATAGAAATTTTTGTTACACTCACAAGGAACATTCACCAAGTTATACTACATTCTGAGCCATGAGATGTACTTTAACAAATTCAAAGAATAATATAAAGTATGATTTCAGAACACAGTGGAGTTAAGACCAGAAATCAATAACAGAAAGATAACTAAAAAATCTCCAAATGTCTGAAAATTAAATTGTACACTTAAAAATATCATGTGAGTTAAAGAAAAAGTCTCAAAAGAACATTTAAATAGTGTGAAATAAAGAAAATTAAAATACAGTGTTAAATTTTGGAGCAATGCAGTGAAAACATGCTTATAAATTTATAGCATTAAATGTACACCTAAGAATACAGGAAAGAACTACAATAACCTCAGCTTCTGCTTTAGGAAACTATAGAAAGAAGAGCAATTTAATCCTCAGGCAAGTGGAAGAGAAGAAATAATAAGGATTAGAACTGAAACAAAAAATTTGGAAAGTAGAAAAATGGTAGGGAAAATCAAACACACTAAAAGGTAGTTCTTTGACAAGATCAGTAAAATTGATAAAACTCTAGCCAGGCTAACCAAGGTAAAAAATAGAAGAATGAAATTGAAAAATCACAAATAAAAGAGTTATCACTACTGAACCCATGGACTTTAAAAAGATAAAAAAATTACTATTAACATCTGTACACTAACAAATTTAATAACTAAGATTAAATGACCAATTCCTTGAAGGATATAAACTATTAAAACATAAACAAAGGGAAAAAAAGATAATGTGAATTGTCCTAATCTATTAAAGCAATTGGATCAACAGTAACATAACCTTCCAAAAAAGAAAGCATGAGACCCAGATGGTTTCACTAATGAATTTTACCAAACATTTAGGAAAGAAATAATGTCAATTCTCTACAATCTCTATCAGAAAAACAAGAGCAGAAGGGCCACTTCCTAACCTCATTACCCTATTACCAAAACCAGATAAGGACATTAGGAGAAAAGGAAATTACTGATCAATATCCTTTAAGAACAGACTCAAAATTCCTCAATTAAATAGTAGTAAATTGAATAAAAGGTATAAAAACAATAACACACCATAACCAAGTAAAAATTATTCCAGGTATGCAAGGCTAATTCACATTCAAAAGTCAGTTTCATAATCTACCAAGAAAAATCATATGTTTATATAATAATAATTGACACTAAAAAGTAAGTGAAAATATCCAAACCTTTTAATGATGAAAACTTGCAGCAAACTAGGAATAGAGGGAAACTTCTTCAACTCAATTTTTAAAAAAATTACAAAAACTGCTACAGCTAACATCATTCTTGGTGGCAAGAGACTGGGAACATTTTCCCTAAAATCAGGAACAGACAAGGATGTCCTTTCTCATCACTACTATTCAACATTGTAGTGGATATTTTAACTAATTCAAAAAGATAAGAAAAATAAAGAAAATCATACAGATTAGAAAAAAATAAAGTGTCTTTATACACAGATGATATGATTGCCTATGTGGAAAATCCAAAGAATCTATAAACAACAACCCCAATTTCTGAAACTAATAGGCAAGTACAGAAGTTCACAAGGTCAATACACAGAAGTCAATGGCATTTTTACATACCAGCAAAGAACAATTGGGATTTGAAATTTTAAAAAACAAAACATTTATAATAGTGTAACAGGGGGAATGGGCTGAAAAATGGTAAAAATATTTTCTGTCTCTCTAAAAACTGCCTCACTCCTTTTAGGAATTAAAACCTGCATCCCTGCTTTAGCCCAGTGGATGGGAGGGGCCGGGGAGTATCGTTTGTTCTTTGTACCACAGGAGATGGCTCTAGGAAATTGTCTGGCAGAGGTCATGAGATTATCTTCATCAAAGATGGAATGAATAAGAACCATCAACTACAGTTGAAAAACAATAGCCTGAAGCTGAAAACCTCCCCTTTAAAAGCTCTCTATTCCTGCTCAGAGGGAGGAAATTGGTACTTTAAGATGGGAGCCTAACAACCTCCTCATTTGCTGGCAAATTAATAAACTTCTCCTTCCTTCTCCTAAAACCACTTGTCCTTATTCTTCTGATGCAGCCTTAGGGACAATGTCGAGCTTTCAGTAATAGAATTTGGTGTCCCTAGGTGGGGCCATCAGCATCCTGGCAGAACAGCACCCCACAACTGTGGCCCAGGCTAGAAGTGGTGGGAGCAGCCCCTGGTCAAGCTGTGGGTCTCTGCTAAGAGAAGCACCATATTTTTGGGAGAGAGAAAGAGAGAAACAGCCCCAGCAGTTGCTGGGGCCTGTTTAACTCCAGGGGAGCTTCTGTCTCTCCCTCCCTGGAATCAGATGCAGCTCATAGCCATCTGAACCTTGTGGGTGAGAAGGAAATGGATCTAGAAATGTCCAGAAAGCCTTGGCCATTTTTCTGAGTAAGTTCCCCAGCATCCATGCTAAGACCCTTGATTCCACCCATCTGGGGAGGACTTGAACCTTCCAGCCTTGTGGCAGGGCATTCATTTGGAGGTCTACAGAAGAACATTTGTTTGAAGTCCTGTTTCGGGTGGAAGTCGTGAGGTTGAGTGGAACTAGGGAAACTTGTTTGGATTTGGAGCTCATCTGCAGTTCCCAGGGATTGGGGTGGGAGGAATTAGGCCACCCATTTTGGGAGGGTTTTGAACCTTCCAGACCTGTGGCAGGGCATTTGTTTGCAGGCACTATTTGGGATGGCATATTCCCCCTTTGAATTTCCATTTGATTGATTGGCCTTGGCATTTTAGATTGTCTTTGTTGGGAATTCCCTATATTGTTTGTGTTTGATTCTTCTTGAGTTTTGTCCTAACATGGGAGGCTCCATTTCTGTTCCATCTGAAAGTCCCTTGTGAAGAATTTTGGCTGAATGGTCAACTTATAGCCATGAACCTATGTTTGAATAAAGAATGATATATTATTGTAATATTCCCTGGCTAACAAACATGTTGGAGTACAAGTAGAAGTGGCCATTGAAAGGAGCCTTAAATTATATACTGTCTTACAACAGGAATTATTTTGTCAAAGGTCACTTAAATGGGATGTGATCCTATATGTACACTCTTTTATGCAATTGCATAATAAAGAGGCAGAAAGGCCTGGGACAAGGTTAATGGTACAAAGGAAACTTCCACCCATAATTGGGGAGGGAATCAGACCCCAGATAACAGAACTGATGAGGAATTAGCCAGGTTAAACCTCATGAACCCTTTCAATCCGAACATCACCAAAACTCATCCCCCATTGTTGCTCCCCCACTGTACCCCACACCGCTGGTGGAAGGGTCCATAGTCAGGGTGTGCAGAGCTGGGGCTGATTCCTCAGTCCTATGCCTCCCAGTTATGACTCAGGAATGGGAATGGTCTCCCTGCTCCAAGTCCTGGCAGGGAACCCACTTCGGCCAGAGGGCACCCATAGCTGGAGCAGGGCAATTCCCATTGCAGCAGTACCCCATAAGAGGTGTCAATGCACAAGGACAGCCAGCAGGGTATTATTGGATTTACACCCCATTTTCCACCTCAGATTTATTGAATTGGAAAAACTTAAACCCAATTTATACAGAGGATCCCCAGAGAATGACAGAATTGTTTACAACCGTCTTCGTGACACACCATCTCACTTGGACAGATGTACATTTTACTTACTACAGATGAGCATAAACTAGTGAAGAGCAAGGCCACAGAGGAGCCACAATGTCTTCATGGTGAGTATGGAAACCCCAGACCCCAATGCTGCCATCCTAATGGCAGAACCAAACTGGGATCCTAATACTGGCACAGGCAGTGTGAGTATAAAACATTATGGAAAATGTATTCTGGCAGGCCTGTGGAGGGGAGTGCCTAGACAGAGCAGTTTAAACAAGGTCCAAGAGTTACAGCAAAAAGCTAATGAGGGTCCCTCTGAATTTCTGGAATGCATATCAGGCATATCGGAAATATTCAGATGTGGATCCAGAAGCCACTGAAAATATGCACATTGTTAATATGACTTTTATAGGGCAGAGAGTGCCAGATATATGGAGAAAGCTTCAGTGTGTGGAAGGGGCAATTGGCATGAATCCCTCCCAGCTGGTTGATATCACCTTCAAAATACATCACACCAGGGAAGCATGGAAACTGAAACCTGTGTGTGTTCTTATCCACGTCAACCAAGGGTCCTTTGAGACAGTCAAAAACAAAGGGCAGAAAAGACCACCCCAGGGAGAGGCACAATGAGTGTGCTTTTTATAAAATGGAAGGACATTGGAAAGAGCACTGCCCAAAGTTGCAAAGGGCTCCTGGAAACAAGAAAACCACAGGAGACCAAATGGTCTTTCAAGTCTGTGACTCAGACGACAAATCAGGCGACCCAGGAGACCCGGGGCTCCATGCATCACTAAGGGCTCCAATCCAAATATCCCCACAGGAGTCCCAGGTAAAATTGACAGCAGGGACTCAATTAGTGGATTTTTTAGCTGACACTTGAGATACCTTTTGTCCCAAACTCTAAACTAACTTCCCTTAGAGAAGACACGGTGGCAGTTGTTGGGGTGACTGGTCACACCTAGTTGGACCCATGCTGTATCTTGAGTGCCATCTGGGAGAACAGAAACTGAGACACAGCTTCTTATGCATGCCAGACTGGCCAATACCTCTCCTAGGCTGAGATTTGTTATGCAAGTTGAATGCCCAAATAACCTTTTCGCCAGAGAAGCAACAGCTCCACCTACAGGTCCCACCTGACACTCCTCTCCAGTTTCAATGTCTACTCACAAACAAATAAGAAGCAACTTCTACTCCCCCTAACGTCTACCAAAAGGTGAGTAAGGTTGTGTGAGTCGAGGGGACCCCAGGACAGGCAAAAACAGCCATGTCAATTACTGTTTTGTTAAAAGAAGGAGCCTCACACCCTTATAGAAAACAATACCACCTTACAAAGAAGGATTGGAAGGAATCCAAACTATATTGAGTAGATTTCTGGAGCACAAACTAATTCATCCTTATCAGTCCCCCTATAATATGCCAATTTTACTTGTCAAGAAGCCCCACACCAATGAGGATAGATTCATGCAGGATCTACATGCTATTAATAATATTGTACAAGAGATACACCCTATGGTACTAAACCCATATATTCTATTGACAACAAAACTAGGTGACTATGAATGGTATTGAGTACTGGATTTAAGGATGTTTCTTTTGCATTCTTTTGGAAAAGAAGAGTCAATTTCTTTTTGCATTTGAATGGCGGGATCCTGAGACTAGGACATCACTGTGCTGCTGGACTGTGTTGTCTCAGGGATTTAAAAACTCTACCCTGTTTAGTGAGAACTTGGCAAGAGACTTGTGGAACCTGCAATTGGATCAAGGGATTCTATTGCAATACGTGGATGATTTACTTATAGCCAGCCCTGATTATAATCATTGTCTAGCAAATACAGAGGCTGTGTTAAATCATCTAGCCTCATACGGTTATAAAGTGTCACCTGAAAAGGCACAGATTTACAAACAGCAAGTTATTTGTTTGGAATCCCAACTTAGCAACACACAGCCTAATGTCACACTGAAAACAAGTCATCTGGAATCTTAAGGTGCCCAGAAATAAAAGGCAACTCTGCGGGTTCCTAGGAATGGCAGGGTTTTGTGGCATCTAGATCCCAAATTTTGGACTAATAGCAAAACCCTTATCTTATGCGAGGCCCTTAAAGGGACAGCTGGGGAAGCCCTGATCTGGACCACTGACTGTCAAAAATGCCTTTGAGAGAATAAAGTAGAGTCTTATGACTGCCCTTTGGGTTTACCTGACTTGCAAAAAGAATTTAAATTGTGCATTCATGAAAATAAGAAATGGGCCTTGGAGTCTTAGTGCAGACTCTGGGAAACATCTCATGGCCAGTGGTATGTTTGTCTAAAGCAGCTGGATAATAATGTGAGAGGATAGCCTCCTTGCCTCCGGGTGGTGGCAGCTACTTGCAACCTGTTCCAAGAGGCCAAATATTTACTTTAGGACAATCTGTTGTAGTATATGTACTCCATCAGGTTCTGACTTTATTAGAACAGAAGGCAGGTTAGTGGCTGACTGCAGGAAGGCTGGAAAAATACCAGACCATCCTTTTGGATAATCCCAACATTAAATTAAAGACTGTGTCTACTCTTAATCCTGCCACCTTGTTACCAGCTGAAGAGAATGAGCCTCTGCAGCATGACTGTTTAGAGGTTCTGAATGTTGTCTATTCTAGCAGGAAGGGTCTGTCAAATCAGCTGGTACCAGGGCCAGATGGGGACCTTTCACTGATGGGAGCAGTTTTATGGACAATGCACAGCAAAGGGCTGGACATGCGGTGGTGGCAGGACAATGGGTAGTGGAAGCAATGGCACTGCCACCCGGGATTTCAGCCCAGAAAGCTGAGCTTATTGCTTTAACAAGAGCTCTTCATTTATCCAGAGGGAAAAAGGTAAACATTTATATGGACTCTAAATTCTATGATCATGCATGCTTACGATGCCATTTTGAAGGAAAGGGGACTCCTGACTGCAGGAAATAAGGATAATACGTATGCCACTGAAATAATGGTCCTGATACAAGCTGTGGCTGAGCCCAAGCAGATGGCCATCATGCACTGTCCTGGTCATCTGAAAGGGGACACTTATGTCACAAAAGGGAATCAGGCCACTGACAGGTCTGCAAAAAAGGCTGCTAAAAGAGACCTGTTCCTTGGAGCCTTGATACCCCAGTTGGATTTAGATCAATATAAACCCAGCTGCAAGAATGGGGATGGAAAGAGAGCTAAAGGCTGGTGCTTTGACACTTGGGATGACACAACTAAGTGGAGACAGAATTCTCATGGACTTATTCTTCTACGTGAAGCCTTGGTTCAGTCCCTTATGAGGCACCTACATGAATGCATGCATTGTGGGTGTGATGCCTTCATGGATTTGGTGGGACCTCATTTAAGAGGAACCCAGTTACAATGAACTATACAACAAATAACTCAGAGCTGCCCTCCATGTGCTCAAAACAACCCCCAAACAGAAAAGTGACTTGTTGCACCATGAAATCCCATACCCGCCTTCACCCTTAAGTCTCTGGGTAATTTGCATGTATTAAAATCTACTGAATTATATTCTTTAAAGGTGTGAATTTTATCTTCTGATAATTATATCTCAATTTAAAAAAGAAAACAACTGAGGGTTATTCTGATTTATATTCCCTCTAGCGCCTGGCCAGTGAGGAATATAATATTCCTCATATAATATATGTATATATTATATTATAATATATAATAATTATATATTATATATATAATATATATTCCTTGAAACTGAGAAGTTCATCAAAATAAGGAAAGACTAAGAAACTGTCACAGCCAAGAGGAGATGTGGGAGCTAAATGTAATGTATCCTAATGAGATCCAGGAACAGAAAAAAGACATGAATAAAAAGTTAATAAATTTGGTTAAACTATGGATTTTAGTTAATAATTACATGTCAATATTAGCTCCTTACCAATGTACAAATATACCACAGTTATGCAAGGTGTCAGTAATGGGGGAAATGATACCGAGTATGTGAGGACTCTGCCTTATCATCTCAGTTCTTCTGTAAATCTACAACTGCTCTAAAATAAAAAGTTTATTAAAGGAAATTCAACTCTTATGAAGATAAGTCAATGGAAGCTTACATAATTTGCCTAAGGTCACAGCTAATAAGTGGCAAAGCTGCTATTTGAATGCGAGCAGTCTGGCTTTAGAGTTTGTGCTTTTGGTCATTGTGCAGATGTGTGCTGATCCACTCTGCACCCTCTTCAATCTTTTCCACGTCCTTGAAAGCTGACTCGCTCGGTTTTCAAGATGCATTTGACTAATATGAAGCACCAGCAGGGGACTGGAGGGCATAAAGAGAGGGGTACAGATAGTTATTGCCCCATGTCATCTTGCCCTACAGGGTCATTTAAGCCAACTGCATTCCTGGTCCAACAGCCAATGGTCCCAGCTCCTGTCTGGGGGTCTTTTCTAAGCAGCTTTCTTCTCCTGACCCCTCAGGCCTAAGTAGGGCCTACTTATTATGTTATCCTTTGTGTTTTCCTTACTCTTTACATGTATCTTTGTAAATAGTCCACACATGAAACTTTTCTGCAACACTCAATTTGAATAGACTATCTTTTTCTGGCCAGGTGCCTTTCTGATACCACTCCTATATTAATTCTTGGCTTGTAAAAATACTTCATAGGTTGCCATTGTGAAATAGGAAAACTTACCTCATTTGTCCATCGGCTTCTCCAAATGTACATTGAGGATTTTTTTTTTTTTTTGAGGAAAATCACAGCATGTATTCATCTCTACAGCCTTATTTCAGAATGTAGGATATCAGATAGCAGGTTCTTAGTACCTCTTTGTTGGAATGAATGAATGAATGAACTGAGTTCATTCTCCCTCTCTTTATCCCTGTTATCCCGTAATACAACAGAGCCCCTCTGCTAACAGATAGCTGAGTTCGATGGCTCATAAATACAGCATACATAGAGTTCTATCTTTGTATTTGCTACATATATGTAGCCTTATACCAATAAACAGGGATAGAAAGGCAAGACCATAAACATTGTCCCTACATTTAGATTATATAGCTTATCTATAACTGTAATAAATAGTAGCCTAAAAATAAATTATAAATCAGAAGCTTTCTGAGTTATTTGTATACACAAGGAAACATAGAAGAATCAAGAGATAAAATGAAAGGAGAGGCAAACAACAAAAAACAAAAAACAAAAAAAGGGAACAAATCCCTGGATGCCTTAGGCAATAATAGATTTGCAATCCATAAAATAAGGTAGCTTTTACCTCTTCCTTGATAACAGGCCCAGCACCCAACAAAACACCGGTGGTCCTCAATTAAAGTCCTGTTCATCTTCTTCCTCATTTGCTCTCTGATATTTAGAATATCTGTAATAGTTTGGGATTTATGTCTCTCCTTCCAAGATGGAAATGAGCACATGGATCCTTAGCTAATCTCAAAGAAGGTACCATAAAAACAGAATACTTACAGAGTATTACAGAAATAGTATATTCTGTTAGACCAACAATAGAAGAAACAAAACAGATTAGGGGCAGATTTGAGGCAAGTGTATATCTAAAACTTGTCCAGCCATTCAAACACTATGAGGCATTTTTATTAGTCTTTGATCTATATTTGATAAAGGTTCTCATAATCCCACTTCAGGTAAATGTTTCACTTCACTAAATCAAAAGGAAATCATATCCAAAGACACAAGTAATGCACCATAGTCCCGGTTATAGTAGATATCACTACAATAATACTTTCCCTTAAATCTTAAATGATTGTAAACTCAAAAAGAGGAAAAGTATGTAGTTCTCTTTGAAATTCAAGAATATTTTCCAAAAACCTGTGTGTAAGATACAGAAAAACTTCAGACAATGTTTAGAGCCACCACATCTATGTACATCTCTTTCTCTCTCTCTAGGTAAATAGGCTAAAGAGTCAGTGCATTCTAGTGGATTAAAAATGGAATAAAGTTAGAAATAAGAGTAGGACATTCTGAAGGTAGATCCCTGGCAGTGTGGCTACATAAAGGTCATGTTATATTAACAGGATTGAATTAGCTCTTTTTGTTCTCACTTCCCTGATTATTAAAAACTTGATCAGAAGCGTCTCATAAAGAGTTAAGCTGTCAATGAAAGATAAATAAATAAATATATATATATATATATTATACAGAGAGAGAGAGAGAGAGAGAATAACAAGAACTAGCTATTTCCCAGAGTTAAAGTTATTTCTTATTCAGAATTAGGCAAAAAACTATATGAGCTAAGTGGTTTATTAAATCTCCGTGTAATCAATCAAATCTTTGTGAATTGTTGAGCAAGTTCTGCTAACTCTTTTGATATCCCTTGGAGGAAATAGGAAAACATATATTTTAAAGATGGAAAATGAAACCTAACAACAGTAATCATATCAAATAAATGGCATTAAATTAGGCTTTCTATAGCACAGATTTCTTCTTTCCTAGTTTAAAAGAATTTAAAAAAAATTGTGCTTTCCACATTTTCTAAAATATGTCAAAACTGTGGCTAAAAAAGGGCACAGAAACTGTTGTCTCCAGTCACATCAATTTCCACAGCAGTTTGAAAAGGGCATTGTGCATATTTGATGTAATTTGTCCTCAACTATGTGGTGGATGAGTTTAGCGATCTCTTGGTATTGTTTTGTTTTGTCTATCAAAAATATGTAATTTTTGAGAATATTTATTTTATGTATTTTCTTAAAAAATTATGAATTAATCACGCAAAAATAACAGATCCCTTTTAATCTCACTTCCCTGACTATTAAAAATCTGATAAACAGCTTTTGCCTCTATATAAAAAGTTAAGTCACAAATGAAATGTTAAAATGTATCCACCTAGGTGAGCTAATTTGGGCCTGCCAGTATAAGCACAGCTTCTTTGATCCAGGCTTAGTATGGGGGAGCCACCTTCAGAACCCCCTAATTTTTATTTCTAATGTTGTTTTCCTTTTTAATCCAGCAAAATGAACTAACAATGTAGCCTAACCTCCTCCATTGCCTTCAGAGAATGGCTAATGTTCTAGGAAAGGGACTTGTCGACAATCTCCCTAAGAGCATTTCTTTTTCTAATCATTAATTTCACCCTCAGAATATTCTAGTTGTCTGTTAGTATACTAACCCAACAGCAGCTGCATGGGAAAAGAACTCCAGATAAGCAAGCTGTTGTGTATTCTGCTGGGTACCTTCTCCTCTCATCTGAATCCAGGGGAAACACTGACCAGAGAAAGTGCTGAACACTTTGCTTGGTAGGTGACTTCATTAGGGTGATCGAAAGCAAATAGAAAACCACACTCCACCGATAGCAGGCTCAGCCAGCCCCTAGTTCATGGAAATTGTTGAAGATGTTCTAAAGCAGGCTGAGCAAATTCATTTTCATGAAAATCAGCCTTGAATATGAGATTGATCCAGATACCTTTGAAGTCTTTGTTAAGCCTGAGATTGTGGGATTCTGGGACCCACTTAAAATTTTACTGTAGAAAATCATTATATTATAGTTACATATCCTGTCTCCTACTCGTTAGAGATCTGTGATAGTGGCAACGAGAAGATAAGAGTAAAGCTAGGCTTTTGAGGTGAAGTGTAAGGTCCTTTAGGCAGACACTCTTGGTTTTCTAATCCAACCCATACCGCAGACTGTTTTACTAGCTGTCTTCAACTAGTGTTGGGCATTTGACACATATTCAGTCAAAATGATACAGACTGTGGTATTTGGGGAGCATATTTCTCTCTGAATAAAAGAGGTAAAGCTTCCCTATGAGAGAATACATTCCCTTTTTCCTACACGAAATTCACATTAGATGTCTGGAGGCACAACCACCATTTCAAAACTGTGTCAGGGAAAGCTACTGGATTGAGACAGAAACCTAGAAAGAAGACGAGGCCTGTCTGTCTAGATTCTTCTAGACCTCTCTGAACATGCATTCCTCCCTTCTGGATATGATATAGGAACCTCTCTAAAATGGGAGTCTTATGACCTACAGTCAAACAAAGCAGGCCAGATAATTTCTTTATGGCCAGTTTTTACACAGAGTATTTTTAGGTTTTATGTTTGGCTTTGGGGAAAATGGGTTCTGGTTTCTATGACCCACCTTGCAGAAGAAAGATTCTAGTTTCTGTGGCTAGCCTAGGGGAGAATACAACTGAGAGACAGGAGGGCAGGAGAGGGTCAGAAACAAATTTTTGCTTCTGAGGCTACTTCTGAATCCTTCAATTTGGGGTATTGTTTTCTGAGCCCCAATATCTGTAACCCAAATTTTAAGTCAGGCTCCTGACCCAAATGATCTTCATCTCAAATCTGGCTTCCATGCCCCATGGTAAACCCAATCTATTTGAGATATTTGTGATTTTTCTGGTAGGCTTATGTTCTCACCTTCACTCCCATGACCAAGCTCTTATTTCTAACAGTGATCTTTTGTCTCCTCTCTCAGTTTCCACCACTGACACCAACAATAATAAAACACTTGCATCACCACCCATGTGATTGGCAGACAGCACTGAGAATCCAAGATAATGGGAGAGGTTGTGTTAATACCAGAGAGCAACTATAAGAAAATGTATATTAAACGTACTTCTTCTTTAATGTCGTAATAGTCTTAAAAGTCCAGTCACCCACTCCTGGAGATCTATGAACCCAAATGGGCCCAGCTTTCTGCCATTTTGCTAACTCCTCCCCCCACTTCCCCTTTGTGTTCTCAAATCCATTCTATTCTTTATGCTTCTTTCAGGAGCATGATTTTTTTTTCTCATTTGCTCATGTAGAGCAGCTTAGCAATCATGATACTTACCCAGGTCCTCACCTTCGACCCCTGTATTTCTCAATATAATTTAATAAGCAAGTTCATTTCTCACAACAATACTCAGACATACACATTCTTCACGGAAATTTTCAGAGGAAAAAAAATCTAGACTGGCAGGTTCAAAGTCACCTGCCCAAGGTCATGTAGCCAGTAAGAGGCAGGGCTGGAATTTAAACCTCTGTCATCTGATGTAAAAATCTCCATTTGATTTCTTTTATTCCTAATGCATACCGGCTTTTCTTTATGTGTTTTATCCAGGCTTTATTTTTTGAAAGAAATCTGAATACACCCTAAAGTTTTGAGAAAATACTTCCTTCCCCAAGATGTAAAATGAGCTTTAATTAAGGCAGAACTGCAGAGAAAAAATATTTTCCTATTATGTTGATATAATTGTTTCCACAGCATGATGTCTCCTGGTATCAGCTTTAGCAGGCAGTGGAGACATGGTGATATTGGGCTATTACCACTGCAGGCCTGCTCTTAAATTAGACGTGGCATTTGGAAAGCAAGCTCTACTTCAAAATTCTTAAACAAATACAGATGAAAACTTTTGTCTCTATTTAGACTTCCCACAGAGCTTCATTAATTCATTGCTGTCTGGCCCTTTTGGTCCCCCCTGGAAGGCCGTAGCTGTAATGATGAGATATAAACCCAACTGAATATTCAACTTCACAACTTGGCAAGATGCCTGGAGCAAGGCAGTGACAGCTCCCTATTCATGTTCCTATGTAAATTTTGACACTTACTGAGTGAAAGAGTAGATCATCTGATCACTGCCTCCAAGAGAAACCAGAGAGAAGGCAGAGATGCTGATGGAGATAAAACTTTTTTAGGGGGTGCAAAGCAAGGTCAGAGAGCTACCCTTGAGTCTTGCCAAATCTACTAAAGAGGAAAAAAATATACTATAGTTCCCTTTAATGATATTTGTTTGAATGACGGTTGGAGGCTAGATTTTAAGCTGCCATTTCAAATTTTTTAATTTTTATTCATCATTATTGAGAATTTTGAGACCTCTGTATTAAAGATCCCCTTTAATAAACTCCAGCGATACCATACATATGATACATAAAAAAATAATACAGCTTACATTTCTTAGCCCTTACTATAGGTCAGGCACTATTCTAAACCTTGTACATATGTTAACTTCCTTGATCCTCTTTTGAGATAAATACAATTATTATTCCTGAGGCTCAGAGATGTTAAGGATCTTGTACAGCATCAAATAGCTAGAAAGCAATATATACATATATATTATATAATAACTTATTTTATATTGTACATAATAACATATTATAAGAAGTGTTATATAATATATCATAAGTGTTGTATTTGTGACTGGAAAGAAAATAGAACTTATTAGCGATCACTCATTGACTTCTAAGGAAGATAGAACATTGTCGTATAGAAGTTGATTTGCTTTTGAAACAAGCAAAGTGGACTTCAGGGTTAGAGTAAGTAGGAACTCCTATAGCTTTAAATCATATAATATATAATATGGAGGAAAAACATAGAAAGACCCAGAGATAAGATCCTTGGTTCTGGGTCCTAGAATACAGGAGAGAGAAAACAAAGAGTCCATACCAAAAGTGTACATAAATAATAGAATACCTAGTGGCTGAAGGACAAAGATGACATTTTAAAAAAAAATCAGAAATGACAAATGAAGATTTGTACTATTTTTTTGCTGTGCAACATTTAATATTCCCCTCTTGTTCTTTTTTTTAAAAAATCTTCAGTAAAATACATATTTCTGTCTAAATGCTTGGCACAGAACTTTGGGTGTGATGGCTACCTGAGACACCAGATTCTCTGAAAACTTCAGAAGTTAGGGCAAGACAAATGAATGGCTGACCTTCTGAGAGAACACAGACAGGATATGTGTTAGACACATTCCAACATTCCAATGCCATAAAGTCAACTTTATTTAACAGCAAAACTTATCAATGAGGTTAGGGAAAGACATTCAACTCCCAAACTGATGCCCTAGATCCTAAGGTGAGCAGAAGGTATCATTCTTATTTACCAATTCCTTAGGGCTATAATTTTGATGCCACTTTTGCCTTCTACATCCAGAGATCCAGGGACATAGGGGTCACCTGCAGAACTCTTCAAAGACCCAGAGCCTCCCTCCAATTCCTGAGCTCTTAGAAGAAAGGTCTCTCATTACTCATTTCACTGAATCATATTACCTGAGACACTGGACTTTCTTCTTCATGGATCAGATTTCATCACTAATGCCACGGAAATCTATACCATCATAGTAGGGCCAGGTGCAGTGGCTCATGCCTATAACCCTAGCACTTTGGGAGGCCAAGGTAGGAGGATTACTTGCTGCCAGGAGTTTGAGACCAGCCTGAGCAAGAATGAGACCCTGTCTCTACAAAAAACATAAAAATTAGTCGGGCTTGGTGATACACACCTGTAGTCCCAATTACTTAGAAGGCCAAGGCTGGAGGATTGCTTAAGCCCAGGAGTTTGAGGTTACAGTGAGTTATGATGATGCTATTGCATTCTAACTCAGGTTATAGAGCAAGACCCTGTCTCAAAAAAAAAAATGTATATAGTGTATGCAGCAATTATTGCAAATTTTGAGAGGTGAGATAAAAAAAAAAAAACAGGGCTCTGACAATAGACCAGAAATGGAGAATGAGGAGAAGAGCAGAGGAGAAGAGAAAAGAGACAAAGAAAGGAGAACAAAAGTGGTTGAAATCTATGAGGAAGAAAAGAGAAGTGAGGGTATAAATTGACTCATGCCAGAAAGATACAAAATTTTGCATCCTCTCCTGTAGGGAAATATGCCCTACCCATGGCCTTCTGGAAGGGTATATGCTATAAAAGGAGTATTTGGAGTCTTTAAGGCAGGAAAAAAAAATCATCTGGACTTCTCGAAAGATAATTGTCTAGAACAGTACTTCTAGTATTAGTGTTAATTTATAATTCCAAAAGAACTTATCTGCAGCCATGAAGAAGGATGAATTAAGGGCTCTTGCAACAATTTGGATGGACTGGAGACCATTATCCTAAGTGAAGTATCTGAAGAATAGAAAAACAAACACCACATGTACTGGCCATTAAATTGGAACTAACTGATGAGCACACAGGTGCACAGAAGGAAGTAAAACTCAGCAAAAATCACGCAGGAGGGAGAGGGGAAGGAGGGGATGGGCGAAAACCTACCTAACATATACAATGAGCACTATCTGGGCGATGGGCACACTTATAACTCTGACTCAAGCATAACAAAATGGATACATGTAACCAAAAACATTTGTACCCCTGTAATATTTTGAAATAATTAAAAAACAAACAAACAAACAACAAAACCTCAGATTCCTGGCCTTCATACCAGATATTCTGATTCCAGTGACCTGGGGTGAGGCCCAAGAATCTGCATGTTTAATAAACTCCTCAGGTAATTCATATATAAATTGACAGAGGATGAGATTTTAAGAAACACTAGCCTAAATTCAACAAAAGAAGAAAACAAACAATTCAATTAAAAAGTAGGCCAAAGACCTTAACAGATGCCTCACCAAAGAAGACATGAGGATTACAAATAAGTATATGAAAAGATGTTCCACATCACATGTCAGCAGAGAAATACAAATTAAAACCACAATGAGATACCACTACACACCTATTAAAATAACCAAAATCCAGAACACTGACATCACCAAATGCTGGCAAGGATGTGGAGCAACAGGAACTCTCGTTCATTGTTGGTGGGAATGCAAAATGGCACAGACACTTTGGAAACCAAAGTTTGGCAATTTCTAACAAAACTAATTGTGTTCTTACAAAACTATCCAGTAATACTTGTTGGTATTTATACAAAGGAGTTAAAAACTTATGTCCACATAAAAACCTGTACATGTATGTTTATAGCAGTTATATTCACAACTGCTAAAATTTGGAAGCAACCAAAGGTTCTTCAGCAGGTGAATGGACAAATAAACTGTGGCACATCCAGACAATGGAATATTATTCAGCACTAAAGAGAACTGAACTATCAAGCCCTGAAAAGACATGGAGGAAATGTAAATGCATATTACAAATTAAAAAAGCCAATCCTAAAAGGCTACATACTATGATTCCAGCTGTATAATATTCTGGAAAAAGTAAAATTATAGAGATAGTAAAAAGATCAGTTGTTGCCAGGGATTAGGGAGGAAGTAAGGGTGAAGAGGTGGAGCACAAGGAATTTTTAGGGCAGTGGAAATACTCCATATGATACAACATTAGCAGATGCAGTAATTATATGCTTATTCAAACCCATAGAATGTGCCCTAGATAGAGTGAACCCTAATGTAAACTATGGAGTCTGGATAACAATGAAGTGCAGGTTTATGAATTGTAACAAATGTACCACTCTGGTGGGGGATGATGATAATAGGGGAGGCTGTGCATGTTTGGGAGTAGAGGTATGTGGGAAATCTCCATACTTTCTTGTCAATATTGCTATGAGCCTTAAACTTCTCTAAAGAAATAATGTAAAAAAACAAAAAATAGGAAATAAAGAAAGCACACTATCCTAAAGAGTATCCTCTGAGGGTTTTGGGGCAAAGAAGACAGCAAAATATGTAAGAAATCGTATTTAATTCTCTTTCTAATTTTGGATACTGAGCTTATGGAGTCAGTGCTGTTCCAAAGCTTTGGTCATAGCAGTCTAGCAGTCAAAACTAATTCTTTGTGAATAAGACAAAGAACTCAGCTAATGGTCCAACCAGTACCTGAGCAATGCTTAAGTTAAATGTTAGTGTATTGTGAATTAATAAGATGCTAAACTACATGGAAAACAACCCAGGTGATAGCCTGAAAATAGATACATTATGTCTGTTATCTGTTCTCTGGATTCTCAGAAACAATTAAAAGGCAAGTTTACAGATATTTCCAGATGAAATTTCCATCACCAACCCTCCAAGGACATTATTCTTTGTACACATAGTCTACAAATCTTCTGTAACTGGTGGTTTCACAATTCAGATTTATTTCTATAGAACCCAGGTCCATCATGCAGATGCAAGAGATGAAATGAAATTGAATTTAGTCATATCGTCTGTCAAGGTGAGAAAACTATTTCCCCCTTTCCTCTCCAGGCTTTTCTAAAATGCCTTGGTGCTATCGGGCTTCCATTACTCTCTTCATTGAAAGACAAATCCATTTAGAATGGAATTATATTATTCTCAACTGACTATGCCATATTCAGTGGCTATCCTTATTTATCAGCCTGCCTGTCTTTTCATATGGTTCTTATTAAATGTGGTATCTAGTCGCTAATGAGTGGGTTAACTTAAAGAATATCTTAAATATATAAGAATATCTTACATATATATGTGCATGTATGTGTACATGTGTATGTATACATATATACACACATACACACATAGATTTGCATGTATATTTGTACATGCATATTTGTCTGTATGTATATAAAAATGTATGTATTTAAACAATATATACATATATCCTTATTTATGTATACATTTTGTATTTTTACATGAAATCTTCATGTGAAATGAAATAATTTTTAAGAGAAAAATTCCTGGGTATTAAAGAAGAGATTCACAAAATAAAATTACAATGAGAAAAATCATTTTGGACTCCTAAAAAAATTTTTTGTTTGAGCTGCTATTTCTCTAAAAGGGGAAGGAAAGAACTGTGAAAAGATACAGTGTTACCATGGAAATGTTATAATCGAATATAAGGATAAAGGCTCTATCTCAAAAATGTCTTCAAAAGGAAATATAGGCAAAGTAATTTCAATGAAAATATAAAGCATTTTTCTCAAGTAAAGTTTCATTATTAATAAAGCAATCAAATTAACACTGATTTTTAACAAAGGTATATGTTTTTCTTTTGTTTTCTAAAGATGTTTTCTTTTTATATTCTTAAGAAACAAAAAGTGATCCTATTAACTCTGAATCTGATTAGAGTATCTGGACAGGAATATTAATATAACTCTTTATTATAAATACCCAGTTATTCCATCAGCATGCATGAGGCAAGGTGGCTTGCCAAAATCCTCATGTACAACTTTTGGGGTGTTTTTTGGTTGTTAATGGTGGCTGCCAAAGAAATTTTGCAATGAGTAAGGTTAACTACTCACCCCACAAGCTGCAATGAAGCTTCGAAACTATAATGAAAGCATGTCCCAGATCAAATTCTGTCACATACACGGATTATTTATTAAACATATGTAAACAAATAAGCACAAAAAATAGCTCACATGACTTGCCTTGCAAACTCAAGGCCCTCCTTGCCTTGCATGGATGGTTCATTCAAGCCGTGATTCCAGGTGTAGAACTACTCCACATGCTGACACCAGGCAACCAGAGTATTGCAGAATTAACAGCTGAAAGCAGGACATTCTGGAGATTTATCCTCAGGCATTATCCCCTTGGATAAAGGATCAAGACTTCACTACATCTTAATAATGACGTTTTCATGCAAGTGTGACAAAAGTCTTAAATAATTGTTTACCCAGTCCCCATATTGTGAATACCTTTACTTTGTGCAATAAGAGCCTATTTCTAACATTCATCAGGCTGATTGAAAAGCAAGTAAATCCACAAATGAAAACACGATTCTGACATGTACCATGTATATGGATAAAGGAGAATTTCTAATCCTGTGGCTGGAGTATAATCTTCCTGATATCAGGATTGTTGTCCCTCAGATGTGGATTCTGGGTTAGAATATGGGCCCCCAGAGATAAAGATTTTTTTTAACTAATTGATATGTGTCTAATACCTCAGTCTTATCACTGAATTATTTTATAGTAAATTACTGATATAACAATGGCCTTGCACACGAGTTAACAAGCTATATCACAGTGGGATATGAAAGATGTTAGGAAGACCTTTTTATAGCAGTAACTCCCCAAGTTGCTGCTGAAAGCATATCTGGGACACTTTAGCAAGTCAAGAAAAGCTCCACTGAGTAACGACTATGATAGACTGAAGCTAAAAGTGGACCCTCCAAAGCCTACAGAGCTTGTCGAAGCCTAGAATAAAGAATTCCAAACATGAACCAAGACAACCGTGGTGCTTTCTCTTCCCTCCATTCCTTATCCTGCTTACTCTGGAAGATATTTGACACCAGTTTCTTTGGAGCTGTGGGACAGGGGAGATTGGGTGGGAACCGTATTTAGCAGGTATAAGTGCTAAATCACTATGGTGACAGGGAAGAATATAGGGCAGACATAGAGAATGATTCCGAGGTTTTATACTGAGTAACCGGGCAAGTGTGGGTGCCATTTATTCATTAGATACAGAATGCAAAAGAACAGGGCTGGGCAAAATATTATTTGTAACATGTCAATTTTGTGGTTCAGAAAAGTCATAATGGCAGTCGGTGTGTTGCTTTTCCGGCCACTTCCCAAATCAGTGTAATTTCTCCTTTCATTTGCTTACCCTAAATCGTCATCTGAGGGGTTAACTGGAAATGCAGACTAAGCTGTTAGGACAATGCCTATACATGAGCAAGACTGTATCTTTTTATGTCTTTATTTCCAGAAAGCCCATGCTATAATTTGCTTATAAAAAAAAAGAAAACAGGCAAATTTCTAACTAGAAATATCATAGCTGTTTTAGTCACTTCTGGCTATTATAGCAAATTACCATAAACAAGATGACTTAAACAACAGAAATTTATTTCTCATAGTTCTGGGAGCTGGGAAGTCCAAGATCTGTTGTTTGGTGAAGACTTGCTTCCTTATTTGCAGATGGTCTTCTTCTCATTGTATCCTCACGTGGCTGAGAGCAGGGAGAAAGGAAGCAAGCTCTGTCCTGTTCCTTTGTATAACAACACTAATCCTATCAGGAGGGCTCCATCCTCATGACCTAATTCCCTCCAAAAGGCCTCATATACAAATATCATCACATTAGGGATTAGGGTTTTGACATATGAACTTGGGGGGGAGGATAGACACAAACATTTAGTCCATAGCAATAGTATTAGAGGGCAGACATCCCTGATTTTAAGTTTGGGCCCTGGCCTTTGTTAATTGTGGTGACCTTCGACAAGTGCTTTATGAGTCATGGATTTTTCATCTATAAAATTAAAATGCTAATACCCCTCATCCCTTCTTTGCAGACTGTGTATCAATGGAATTAAAAGATGATAAGTGTCTATGAATTACAATTTATACTATAAATGTTATACTTATCATAATCATCATTGTTATAAAAAGGTATTCATTGCTTCTTTCTTAAAAACATAACTATTTCTAAGGTCAAATAGTTAATGCCATTTTTTTATCACAATTATATTATTATACATCATCCGCAATCTATAGGTAGTTTATTGCCTTAAGAGGCCAATAGGCCAATTAAAGTGAACATGTGTGTGTGTGTGTGTGTAAGTGTGTATTCATATATATTCTGGAATATTTAGAAATTTTAAAAAGACATTCTGATTTTGGCATTTTATAATTGTATTGATCAATATAGCCATCATAGAATATATTGATTCCGGTATTTTTGATTCAAACATAAAATTGGAAAAGAAAATCAGTGTAAGATAGCCTTTTCTAATGGCACATATGTATTTGTCCAAAAGATACATTTTAGTAAAAGATACTTTTATCATTGTTAATGCATAATCATAAAGAATATAATTTTATGTGCCTTTTATTATCTTAAAACCACTACCTGCTTCTTTACTTTGGTTCTTTTGTTATTCTTTCCGGAAAAGCCTCACAATAACAACAACAAACAATAGATGGTTTCTTTACATAGCAATGTTAACATAAAAGTCACTAAGTTAAATCTAATTCCCACAAATCCCAATCAGCAATTCTTGCATCTCGGCAGGGTATACCAGGTCCAGACTTCCTGGTGTTCCTCTTTTCCTAAATTCTTCATCTTCTTTTCCCTGTACGCACACTCCCTCATCTGTAGTTAGCCGAAAACAAAGGTTAATTTACAAATGCCAACTTCATATTATTTATCTGCAAAAGTCAAACATTAAATGAAACACACTTGTACAAACAATAGTGGCCTTTTTTTTTGTGTCGTATAGGATGTGGTCGATCATTTGGCAATTCAATTTTGGCACACTCTGAACTATTTATTTGTTAAGTCCAGTACTCTGGGCTGCAAAAGCTTAAAGAAGGTTTTTTTTTCTCTCTCTTTTACAGGAAACTATTAAATTTACAGGGCCTAATGTTTGTTTCACAGTCAAACTTGTACTATTGTATTGATAAATATTTAATGGTATTGAGCTCAGTGGTTATTGCCTTGTACATTTCACTTAAACGATGTTTTATTACTACTGTAAAAGTGTAAGCAAAAGAAGGGAGAAAAATCTTTCCAACCAGAGATGACATAGAACTCAATTTCAATTTGGAGCAAAGAGAGGAAGAGGAAAAACAATCAACCAAATCTTTTTTGAGGTCTCGACAGATTGTGGTTTAACAAAGTTTCCATTCAGAAAAAACATCTGGAAAACTCTATGAAAATTTTAGAATTGTTTAAGCTGAAAGACTCTTACAATGAATGCCACAGATTCAAACTTATTTTGAGAGCAAAATACAGACAGATGATGTAAATTCTAAAATTTCTACAGATGACATTGCCTTAGTTGATTCAGTGGGAGACAGGTGGGAGTCAGGAAGGCGGCATCAAATAAGGAATGATTTCTGTAATAGAGAAAATGAGTATTTGGGTAAATGAATAAAATTAAATAAAAAGCAATCTCTGAATGAAAAAAGACTCTGGTTGCATTTATAGATGAGATTGAGCTTATAAATAAAGAAATACTTCTCACAATATAATAAAAACAGATTTTATTTTTTCAGCTGGCAGCTTCACAGTTCAATACAGTAGTTTTTATATTTTCATATTTGAGGGCCCCTGTTGGATGCCAAAGAATTTTGCAGAGCTCCACACTGTATTTACCCTGCTGTCAGTGTTTAAGAAAATGACTAAAAGCTATCGTAAATTTGCGGACACTTTAAAACATTAGAAACAAAACAAAACAGAAAATTGTCACAGCAGTATAAGCAAACAAACAAGTAAACAAAAGAAGGTGGTACATATAAAAAAAGTGGGTTAAGGAGTGGACATGCCACATAGCGGGCCAGAATGACAATCTATAATGTACATTAAAATACCACTGAAATAAGCAAAAATCGTTCACTAATTAACCCAGATTAAACCTGACTCGGTAAATTCTCATTAAATTATAAATTCTACTTCTGCTGGCAGTAGATAGTGCCCTCAAACGGAAATTTTATAGCCCTTTTCAAGGCCCCAGTCCCCACCTCTATGAAACAGATATTTGACAATCCAAAAATATAGCCTCGAAGAGGTGCTAAATTCTAGGATCCTCTGGGATGCTCATTTCTTCACCCAGCAGAGTATATATACATCAAACATGGTAAACGTTTTTAGTCTATAGTCAGTACATTGTATGAATATGGGTCCAAAACCCTTTTTAATAGCCCTAACCCACTTCAGATGGACCCACAGTCCACAGGTCAGGAATGACTGGATCAATCAATAAACTCTTAGGGTTGGAATGGCTCTCAAAGATTCAACCACCCATCTTGGTCTTGATGTCAAAACATCCTTTGGTTTCATTTGTCATAGACCCAGTTATGCCCAAGTATTTAGCCTCAGATTTTTGATAGCTCTGTACTGAAGTCTTGCAATAAATCATCATTCTCATGGGCTAGCTTCGGTGGGCCTTGATCCTGCTCCCAAGGAGCCCTAAGTCAATCTTTCCTTTGGTCCCTCGTAAATACAGCAGCCTAGCAGATAGCAACATTAGCCCTGTGCTCATGCCTAGTCACACAGTGTACAGAGTGCAGTTCTCAATTGCATTCTAGCTATTGAATTCCCTCTAGAAATCACAGGTTGCTTTTCTTTCCTTCAATTGCTTGTCTTCAACCTCAATTCAGTTTTTATCTAAATTGGACTTATTGTCTCTCCTCAAAATCATGTAGATTCACTTTCCTCCTTTATGAGTTTATAGAAAGCAAAAGTAACTACCCTAACACATTGTCACTTGAGTAGATATGTTACTTAAAATACAAATGACATACTTGGAAGACCTACCCCTGAGGGATTTGAGCCATGTAGGAAAGGTAGGTGGGAGTGTTTACTTTACTTACTCCCTTCACACCTGTGACAGTCTGCCAGCTCCTGGTCTGTTGGAGAGCCCTTCTGCCCTGACGAATCCAGGCGCTGCTGCCATTGGTGAACTGAGAGCTTCTTGGAAGCGGAGTGCCAGGCTACAGGTCTGGGTAGGGTTGTTTCCCCACACCACGGACCCGAGCTGAGATGTCAGGTGGCTATATTGGCTACATACACTCTGGGTGCCCTTATCTTGCTGGGAGTCCCAGCCTCTCAGTCTCCCTGCCACTGGATCCCACATGAACATTCTCCAGCACCCGCTTGGACTGTGACAACCACAAAGGAACAAGGAGACACAAAGGAGCAGCAGTATTCATGGAGTTCTGACCTGCAGGACAGGCTGCCTCAAGGGACTGGGGAGTGCCACAAATGTTTTTTAGGACATAGGAAGGTGGAACGCACACTCTCCTGCACCAGAGAGCCCCTGGTTGTGACCCACAGTTGTCTGTACTCTTCCTAGTGGAGGTGCGAGTGCAGAGAGGTATCTGTCGGGTAGGCGAGTGTCCCCACCCCAGAGCAGAAGCAGCACCAGAACCTGGGAAGCGATGTGGGGATGGGAACCTCTTTTCCAGCCACCCAATGCTGCAAACATGGCTGCTTCTGCTCCCAAGCATGAGCTTTTGACACAGGTGAGCTGCAGGATGGCCACTTCTGGGACTCTGCTCAATGTGGCCAGGTTGTGCATGAAGGGTGTGGCTCATTTCCCTCAATTCATGGACAGCCAGTATTTTTGCAGCTTTCCCAACCCAGAAATCCCAACCCCAGGTCTCCACATTGTTGGATCCACAGCCAGTGCCCCCAGCACCTACTTGGACCACAGCAGCCTTGGGGGACTGGTGAGTCCCAGGGGAAATGTGGGTCTCCTGGAGCTTGGGCATTCAGGGTGGGCCACTTCCAGCCGAGAGGGGAGTGCAGCACAACAGAATGCCCCTTAGACAAAGGGGAGAAGGGCACAAGTTTCCCACCATTGGGGACCCTCTCCTCTGCCTTCTCTCCCTGCCCATTGCTGCCCAAGCAGCCACGGCTGAAAGGCTGTTTCTTCTCAGGACTGGTGAGGGTTCCACAAAGAACAATTAGCCTGGGCACTCAGGAGCAGCTGCCCTGCCTCTGACAGAGTGCCTATGACACCCAGGCTTCCATAGAGCATGAGGCTGACAACTCTTTCTCTAAAATGCCACAGCAATTACTTTTGTGTGCCCCAAAGACAAAAGCTTCTTCCTCCCCTGAAGGAGGGCAGGGCTAGCAGTGCTCTTGCTGAGCTGCCTGTGTCTTCTGCGAGGAGCCCACTCTCCCCAGAGGCAAGTCTTTGGCACAGCCACAGCTCCCCTGCCTGAGCATATCAGCCATGGCCCACAGCAGGTCTGATGGCCCTGCACAGAGTGGGTTGAGCGGCTTCTACCACCTCTACTGCAGCTGTGCCAGGGTGAGAGCTGGGCCCTTGAAGAACAGAGACCACTGTCACTGCCAAGAAAGGGAGGCATGAGTGGTTTGTGTGTCCCACAGCTGTCTGCTTCTGTTAATCTTGTCAAGAGGGAACCACCCCTCCTTCTCTGGCTCGCAGAGCATCCACCCTTCTCCTGCCTGAGCATTCTTCTAGGGCGGGAGGGAGATCAGCCCATGCTTCCCTCTCACAGCCAGCACCTGCACTCAGGGAGGCTTGACAGCAAGTTTGCCATCCTGGTCTCCATATGGTACCACTGGGACTCAGGCCCACTGTCCAGACACCTGGAAACTGGGGATTACCTCACCTAGTCTACCACCGCTGTTACCTGAACACATAATTCACCAAATTAAAAGAAGAAAAGAAAATATCACAGATTCAAGAAATGCATCTGAAAAAACCCGGTAGCCACTCTGCATAAAAATTTTTGGCGAAATAGGATAGAAAGGAACTTCCTCAAACAGATAAAGCATATCTACAAAAATTCGACATCACATTAATAGTGAAAGACGAAGTTTAATTCCTCTATGTTCAGGAACAAGGCAAATCTGTCTATCTCACTATCTCTATTCAACATTAAAATGGGGTTTCTAGCCATTACAATAGACAAGAAAAAGAAATAAAGCACAGTCAGATTGGAAAGGACAAAATTAAACTATCTACTAGAAAACGACAAACTTATTGAAAGATAAAACACTAAGGAATTTCCAAAAAAAAAAATAATAGATTAATCTCATCATCACTATTCAAAATTCAAATTCATTCCTATATACTAGCAGGAAAGTATTGCAAAAGACATTAAAAAATCCATATAATCAGAAACATAAAATGCCTATGAATAAACTTATCAAAATATGAGTAAACTCTGTCTTGAAAATTATGCAACATTAAATAGAGAAATAAGAGAAAACCCAAATATATGGAAGGTTATATTGCGTTTTGGGATTAGAAGACAATATTGTTTAAACATTAATTCTCCCCAAATTGATTCACAGATTCTCAAAAAAAAGCTGATTTTATGGAAATTGAGAATTAGATTGTCAACTGAGGATGCTAAGGTTTCCTGGGGATGTTTGAGAATGTTGGAAGGAAATTAATTTCACAGTGACTAGGGGTGGGTACAAAACTGGATTCTAATGCCTACAGGATAGTCTTATCTGCCAGAAATCAAAAAGATATTTCTGAAAAATGAAGACTCTCCATATCTCTTTGAGAAATACTGTTCTAGGTGATCTAAATCTCGAGCCCTAAAATGTTAAATCTAGAAAAGATCAAAATTGAGACAAAACTTCCCTTTTTATAATTTAATTTAAAAATTAAACCTAAAATATTAATGTTGCTTGAGGTCATCAGATAACTTTTGACAGAAGTGGAAGTAAAACCTCGATCTCTGAACTTCTAGTCTGGTATTCTTTCTGTTTTAGCACCTTTCAGTGCTCAGGTAAAATTAGAAATTTTAAAAAATGGCATCTTTAAAGTCATACAGTTTATCTTCTCTGATGTTGCTTTTAATTTCTAAAAGGAAAAGTTGGCTTTCAGTGAAAGTATTATATTCATACAATGGAACACCACTCAGTGTAATAGCGAAATGACTCTTCAAAATGTAATTGCTTGAAACAACATAGTGTCATCTCTTATGGGTCTGTAGTTTCAGTGGGCTCAACTGAATAGTTCTATGGGTGTCTAGGATGCTGAGATAGCTGGATGTCTTTTCTTCCCCATGTGTTTTCAAAACTTCTCCCCTCCACAGGGTGTCTCCATGTGGTTTCTACATCACAGTAGTCCAACTTTTATGTGATAGCTCAGGCTGTAAGGAAACAATTCTTTATGGGTCTTTAACATTCGTATTCATCTCGTGAGCAGAGGCACTGTTCTATTCCTTTGTAGATAAAGTAATAAGCTACTGAAACACTGATCTGGGAAAATTACTGAGATGTTTAATGCTTCAATTTTCTTATCTGCAAATGTAGGGGTAATAACAGTGCTTACTTGCTAGAGTAATTGTGGAATTAATTGAGATAATACAGTATATGTAAAATTCCTAGCACCGTACCAGGTATTCTATTTATATAATTATCGACAGATATTCTAAAATTTTATCTTATGTTCTCACTTTTACCTCTGTTCAATTTTTGTCAAAACTACATTTTGATTTCTTTGTTACTTCATGCTGCTTCATTTTGTGTGAAGCAATCACAAAGCACATTCTACTATCAATGTCAAATGAGAATTGATTTCTACTCTAGCCAGCAAATTGAAACTTGGAACATTTTGTATTTCTCATGAATAGGATGGTTTCTTGTATTATAACTCATCAACTGAAAGCTTCCCATGTTGGTTGCAATGAATTTCACTCAAGTATTAAGAGGTAAATATTTCTGATAATTTTTGTATTCTGATGATTACAATTCATTCCTTTCTTAACTGTTAACCCAGGTTTTATGTAATCCTGGGCTATTTCCATATCAAGATATAAACCAAGACAATAAATATCACATCTGCTTAATGGGATAAAAATGGTTTTAAATCTTTTAAGAGGATTATTTCACTATGTTTTTCTTGCTTTGGGTTTTCAGGCATTGACTGTATGTAAGATTTAAGGGCAGTCTCATGCAAACATCAGATAGACAACTGTTCAGAAAACTGCCTGGTTCACAGTGGATTTTCACTAAATATGTGTTGAATATCTGATCACGCTGCTGGGCAGAACACAGGTATTCTCTCCTTCATAGAACTCCACGCGCATCCCCCTCACTGAAGCTCCATCTTTAAAAAAGAACCACCTTGTTTGAGAGAATGTTCTCTTCAATGTCTAGTGCTTATGTGACTGGTCACATAATGTAATAAGCTTTGTCTTGGAAATGGCACAGTGTCACTTCCATTGTCATCCTTTGGTGAAGCGATCACAGGGCCATCCCATATTTAAGAGAGAGGAAATAAACTCCACCTTTTTGTGAAGGGGAGAGATAAAGAATTGATGGCTGTCTTCAATCCATTGTAACCTCCCTCCAGTCACAAATTATTCATAGTCCTCCCAGTGAGCAAAATGTACTCATCTTATTGCAAGACTCCCAAAGTCTCACCAGATCATATCATCAGGCTTGAAGACCAAGCTCACATCATCTAAATGAGGTTCAGGAGGAGGCAAGACACCACAGGAGCAGCTCCTCTCAATCCTCTTTGGAGGTCTTTCCTGTAAACTAGGAAGTAAAGGGACAAACTATCCCCCTTGTCCCTTCTAACATATAGTTACCATTATAAGACAGGGGTAAGAAAGCCACTATAGATTCTTTTATTCAAAAAGGGAGGAAACGGAAGGCACATTGTAGGTAAGGCTCCATAATGATTCTGAAATGAAGATAGACACATGCCAACCCTTCCTTGATTGGAGTCCAGTCTACTTCCCATAACCGATTCTTTATTTCACTTGTGTCTGATCTGAGTCATGCTTCCTTGTTCATAAAACATGGCATGAGTTTGTAATGAATAGTTTACAAATAAAAGCTTGATGGTCCAAAGCCCTCTTTTCATTTTAGTTCAAGTTAATGGGGGTTCCACTGATGAAATTCTCAATAAACAAAGAAAACATTATGTGGGTTTCTCATGCATTTTTTGAGCCTCATTCCATTATATCAAATCCACACCCAGAATTTTATGCAATAAAGGCTCCTTGCTACCTCAGCTGAGAGTCAGTCAGACATAGCAAAATGTCTACAAGATTCTTAGCAGCCTTTTTGTCTAATTAAGAGAGTTCACAAGACACTGCCTGATTCATTCTGAGATCTTAACAAAGTGTCTTATAACCACACCTTTGATATCCTGATCTGATGCCATATTGTACTAACAACAGTCTGGGTTTGATCTTTGCCCTGAGTTTCCCGCTTCCTGGTCTGCCTTACAGATTTCAGACTTGCCAGACTTCCCACAATCACGTGAGCTAGATCCTTAAAAAAGAAATCTTTCTGTTTTCCTATCAATCTGTGTGTCTAACTATCTACTTTCCTATCTCCATCCATATGTACAATATGTGTACTTGTATTATAATACTATCACATATATAATAGTATATTATTATATTATATAAATGTATGCATAATATATATATGTATATATAATATATCCTTCTGGTTCTGTTCTCTGGGGAACCCTGGCTGATATAGGGGTTCTGTATCTGGCCTATAAGAGAATGGCATTTAATTCAGGGACCTTAAAAGTGAATTAGTTTTGTGGGTCTAAACTGCCCATGTTTAACAAATTCTACTGTTTCAAAGGGTGTTTCTACACATGTACCAATGTAGCCTTCAATGTGCTTTTATTCACTGATATCTAGTCCCTTTAAAACTTAGAAAATCAAAGCCAATTATAAATGATTCCTACAAAAGACTATTTGAATCTAGTGGTATCTTTATAAAACCAAGTGTCAAAAATTCCATCATGTATCTAGGAAGCTGAACAAACAGAAACAAAACAAAAGAAAACATGATATGTGTAATTTGGCATTAAACACACACCCATACAGAAAAACAGAATGCAGCCATGACCATGTCCTATCTGTGTAAAAGTGCTTTGTTGGTTTGGGCAAATCTAGTCAAAAGCTTAACCTAATTAGGATGCAGATTTGTGTGGCTTCTTGGTGAAATACACTGAAGGGAATGGAAGGTACGACTAGAGCTTTGGGGCTTTTGCATTAAGCTCCAGCTGGGCCCAACAGACACTGTCCAAAAGATGACCTCCAAATAATTAAATGATTTCCATATGTTTGCTCATGTATAGTCTTCTAATTTGAATTTTGCCATCTCCTTCCAAACCTGCTGCTTCTGACTGTGCTGGCTCAGTGTTTAGCAGAAGCTCACAATTGGAAACCATCAAATATTCTACAATTGAATGATTTAAAAATATAAAGCTACAACAGTCATCTTTCTCACAATGTGCAAAATGGAGCCCTTTCTAAATATAATGTGGGTAGATTTGATTTCAAGTTAGAGAACTCTCATTTGGTTTTGGGTTTTTGGAAAACAGCTTAAAGAAAAAAATGTTTGAAAAATGACATTTTATTGAAAACTAAAGAAAAACAAAAGAAGCTCTGTATTTCTCAAAAAGGAACTTAGGTATCCACTGACTCTATGCAGTAAAATATATTTTCTATTGACAGCGTACTCAATATTAAATTTAAACATCTTAATTTAAATTTCTTCAGATAAGAGAGTATGTTTGAGTTTTCAATCAACACTTATTGATTATGTGACTATAGATTTTAATAAAATATAATGGAGTTTTTAGAACATATGGTTAAAAATGCCATTGTAAAGAGGTTGCAGGCCAGAGCTTTTATATCTACAAGATATGGACTTCAATGTGATTTTCCTAAAATACAAGCACCCCTGTCTACTTCATGCAGGGACCTCTCATTCAAAGTACATTTACAGTCAGTTTAGGAACTACAGTCTCTCTCATTCCTTTATACCAGTGGTTGGCAAACTAAGGCACAGGGCAAATCCAGTCTGCCACCCAATTTTGTAAATGAAGTTTTCTTGAAACTCAGCCATGGCCATTCATGTTTGAATTGTCTATGCCTGCTTTTGCTTTTCAACATAGAGTTGAGAGTGGGACAGAGACGGAATGACCTGCAGGCCAAAAGTAGTTACTCTCTGGTCCTTTATGGAAAAATTTGCCAGCTCCTGCTTTATTTTGATACAATAATAAAAAGGATATCACTTCATTTTATTCATTTCTTTGTTCATTCTCTATACAATTACTCAGTATTTACCGTGTTTCAAGAATGTGTTATTCAATGTTATAAAGATGACAATACACCTAAACTGACTCTAAGGATCACATGTTCCGTGGAGAGACAGTTATGGAATTAAACAATTATCGTACGGTGCAATGAATGCTAAAAGAAGCAGGTTTAAGTTTTAGATGAGAGAAAAGGATGAAGCAAGTAACTCTAGAGGAGCAGGGAAGGGATGATATTCGATCAGCGTCTTAATGTAGGAACACACATTCACAAGGCCGGACGAGAATGATATTCAAACAGAACGTAATGCATATGCCAGGCCCTGGAGGAGGGAAACGCAGTGTTATACAGAGGGACTGTGAATTGTAGAAGTGGAGCCATGGCCCAAGATGGGGTAGAGCAACGGGACTGGATAGGCAGACCCAGGCTAATTCACCACTAAAGCCATTGATGAAGGGTTACGGAGTATCATCAAAGCACCTTAGAAAGGGAAATAACAGGGTCACATTTACACTTCAGAACAACTCAGGCAAACATTTAAGGATTGATAAGAGTGGAGAACAGTTAAGAATTATGGGAGTATAAACCAAGGTAGGGTATTAGTAGAGGATTATTTTAGTAGGAAGTTGTAGAATTCCAACATGAATCGATTTAGGCAATTTGTGTGTGTGTGTGTGTGTGTGTGTGTGTGTGTGTGTGTGTGTGTACACATATACATATATCAGGCTTTTTCATTTGAAGGCCATCCACAGATCCAGATAAATATTCCTCTAGCTCACTGACCCTGATAAAGGAAAACTTGTTCCTAATAGTTTTAGCCAAATTAACCCAACTCTTTTCACCAACTTTTTTTTTTTCCCATGCCATCATGAAACCGACCACTATGTGCTGACCTAAAAGGAGACAGGAAATTATTTTCCTGTGGACGAGTTTGAAGTGACAAGCGCTAACACATATTGACTCTTAAAGTTGTACCAGGGTGTTCCTTAGCTCAGCCCTGATTCTCTGCTTATTCATTCATTGACCATGTATTGTTTGATTGTGACTTGGTGCCAGGCACTGAGTAGATGGAAATACAGTGGGGAAGAAGCTGCTCTCTGCCCTGAAGGATCTTCTCATCCAGTAGGTGAGAGAAAAATCCAGTATGCAAAAAAAAAAAAAAAAAAGAAAGAAAGAAAGAAAGAAACGAAAAGAAATAGGCAAGCTCAGGGTGTTGTGGAAACATAAGAAAGAACCATATGGGGTGGGGGCTGGGGCTGTCAAGAGGCCACCCAGGAGTGGAATTCTCCTAGCTGAGACTTGAGGAGGAGTAGGTTCCAGCCTGGTGGGAAAGAAGCATGTTGCAAGTAGACACAAGTCCATGACAACAAGGCTGATTCACAGGGCAGGGTAGGTCTGACAAGAGATGGAATCCGAGTCACACGCTGATGCCAGGCCATGAAGGTTGGAGATACCATGATAACAAACTTGAACTTTATTTTGAGGGAAATTGGAATCAACTGAATAATTTAAAGGGGAGAGTATCACGATCCAATTTCCACTTTGGGACAAAGACTCTGACTGTTATAGGGAGATTGGTTAGTGTCTGTTAGTATCGCGACTAGGAGCCACCCTGTGAGCCTGAATGCTTAATTTCGATTTAAAGAATGGATAGATTCAGAGTGCGCACGGTACAGCTGTTTCTCTACGTGGTTGCTGTGCAACCACTCTGAACCTCAGCTGGTTTCCTCTGTACAAGGAGAATAAGAATATTTCATACTTTCTAGTATTATTGTGGAAACAATTGAGATAATGCTGTGCAAAAACCTTATAATAAAGCCCAATACATAGGAATTGCTCAGTAAATTGCCACTATTTTTATTATCATTATTATGATGCATGGTATTGCAAGAGTGCTCCTAGGCATTCTATTATGTGAAGTTATGCAGATATTGAGACTGCTCGTGAGAGCAGGAGACGGAGATAGCATGAGAAAGAGAGCAAAGGAAAGAGCCAGCGTGAGAGGGATGTTTATCTGTATCAGAGAATGGGGGGGGGGGGGATTTTATTTAAACTGATATGAAGAACTTTACGGACAGTATCATAAATAAACATTATTTTTACAGTTAGCAAAATGCAGCGATCTCTGGGGTGGAATGAAGCAGCTGCTTACCAGAGCACAGTCTCTCTGCAGGAGGAAAGGAGTATTTTAGTCAACCAAAGCCGTAGATACTGGTGTTAATCAAAACATGTTTCAGGTAAAGATGATGATAATGTGTGTTTTTACAGCATTAATTAAGAAAGCAAACTATTATCTGGAGGCAAATTAAAATGAGAAAGCTGTTCGATTAAAACTTCTGTGGAGGAACCATTATCCATAACTAGTCTCAGAGAAACGAGGAGGAAATAAAGGATAAGAGAAAAGCAAATCATATATACCCACAGGGATGTAAGTTTGCATAGCTGTATGATTTTCACTAATGAGAGAATAGCCACTTGGTTTTTATAAGGCACATTGGGAGAGCATACTGATAATTCAAGCTGCTTCCCACCCCCCAAAGAATCTAACAAATATTATTTAAGTATAACAAGACATCTTTAAGAAGTAAATGGCTTTAGTGAAAATGTAATAGAAACCTCTTTCTTCTTGCTGTGGTTTGAATTTCATTTCTAAAACTCATGTTGAAATGTAATCCCCAATGTGGCAGTATTGAAAGGTGAGGGTTTGAAGAGGTGATTCCATCATGAGGGCTCTGCCTTCATGAATGGATTAATACATTTATGGATGAATGGATTCATGGGTGACCCATGGGAGGGGAACTGGTAGCTCTATAAGAAGAGGAGGAGAGACCTGAAACAGCACAGTTAGCACACTCAGCTCCTCCCCCGTGATGCCCTGCACCACTTCGGGACTCTGCAGGGGGTCCTCACCAGCAAGGAGTCTCTCACCAGGTGCAGCTCCTCAACCTGAGATTTCTCAGCCTCCATAATTGCAAGAAATAAATTTCTTTTCTTTAAAAATTACCTAGTTTCAGGTATTTTTTTATAAGCAACAGAAAGCCAATTAAGACACTCCATTTTATAAATGTTTTTCTGCATTCCTGTTTATACCACAACCACCACGATACAGGCCTTATGAGTAGGTGATGAGACTTGCCCCTTTCTGTGAAATGCCCAGAGAACAATATAGACACGAGCTGGTCTTATCTTAAGAAAAAAAAAGTAGAGAGGTGACATGTGGAGTGATTCAAAACATGCCACAAAGTCCACAGATAAGTGCGTAAGCACAACGGAATTTCCCTATTTGGGTGGGTTATGCATTGGCCATCTAGGAATTTATTTTTTAATAATTAAAGTGCAACAATTAATTGTTCCTAAAAGGAAAGACAATAATAAACTCCATGGGGCAACTGAATTAATTAGATTCCTTCACTGCCAAAAAGACTGAGGGTGATAGTGGGCAAATAAGCAAAGGGAGAAATTTAGATAGAGGAAAGGCCTGGAAATAGAAAACCCAGTGTTTGGGAAAGAGGCCCTGTTGCCTCCTTGCCTATACGAGTAGAGGTACCTAATCAGGCTCTTATGAAGCATGATTCAGGAGGAAAGCTGAGAGCAGGCAAACAGACAGCTTGTTCCTGGCCTATGCCTGTTAAAGGATTGCATACAAGCAACTGGAATTGAGACTTGGGAGGAAAGTCTTCAATTCAGACATCCCAAAGGGACTCTCAATCTGCTCATTAATGCCTGATTTACTCATTCTTTCTGATCTCTTGTCTTGCTAAAGAAATTTGTCTTTGCTCCCTTCATATTATTCTTGACCCCCCAAAAGAAACTCTTAAATTATTATTAATACCCATAATAATTTTTTGCTAACTCCTACATATTTCATCTAAATTTCTCCTTGACTTTAATCCTTCTCTATGTTTCCATTTTGATTGATGTTTTCTCCGGGGGTCACATCAGAATAGATGTCAGAGGTGGTCACCATCTTCACAAGGAATAATCTAACTTTGAATTTCTCTCATCTTTTTAAACAAAGTCAATTGGCCAAGTCCTTTGCAAACTGATTTCCACCACCTTCCTGTAAATGCTCCTGTAGCATTTACAGGAGGACGGTGGATCATTGTACATTTACAAATATAAATGAAGAAATAAACAAAGAATCTAGGAGTATATTCCAGCTCTACTTGGTGACTTTCTGCTGGTTAGAAAAAGAACAAGGCTTCCGGTTTCTGGGGTACTTGTCTCGACTAATACACATAACTCCGTGAATACATAATGCAGATGAAAACAATAGGAAGACGGGTCAAGGTGGCCACAATTTCTTCTCTGCATTCTGACACTTAGACTGGGCAAGGATCCACCTGCACCACCATGTGTCTGTGCAGCAAGAACTGAGAACCTCTTTTCCTTGACCTCCTGGGATTTTTACATTGGATGGGGTTGAGTTGAAAGCAACAGCTGGTTTGCAGATGTGCTTAGTTTACCCACATCTAAGCAGCCTGGGCAGTTGTAGAGACATCTTTGAATGTGTACCCAATTCCATGTGGTCAATCAACAGCCTTTGGGATGTTTCGATGGCTCAGGGATATATGTCTTCCCTATTCTAACACGCTGATAGAAACAGACCGAGATGGATTTTGGATACAGTGAGGGTAAAGTTAGGGTTCAAGACTGGGTGAGCATCTGGCATCAAACTGGAAGGATAATAGGAGATAGGTTGGTCCCAGAGTATAGGCTTAGAGTACAATTTTGCAAACACGTGCTTATGAAGCAGTAATTGCATCGAACGAGGATGAGGCAAGACCAAGCTGACATGTCTGGAAATTGCTATGAACCAAGAATCATATAACACAGGAGGCAAAGTTACACACCTAACAATCACCAGAGAATAAACGGTTTTTTAAATATATGCACATATTTTACTTTATATTGCCTTACAGTACACAAGACAAGAAAATCCAGCCCACAGACACACATAACGTTTATCTTTTCTGGAATCCTATTGCCCAAACTAGACATGGAAATGCTCAGTAGACTGAAAGCTGAAAAAAGAGTATTCGAAACAGGCCACTTTCAGTTTTTATGTACTTTAGGACTTGGAGTCAAGTTACCAGAAAGGGATAATTTTTGCCCTTTCGAACTAATCAAACTAAAACATATTCAGAGGGACTTGGAGTGCTGATAAAGAATAGTGCTGGATAGTGCTTTTATTCCATGTTCTACAATCCATGTTTTATTTCAGTCTCTGATCAGCCGTCTTCCAGCCACATCACCCCAACATTGGCAAGGGATTTGGTCATGCCCACAATTACTTAGTGAGATTTGCAGGCTGCTCCCTGGTGCCTAGCAAAGGATGCTTCTGAGCTACTATCTAATTGTGAAACTGATTAGTTACACAGACCTCATGGGTGACTCATAATCCCCACTTTAATACTTTGAGGTCAAAAATAGAAATTCCATAATAAGATAAAAAGCTATTTTCATTCGTCCACTTAATTAATATTAATGGCTTGCTAAAATTAACTATTTGTAGGAAAAATTTCAAAATGTAACTTATTTAGTTCAGAAAAACCTTAAACAGGGATTCTGTTTGAAATTTCTAAAATAAATATATTAATTTAGAAAAATCAATACCATACATGTATTTCAATATATAAAAAGAAATTATGCAAAAACAAAAAATCTACCTTTTATCTAGTAGGGTATAAAATGAGAGGCAAATATTCATACAAATGCTTGGGGAAAGAAATACCACAGTGGCTAATGCTACATGATCATGAATATCAAAGAAATGAAATATATTACACATACCTATTTATAATTTAATCTAATAACAGTACCCATGAGGTATCCTTACACAATCCAGACCTGCAATAATTCATTTTTGTCTAATTAGATACCTGCAGCTCTTTGAAAGATCCACTAAAATAAATAAACCTCCTTTCATTTAACCTACACTTTCCATTCTCCCCCAATGTCCTTGCCTATGCCTCGGGATATCCAAAACATCTTGAAAACAACACAAACAGAAATGGAATCACACAGCATGATGTGGACTTCCTTATGCATGGCTGGCTCCCGCTTGAATAGGGGGAGAGAATGCAGAGCGATGTTAGCCTGCATGCCCAGCTTCTGATTTGGCCCATGAATTATAGATGCAGTTCTGAGCGCCATTTCCCTGATGGTTTCGGATGCAAAAACAGTCAGTAAATATCTAATGCTCTTGACCCAATATGTTAATCAGGCAGTAAGATAGACATCAGGGGCCTCTCGATGCTAAGTTTAATTAATGGCATGTATAACTGTATAGCCCCCGTCTCCTCCCCTTAAACACTACATAATGGGATACATTCTCCCATAAGGGCCCAAAAGTTTGTGTTTTCTAGTCATGAAGTTTTGCTCACTGTTGTAAGGTCAGCCCATTCATTTCTCAGCACTCCCAGTTCCCAACTGCTATTTAAGCTGCTAGTTCATTGAGTTCATCTGTCATGGGTCTGCTTTAACGTGCTTGCCAAAGGCTCTGAGAACTGTTCCTACTCTGCTGTTTCTTTGTACTAATGAATCACTTTGAACTAGTCAGATATATCTCACCATTGAATAGAATTCCTTATATGGGTTCAGTGTAACACAACGAGGCAAAATACTTGCACCTGCTATCTCAGCTACTTTGCCTATTCCTTTGTGAGACCTCGTGTGTATCTACAAGTTTGGGGGAGAAGTGTTCTTGCTTTTTCAAAACTCAAGGAGACACGGCATAAGACCTGTGTGCAAAAGTGCCAAGACACGTCCACAAAATAAATAGTGAGAAGAACTTACATGTGTTAAAGCTTTCCAGCGTTCTCAATGCATACAATGAACTTGACTTATGGAATTAAATACTCTTTTTAATGTGATTATAAGTCTGATGGTTAAGATCACAATTCATTTAGTATTAAGTTTATTTACAGTACTTCATCTAAGTGGGGGTAATGGGTCCAAACGATATTTGTTATCTCCATTGACATTATCATTTAGAAACTCAAAAATAGTATTTTTGTTTGATTTTTACAAGAAACACCTTAGTGTCATCTTTCTATGTTAATTATGGAATCTATTGCCATTTAAAGACCCAAACAGAAAGTGAGTATTCCCAGAAAAGTGAATTGTATGCCTCTCCAGAGTCTGTAAAGGAAGACCCACGAGTCATACAGAAAATATGCCATTTGTAGCTGTAAAATGTTCGGGTTTAGGAAAATACTGAAGCGAAAGCCAGAATTTGTGCTAGCTTGTAGGAGAGACACAGGACTGTCTTATAAAAATCGAATCATAAAAATCTCAGTTGCTTTGGCTTGAAAATAACAAAAGTTTCCAAATATTGTTGCATATTCTCATGTCTAGCAAGACATATTCTTCTCACTGTTAGAATTGAGATCTGGCTTAAAGTTTATGTCTATCTACTCCCATGGTAGCTTACCCTTTTATAGCTTCCTCTATGTAAAACTGCCTCCACGGGGAGAAGAGACAGAAGAATGGGACTCGCGTGCTATACACGCTATCTGGCTATACTAAAACCACCTGTTTGAATTTGGCAAAGCAAGACAGTGCTGAGACATTCAGTGATGACACACTTCTGAGCTCCTTAAGGTGCATGAACAGCCTCCTGGCCACCATGCAAATTCATTCATTCATCAAACATTTTCAGCACCTACTCTGCACCAGGTGTTGCAAAAAGACCCTGGGAACACAGCACCAAACAAGACCAATCCAGTCTTCAAGAGGATCTTATCCATCAGTGGTAGCACTCATCTGCTTAATCCTGAGGAAGAGCACATTTACTTTTCCCAGTTTCATCCACTGAACGTCCTATAACTATTCTGTTATTTACAGAAAGATAGAGAGCAGGAAATTTAAACCAACAGGCATTTTCTCTGTGCCTATCATAAGCAGAGCACTATGTTAGGTGCTTTATGGGTTGCGAAGATGGCTAAGGCTCCGTGGGTGCATATTATGGTGAGAGAGATACATACGTAAGTGCCAGAATATGGAGAGTGTGACATGGCAAAGTCCATCTCCTTAAGAGTGTCTCTCACAGGAACAGGGACTAGATGGAACCCTTGGAAAAGGGTATAGAGACAGGTTATAGTGAAGCCACATATTAGCCCTTCATGAAGAAAAGAGTAACTAGAGTAAAATGTACACTAGGGATTAGTGAATTAAGAGTAGTTAGAGAATATAATAAAATGTGGAGCAAATACAGAAAGAGTCTTACCATGGTCTTCTGTAACTTCCTGTATCTTTCATGAAAATCCTCTTTGAACGCCCTTGTCCAGCCTCAGGGGTTAACTCGATAATTTGTGATGTGCATTTTACTCTAGTTACTCTTAAGAATGTTCCATCAGACTTTAAAAATTGTCCATATTATTCAAAGTCCTTTGAAGCCCCAACTACTTCATTCAGCTTTTCCCAACTACTGAGCCTGTGTAACTGTCTTTCTTTCTGGAATTCAAGTGACCCTATTTGCCTTCTAAAACAGTCATATACATACAGTTACATACACTTAATGCTCATGTGGTTTGAGTTTTGTCTCCTACGATGATAAGCTACTTGAAGGAAGTTGTTTTTCTGTCCTATCTTCAATGATGCTTAGCAGGTACATAGTTAGAACTAAAGAAATACTTATTGCTCTGACCGGAGGACATGTCTTAGAGTTATAAAAATCCTTTTCGCATCCTCGCCCATGATGACTTTCCCTGATTTATGCTCTTAAGACTCTTAAATCTCTTCTTTCCTAGTGTTTACTCATCACTCCTACATACATAAGCCAAGTACTCAGAAGGAGAAGGAAAGCTGACATAACCTTGATTTCTAGGGATGCATCTCAAGACCATTTCGAGCTTGACCCAAGCCTCAGTTTTGAGTGCCACACATATGCTTTGCTTCTTGCTCTGGTGAGCTACCTGCACATTCCCTTATTCTTTGAAAGAACTGAAAGAAGTGCAGTCTATCTGTGGAAGTCTTCTTCATGGAAGAAAATGAATGCCTTTACCAGCTTATTTTTCATTTCTGCAATGTAAGTATTTGAAATGTAAAGAATAAGTCTCCTGTTCAGCATTTCTAATTATCCCAACTTCACAATCCACGCTTTAAAACAATCTGACCAACAAATCACCCAAGCTGTCAAAGAGGGCATGGATTTTAAAGAAACATTAAGTATTGCCATTATTTGCAAACTGCCCATGATATTTCTGTGAAAGCAGAGAAAAATATGGATTTTTATCTTACCATCAAAATATATTTACAAATCAGCCTTTGAAAATGTTAGAATAATTATTCAGTATCGAGGAAGAATCCAACACTTTTTTTTCTCCCTGGCAGATTGACAGTACATTATAAATTCCAACAATTTATATTTTAAGGCCCCAGCTTCCTATGCCTGCCAACCATGCCCCAGCCTTGAGGAATTATGGCCGTTTAATCAGGGTTGAGCATTTCCATTCTTAACCTTCAAGCGGTGATGCTGTGCCCATGTTTGCACCAGTGATAGATGAATCCACTTACTCTACTTCTTCCTGCGTGACAGTACTTTAGAAGTCCTGCTAAAGTTCACATTTCTCAATATATCAAAGTTTAGCAGCACAATGACCTTCTAATATTTGTTTTCAACTGTTTACAGCCAACAGTTCATTACTTTCCCAAAACGGAGAGGAAGGAAGCTGGTCAGGTGGTCATTCTAGCACAGCAGGAACTGCAGACTATTCTAGGCCTGGAAATTGATTGCAGGGAATCCCATAAAGAAAAGTCTAGGAGAAGTGTTAGCCTCTTAAGCCACTGATTCTATGAGAGGCAAAAAGTCAGAATTACAGCGGTCTTGTCTGTCTTTCACTGTATTGCTTAAAAGATGTAAGAGTCCTTCCCCTGGCCTTTTGTCTACATATAGTCATTTCTGTTTGACATCATCACTCAGGCACCTCCCTTGGTCACAGCCATTTAATCTAAAACCCTTGAGGCCTCAACAGGCAAAGCATTTTCTCCTACATATGGATTTGGGCTCTAATTGCAAACATACTTTCCAATTCCGGTAAATGGCATGGGATCAGGAGTGAGCCCAGTGGGATCCTTTTTGCCTCTCAAGCTAGAACAATAAAAAGAACACCAAGTGGTGTGTGTGTGTGTGGGTGTGTGTGTGTGTGTAGCTCAATATTCTGATTAGTCCTTCAGAGTCTCAACATTCCAATGTATGGAAGAAGCACAAGTAAGTATAACCACATGAATGGATAGCCATAGCATTCACGTGCCAGGTACTATGCATTACCTCATTTAATCCACTCAGCATATCAAGGAAATAGGTAATATTGTCACCTTTGCTTCACAGATGAGGAGGCTGAAGATGAAGCATCTGTGCGTGTCCATCCGCACAGTTAGAGGGCGCAGAGCAGGGATGCGACTCAGCAGCTGAGTGTCAGAAACTATCTCCCTATCGCTTCCTGATACTAAGTATTTCTCACCAAGGTGTAGCAGCAAAGGTGCCTAAACCATCTGCAAAAGGCTTACAGCCCCACCCCCATCTTATAGCCTTATAATACCAGTTACGGGAAAGAAAAATGAGAGCAAGTACACTCAGAAATCCCTCAAAAGACACTTTGGCTTTTTGTCTATTTATTTCTTTTAAGGAGACGGGGATTAACTGTGTGTGCCCAGCATGGCATGAAGGTGTCATCACCCGTGGAAACTCCAGTTGACTGAGGTGGTTACATGAAAGAGTATGTTGGAACGGACTGTGAGACACGATGCCAGGGCTCTGTTGGAAAGTGAGGCTGCCCGTGCATAATGACTACTACGGGTGCCGAAGGTATGAGCGGAGGCACAGGCACTAGGTATTTTCCATCTGTACCTAAATCCTTGACGTGCAATTACGATGTGGCCTCGGGAGTTGAGTGAAGAAGGGAGGTCTTAAAGTCATCTTCGGATGATTTCTTTTTCACCTTTTCCCATCACTTATTCTATTCTTTTTCCCTTTCTGATATCCACTCTACATTTAATTAAGCTTAGGAGAATAGAGACGGAAGAGAGGTCACTGGTAGTATCTCCACACCTACCCGAGACTCTCAATTAAATCAGATCGTGGGTATCTAAATTCCGGTGAGTGTAAGAATCACCCGAGGAGCTTTTTTTCAAATGCAGTCGCTACCCTCAAGAGATTTGGATTAGGAACTGAGAGCAGATATCGTGGATCTCCATTTAAAGTGCGCTCTCAGTATCCCTGGGGAAAGGGCTTTGGGCATAATTTGAGCCACATTACCCTAAACCCAGATAAATTGCCCTTTTACCTGGGAGCTAGGACAAGATTTAGTGCCAGCCACAGCTTCTGTCCTTCTGTTCTGCCGCCAGAGTATCCAGTACTCTCGCCACGAGTCACTGGTACATGACTTAGGAGGAGCTGCATGACCCTTTGTTTCAAAATGAAATTGGTGAGGGTGTGCTCTTGGGCTCAGTCCCCCATTCCATATTGCCATTCTTTCCTGCCACTTGGTTTATTCCCTTTCTGATTTATGCACGTGGTGTTTTCTCTCTCTTCAGTCCCACCGAATCCTGCATTATTTTGAGGATGGAATTGTGTATCGCACTTTGCATTACTTATAGCAAGCACACATAACAAGCATTCAACAGCATTTTTAAAGGAATTAAAACAGATCAAGCCCAATGACAACTGATTTAATCGGCTTCTTGAGCAAGTCCATTCAGTGCTGTAGATGTCTGTTTATCATGGTTATTCATGATGCTGAGGAAGACAACAGCGGCCCCCGTTCACTGAGCACTGTTACCATACGCAGACTATTGTGTTGAGTTTTACCTTCATTCTTCGTTTCATCTAGCTCTCATAACAGTCTTGTGAGGGCCTCAGTGGAGATGACAGGAGGAAAGTAGGTAAATCTTTAATATGCAAGGTCCCTTCCCATTATGTGGGAAACAATGGCCACTGAACCCACATCCAATCAAACCAAGTCTGCTGGAGCTGCTGAGGGTGAAGAATTGGCCCCTGGACATCCATCATTCCTGTACATGAATAAGGAGCTTGTGCGGAAAGGTAGTTATATTTATAAGCTGACACAAACTCACTCTCCCTCCCTCCGCACATACACACAAGCCTCAGCCTTTTTAAGACACAAGGGTGTCTTTCAATTTATCCTTTTTTTTTTTGGAGACCTGTGTGGATATAAGGATTACAGGTTTCCTGTCTGTCCAGGAAGAGTGATCGCTTTGCTGTCTAAGAACTTAACTCCCAGGCTTAATTATTATGCGAGTATGCCAGTGTATTAAGCTTGTAGGCCAAATGCAATTTAAAGTGTATGCTGCATTGACTTTCAAATTATTTCATTTCTAATTCAGATGCATGCTTTGTTAAGGCATTTATCACTTTTGCAAAACAAGCCAGATTGTCCCATGACTATAGTCCCTCAATACCTCCAACCCCACCAGGTCCACATCAGTGGCAATAAATGACATCCCGTGCCCTCCCCCATGGAGTCAGGCTTGGAGGCTCCTTCCCAGGTGCCTCACTTCATTTTCAGTGTAGCTCCCACTCACGGAAAATTTATCAAGTGCTGCAGACCTTGTCAGCAAGCCGGTTCTTCATTATCAAGCCGCCGTGGTGCTCTTGGAAAAGTGGATGCTCTTGGAAAAGTGGACACTTTGTTTCACAGCCACACTCAGAATTTCTCAAAACTAATCAAATGCCTTTTGTCAGTAAATCAGATCTATTACTCCCCTGATGATGTCAGAGTCTTAGAAAAGTTAACAAATAAAAATATTCTATGGTCTTAGAACATGAGGAATTAATAGATCACTGAAGTACCTTGAAGTCACATCTAGGGTTGATAACACATCTCTCCTAAGACCAGGCATGTATACACCAACGGCCTCTAAAGGACCCATAGCCCCTCACCACCCAGACCTCTGAACCTCAGTGGGGAATGTTCCGATCATGCACACCACATATTAAGTCTGCATCTGGGAGGTGGAGGGAGTTTCTAGGATACTGAGAAAGAACATATTTTTTGCTATTCCTTTGTTCTTAACATTTTTATTTTGTACTTAATATTTTCCCTTATTCCACGCTTTTGGAGCTAAAGATGGAGTCAGAGATGGAGAAGGGGCAGTATTTGGGAAATAAGTAAGATTAGGAGGCATTCCAAAGAAAAATATCATAGATTTGTGATGAAAAATGTGTGTATCAGTTGGACTAAAGAAAATATGTAGATCCCTTACTATTAAAAATGGAACAGTAATCCCTGAATATCAGAGGTTTCATGAGGATTAACTATAAGAATGTATATAACAGTGTCTGGTAAAACTGGAAAGTGGCATATTCATTATTATGGGTAATGTTTTTCTAAAGTTTAATGCTGAAATGAGCAACTTGATCTCTGAAAACTTTAATCTGGCTCTATCACATCCTTTACACAAAACCAACCTTAATATAAGATGTAATTTTGGTGTAGGTGGAGATTTCCTATTTGTGTACTTATGTAAATCAATAAACATTTATCCTATACTTCAAGCCATTTTGCTAAAGGGAATGTTGTTTGTTTTTGTTATTTGACAAGGGAGGTGACACTCATAAATATTCCATGATTTTGCATCTTCCCATCACCCTCTTTCTCATCCCTGCAGGTGGGAACTGGGCAGTCACTTACATGTAGCAGCTGAATAAAAAATTTGGGCTTTTGGTCCTACCTTGCGATGACCCTTTCTTTTCTTATTTTGAAACCTCTTAGTGCTTCCAGGGAAACCTGTATCCCTCTTTTCACTACATTACACTCAGGGTAGCTGGAAAAATTCATCAATAAGTATAATTAGGTTTAAGCCAACCAATAAAATTAAAGAAAGGAAAGGCATTACAGTGGGATATATGATTTAGGGCCAGCGTGAATAACAATGGACAGAATTTTGTATGTTGCTAATGGAAACTTGGCCAGTTTCTACCTACTAATATATAATGCTCTGACAAAGCTGGGAACTAAATATTCGGGTGAGGATTTGGAGATTCCAGGAATCCAGAAACTAATTAAGATATAAATATGAGGATCCTGAAGAGCTCAAGGAAAGATTTGGGAGATGAACGCACCAGAGAGATGACGTCACTCTCCAGTAAATAGGCTCAGGTGAGGTGGGACATCTAAATGGATTTGGGCTGCTGGAAGACACAAAAGTAGTTGAAACAGTGTAGGATCTAAGGAGGAAAAATTTGTATTTTTGGTTTCTGATTCTTATTCTGATCTACTTTTATCAGGGAGAAAAGAATAAGTCAAACTGATGGGAGAAAAAAATAAAAGTTATTTTCAAGGGGGTGAAGTAGGGCACAGTGGGGCAATCGTTTCTGGCCACTCCTGAGACATCAAGGAAGTTCCCTGAGTGTTAATAATGCCTGGAGTGCAGTGTGTGGAGGATGAGAGTGCTCAAGCTCAGAGATTTGCTTTTGTGTTTCATCTGAAACCAATCAGTAAGCGAAAAAGCAGAAAGCTCTCTTGGCATCTATTCCACCACTGATACTGGGGGAAGGGAAGAGGATTTGTACACAGAGACCCCCATTAACACTAATGAAAAGTAGGTGAGTAAATCCCGTGTGTATGAGGAGCAAACACTGCCCTTTGTGTGGGGGTAATTAAGAGCTAAAGAGAGCTTACAGTTGCTCCCCACTGCACACATGCTCACGGTGAAAGCTCCTTCACAGCAGCATTGCAATTGCTTTCTTTAGTCTCAATGGTTGGCGCCCAACAGTTGTTAACCATCTCTCGCCCTAGTTCCCCCATAATGGAGTGAAAGGGAATGATGTACTGGAAATGACATTATTTGACACTATTGGCAGAGGGGCTTTCAAGGAGAAATTACAAGTGAAGAAAGGGAGACATTCAAAAGGAATCTAAAATTAAGCAGAATAGTAAGTGTAAATGGCTCAAGGGAAATAGCCCCGTACTCGTAATGTCCTTGCCAACACCCCATTCTTTGGGACTACGGCAGAAAGAGGGGCCATGTGTGAACCAAGAATACCAAATACTAGCCGGCATCATATCTGAGGTCCCAAGCCAGAAATGTGGGAAGGAAATGCTCCAGCGATGGCAGAATGGACAGGAAAATGTGAGAGTTATGACATCATCTCCGTTCTACTCCACAGACCATCTCTGGCAATACAGTTCTGTACATCCATTCTGAGTTCCAGAAATATCCAAGGACAATAAAAATTTTTTTCTCTTCGTAGGACATGTTCAAGTCTCAAAATCAAACCTTGAACTTAACTCAAAGTTAGACCCATGTGAGCAAACAACATAATGAAATTTTACAAATAGGAAATTCATGTGATGTATTTTATTTATTAATTTTACTGATGCAACATGGGGAAGCCCTGGCTGAGGAGGGGGTTATGAAGATATGTTTTAATTTACTGCAAGTTCAATAAGTATTCAGTTCAACAAGTATTTTTGCTTGATTACTCTGGCTCCCTGTCCATATCTTATCATGGAATGTAATTTCAGCCTAATGACTGAGGGACTGAACAATAAATGATATTGTTAGATAAACTAATTCTAAATTAAATTGCCTCCTTGTCTTGCAAAGAATCAGTCTGCTCTGTGCTTCATAGTCCTTGCCTAGAATATATTTTCCATTCTAAACAATAAAATTTTAAAGAAACATTGATAAACAATGAGTCCAGGGAGGTGAGATGTCTATGAAGGGTGTTATATGATATCCAGTTGAAGAAATTGAAGGAAATTTTCTAGAGTAGCACATACTTAAGACAAAGAAAACAGCAGCTTTTTCTGCTGTTTTCTTTTGAAGGGTTACCATGGAGAGCAAAACCTTTTTTTTGTGGATGAGGCACTTTCCTTATAAGAATACAGTTTCAGCTGCACTAACAGAAAGACACAATATAACAGAATATGAACTCAGCAGCTCAGTATGAAATGGCAAGCTTCATGATTTTGGATTGAGGATCTTTCTATCTTGCTCTACCACACTTCATAAAATATCTCCACCTCCTGGTCCAGAATGGCTGCTGTGGCTCTGATCTTCACATTTACATTCCATGGATCAGAAGGGAAGAAAAAGAGTGAATTGAGATAATACTCCCCTTTAAGAGCAGGTCCTAAAAGTTTCAAGCACTCCCATTCACATCTATTGGCCAATCTTACTTACATGGCCCTGTTTAACTGCAAGAGAGATTTAGAAATAATATATATTTAAGTCTTCATTACTATGGAAAAAAGAAGAGAATAGATGATAGCAAAAATTGGCTATTTCTTTTACAGTCACATACACAGAACTTGGATCATTAGTTAGAAATTTATGAGAATGATTTCAAGTAGGTCACTTAACATCACTACCTTGACAAATTTTAAGAAAGGACCTCTAGCAATTGGATATAGCACGTTATATAAAATTGGTGTATATGTTTATATATAAAATATATGTATTATATACACAATGTTCATTAATAATAGCCAAAAAATGTAAACAACTCAAATGTCCAATTGCTTAATCATCCAACAGATGATTGGTAAATAAAATGTGGTATATCCATAAAATGGAGTATTATTTGACAATAAGAAGGAATGAAGTACTGATACATGCTAAAGTATGATGAACTTGAAAACATCATGCAAAAAAGCCAGTAACAAAAGACCACGTATTTTATCATTCCATTTATATTAAATGCCCAGAGTAGGTAAATCTATGCAGACAGAAAGTAGATTAGTATTTGCTTTGGGCTCCAGAGGAGTTGGTGACAACTTGTGTAAATGAAAATGTTCTAAATTGGATTGTGGCAATAGTTGCACAACTCTGTGGATATACTGAAACCTACTGAATTGTACACATTTAAATTAATGGATACATGATATTTGCATTATATTTCAATAAAGCTGTTGGGAAAAAAAGTAAAAAAAATGCCGATATTCTATAGCAAGGATCTTACATATGATATACTTGACCCCAGCATGCAGCCTGATATAAAAAGATAATTGTTTTAATTAATAAGCTTACTGGTATTAACCACTTTATGACAAATATGAGATTTGGCCAAAACATAGAAAATCTGAGTTCATTCGTCACAGATTAACACCTGTATTGAAAGGGGTGTGTGTGTGTGTGTGTGTGTGTGTGTGTGTGTGTAAAGTTAAAGCCTAAAAAAAGTTATGTATCTTGCACAAAGTTAGTTAGGTGGTAGGTTATATATATATTTCTTTATTTCCTTTTTAATTGGTAGACTTAACTTTTTGGAGTAATGTTAGGTTCACAGCAAAATTGAACCAAAAGTACAGAGGATTTCCACATATCTCATACCCCTGCAACACACTCAGCCTCCCCCATCATCAATATTCTGCACCGCAGTGGTGCATTGATTACAGTCATTGAACCAACGATGACACATCAACATCATCAAAACTCCACTGATGCAATAGTTTACATTAGTACTCATTCTGTGTGTTATATATTCTGCGGGTATTGACAAACGTATAATGACATGAATCTACCACTATAGTATCATATAAAATAGTTTCACTGCCCTAAAATCCTCTGTTCTCTGCCTATTCATCTGTTGCTCATTTTTAGTTGGGTTGTTGGTTTTCACCAAAGAATTTTTATGTTTTAACAAGAAGCATGATCTATTACACCCTTTTTTGAGTGATTAGCTACTATAGATAAGATACGAGAGTTAAGAATACTGATACCTAATTTTTAAAATAATTATACCATTTGAATTTTTTTAAATAGGAATTACATTGCATATATGAATTGATAAGATGGTAAATAAAGACTACAGTGATTTAATTTTCTTTGGGAAACTGTTCCAGACTTACAGATTTTACTGCAGGCCCAGTTATCATAAACCTACTTTATCAAAATAACTTCATCATGAGGAATTTATTGAGTTTAAGCTGTGACCACCAAGAAAACATAATATCTCTGGAATTTCAGTAGTAGTTAGGGGCCTGTTCTAATCTCAAGATGATCTTTTCAGGACTCTTTTCCTTGGTCACAGAAATCATACTTAAAAGCCTGTGAAATTATCTGCTCTACTGCTGAGATATCCTCCAGGTCTCATTATTCTACTCTTGTCCTGAACATCCATGGTGTGCAATTTAAAGCCGTCCATTTTGCCCTGTTTGGATTTTATTAACAGGTTGTGGAGAATTTACCTCAGCAGCACTGACCTAGAACCCTTCACAGTATTTTTTCATTTGCAAGTGTTTCTAGTCCACACCCTGTGATGCCAAGAGACGCTCAACTCTGAATCATGCCCAGCCTATGTTTCTAGGACATTGGTACCACTGCTGGGTCCACCCACCTCCAGGTCCTGCTTGACAATAGGACAGAAATAAATCTGAGTCAGGGACACTATATTATTAACTTTTTACAGTCAGAGTCCACTGTTAGGGAATAAGTTACCCTTTATGAAACTCCTAAAGTTTGAGCCACCACAACTAACCTGCAACTGACAGAGTGTAGGTATGGTCTTAGGGAAAGCACTCACCACTTTTAGAATAGTTTTGATATTTTATGTACCAGTACAGTCATTGACTTGATATGTGTGTGAGTATAAATCTTTTATAAATATAAAAGTGTATAACTTTTATTTTTGTGAAAATACATTTATTGTCTCCCATGGGTCGACTCTTCATATCCTACAGGAAACTCAAACTTTTTAATAACCTAAAAGGTGTACTCTACCCTTGCTATCAACAATATCCATGTGCTTTATACCTACGTTAAAGTGTGATAATGCAATCAACTAGGACAACGCTTGGCCACCCCCATCAGTACCTTGTGAAGAGTCCCTCATAGGCACCTTCTGCCATTTCGCCACCTAGTAGTAACACAAGGTTGAATTGTGTGATATGCCACCATTTTTCGCTGGCGGTGCTACTCGCTACTATCTGTCAGATACTACTCACTTTCCATACTCAAAACCCTTAAAGTTAGAGATAAAAAGCTTGGGTGTCCAAAATTTCAAGGGTCTTGGTTCTAACGCAAAGCAAAATATGTCAAATGAAACAGAATAATGCTTTTACCCACCTTTGATTCAAGCGAATCTAGAATAGGAATTTGAAGGCAATCTCTCTAACAATTGTTTTAATTTCCCCTTGTTATTATGTCTTGTTGTTCTTATCATTTTTTTTCCTTTCCTGATTTTAAGTAACCCCTCCTGTCTTTACAAACTTGTTTAAACCTTTAATATTTTTATTTTTTCCATAACTACAGTTTCCCAAGCACAGTTGTCATGGATAAAAGTGCATAGTATAGAAAGCAGTTTATTTATAATATAATACCTTGAAGCCAGTGAAAAGCTTGAATTTACCGACACAGCTTCTATGAAGAGTTTGAAGTGTTACCTTTAGAACTTCCAGACATTTCATAATCAGACACTCCCCTAACGCTGAACACTGTCTCTTGGATTTTCCTGCATCTGTCCTGCAAAAACTGTTTCCCTAAACGCTTCAGTTATCCAGCTCTCCTGACATAAACTTCTATTGTTAATTATTAGAGCACATCTTAAAAATTATCATAGATCTCAGTGATCCTGTTGTTATGAGGCAAACCTTTGGCCAGCTTCCCTCATCATGATTTCATTCACATTTCAACAGAGATTAATTTTGTGTCAGCCATACCAGCTCGTTTGAGGTTTATTTCTTGAATCAATATCAATCATTTAAATGTAGTGTGGTCCTGTGGGATTCGAATTAGTCCAAATGATAATTGAACTGCTATATTCCCAGAATTCAGTACCTAGGGTTTTGCCTTTCCTCATCAGAGCAGAGACATGAGCAAAATCAGTGATAAAGAGACATGGGTATTCATGCAGGCAGTTACAGGCCAATAGTGGTAAAGTGATACTCTATTTTCACAAACGTTCTCCAATAACTACATGCTGGCTTATCAAGTTAGGCAATAATTACTGGTAACAGGAAACATGCTTGCATTCAAACCCTTATTAAATAAGATTTGTTTTCCCATCTCCTTTTATACTTAAACAAATTATCTTTTTATATCTACTTAAACATTGCTTTTGTTCCTGACTCCCTTATAGAGACATCTGAACGTTTACTAATAAACACACAGTAGCAATTCCTTACTTATGTTGAAACTACCTGGAAAGTATTTCACATTCAAAATAAAAATCATAATTGTTGATAGGAAAACATGTTTATAAAAATCATATTGTGTATGTAACTTATTGAATCATGAATGTTTAGCAATTTTATTTGAATCATATGGTCCATGTTTTTGTGCAAATGGAAAAAGGAATACACAGACTACTGCTTTGTGTTGCTATAGTAAATTCCTCTGTACCCTCAAGACCAGCAGGAGCAATCATTTGGTGAAGTTACAGTGGTGACGGGAGTTGTAAGTTGTCCCATAACAAGATGATGTGAACATATTTCCAGAAACTCGCATTTTTCCACAATCTGTGTTTGCTGAAGTTGTGACATTTAATGGGCTATTGCCCAAGCTTTCGCAGCGATAGTCTAATTAACTCACATTCCCCTAGCGATTCTATTATTACAGACAGAAGTCATATTTCATGTACTAATATCCAAATCTGTAGCCAGAGATTGAGAAGTATAGACTACGCATCAGAATTTCAGTTCAATATTCATGTGCCATTAACATGCTAAGACAGGTGATGAAGGGTCGTCAGATCCTTGCCTGGTCAGCTACCAACATGTTCCATTACACGATATTTCTTCTTTTGATCCATGGGGAAATAAACACACAGATTTGAATAAATTGGAATTTTAGAGCTAGAAGAAACTTCAGAAACCGCAAAAAATAATTTAATTTAACCTTCTCATTAGAAGGCAGTCTTACATAATGGATAGAGGGAAGATTAAATGAGATAGTATACATAAAGCACATAGAACAATGTGGGCACATGTCAAGTTCTCTGGACAGATAGCGTTTCACAGATGAGGAAACAGGCACACACATGTTATTGTTTTCCAAAAGTCATATAAATTAGTTAACGAAATCATCAAAGCTAGAACTCATTTTTCCTGTCTAGTCTAATGTTCTTTTCACCATACCACAGAGGGATACATAAAAATCCTCCACTTAGTTTCATCCATAATAGCCAAAATATTTCTTTACAACCCTCTGCTATAGACTCATTTGAATTTTATTAACTTAATGCTTTTAGGGTGAATCTAGTTTGATAAGTAATTCGATATTTAGATTAAAAATTAAATCTTACAAACTCTTCAGATGCCATCATTATAAATGCACGTGTTCCAGCTGTCTCACATATTTTTTAAGAAAATGACTTATCTTTATTTTTAAAGCAAACAGTATTCCACTGATTATAATTGTGTAAGGTAGTTATTAATTATATATTTATAATAATTTAAATAATCATCCAGTATTTCAAAAACCCAATGCACACTTATTAATCATTCTTCAGGTATTTATTGAGTGACTACTGTGTGTTCTACCAGTCACACCACACATCAAACAAACTGAGAGATTCTCTCTTGCTAAATGAGAGAAGTTTCATATCTAATGACTAGATGGCCAATTGGATAAAAGGGTGAGGTATAAAATATTTTCTTTTTCACTGTTTGCTATAAACTGAATGTGTAGTTTCAGGCACTTCCATAAAATGATTCACCCTTCATCCCTTACTTTGTAAAACACATGATATGAGTGGATCACTTTTATAGTAAAAGCCCCAGTTCAATATTAAGATCACATGGCTTTACAGTTGCTTGGAAGATAATAGTGAATTTTCTATAATTCTCATTTTTTCATCTATATGGTACTTTTAACACAACCAGGACAATTCTGTAGAAAAAGTGGTAGACACAGCTCCATGCCTGTCCCTGAGCTCCTCAGCTAACATTTCAACTGATTCTACTGACCTGCGGTTTACATATCAGTTTTCTTCTCAGGCGATTAGAGATGGAGCTAGTTTAGGCACCACTAAGAAAGCACTGCTTAATATAAACTACCTCTAAAAATATCTCCAGCGTAAATAGGCTAATGTGAGAACTCCTTAATAGACAAATTTTTACTCCATAAATTTTACTTTAATATTCGCTATGGTCTGACTCCCTGTTTCTCTCTGATTTTAAAGCCCACTAATCTCTCAATCGTTCACACTCTTTGGACCTTTGTGTGTTTCCTGGACATGCCGGGCACAAGAGAGTCTGTGTGCTTCCTGATTTGTATTATGCTTGGAGCTATCTCCTTCAAATATGCACGTGGATACACCTTTAGATCTTTGCTTAAATGTAGCCTTTCCTGTAAAATCTTTCCTCACTATCCCTTTTTAAATTGTGCAGTCTTCTTCAGAGCTCTTCTCAGATACCAATATGTTTCATTTTTACTTATTTTTTGATTGATTAATCTATTTGTTTATTTACCCCCAGTAGAAAGTAGACTCCAAGGGTAGAGATTTTCCTGCTTATATCACTGATTAACCTTTAAAGAGTATACAGTATATACTAGGCATTCAATAAATATTTAAATGAAGTATCTATCCCTCCAGACTTCTCTTGTTTCTGTGACATTCTCGCCCTAGTGGAGATTCGGGTCAGCAGATGACACTTCCTGCCAACTCCAATTTGTAAGTAAAGTACCCTAATCATTAAAATATGCTCAAAATAACAAGAGCTCAAGAGATACCCTTCTTCATGTACTATATTTTTATTCACTTGTTTGTCTGTTGCCAGTTTCCATCCCCTTCCCCAACCCTTCCTCTAAATACACACACACAAAAGGAGATCCCATGGAGCTTGTTTTTTTCACTAATGAATGTTTAGTAGAGAACAGTGCATGCATGTGCTATTTTTAAGGGGTATAAAATGAATTAAAAATAGGACAATCTCTCTAGAATCCGTAAGGAGGTATGAATAGGCTCCAGGAGGTGAGTTCTGGGGCTGGGTTTGCCATTTTATGCCGTTACTTCTTTACACAAATTCTATGCTCTGAACAAGTTGACCTTATCTGAACATAATCAGTTTTTATTCTCAGGATCTTTCTTATGACATCCGGTTTTCCTGAGAAATTACAACCTGTCCTCACATTAGCTTATGACAGTATCTCTCATGCTTGTTAATCATCCCTCAACATGAATCATTCTTTCCTCACCTCTGCTTTCAACATCTCAGTGGTCTTTTCATTAATGAAACGAGTAGCACTGATGCTTTTAAAAAGGAACGTGGGGAGGTGTTGGTAGAAAAGGATGATAATATGTAAAAGAATGGGTGTCTTGTTCGAAACAAGGTGGCAGCACTTCCCTAATAGCATGGTGTCAGTCCCTATTGGACTATATGCCAACACCCATCTTTTCGCAAACTATACCTTGAATCTCCCATTTTAATTTTCTTCCTGCATTCCTTAGACATTGTCAGAATGTTCCAGATGAAAAATTATAACTTCCCAGGCCATCTGAATGGATTTTCTTTCTCCAGAAATTCTCCTGTGAAAATCAGTAGGTTGTTGCTTTCTAGTCCCACAGAAAAATAAGGACCCCAGGATTCCAGAGAAGATTTCACACTGGCCTTTCATGGTGAATATTTTATATTGCACAATTCCAGCTGACAGAAACCATATTTCTTTTTTTTTAATCTCCCCCCCACCCCTGCCAACTTCCTGTTACCCTTTTCAGCCTCTAGTAAGCATCATTCTACTCTCTGTTTCCATGATATCTATCGTTTTTATATTTAGCTCCCACATATGAATGAGAACATGTGAGATTTGTCTTTCTGTGCTTGGCTTATTTCACTTAACGTAATGTTCTCCAGTTCCATCCATGTTGGTGCAAATGGCAGGATTTCATTCTCTTTTTTTGTGGCTATGTAATATTCCATTCTGCATCTGTACCACAATTTTTTAATCCATGCATCCTCTGATGGACACTTAGGTTTACCCAAAGTTTGGCTATTATGAAGAGTGCTGCAAAAATCATGGGAATCCGGATATCTTCAATATACTGAATTTCCCTCGTTTAAATATATACCCAGCAGTGGGATTGCTGGGTCATATGGTAGTTCTACGTTTAGTTTTCTGAGGAACCTCCATACTGTTCTCTATAGTGGTTGAGCTAATTTACATTTCCACCAACAGTGTACAAGGCTTTCCCTTTCTCCACATTCTTGCCAGCATTTGTTATTGCCTTTTTGACTGGGCTGAAATGATATCTCATGGTAATTTTGATTTGTATTTCTCCAATGACTAATGATGTTGAGCATTTTTCATATACCTGGTGGCCGTTTGTATATCTTCTTTGGAGAAATGCCATCCAGGTCCTTTCCCCATTTTTAATTGGATTATTTGATTTTTTTTCTATTAAGTTATTGGAGCTCTTTATATATTCTAATTATTAATCCCTTGTCAGAGAGGTAGTTTGCAAATATTTTTTTCCCATCGTCTCTTTACTTTGTTGGGTTGTCACTTCACTTTGTTGATTGTTTCCTTTGCCAGGCAGAAGCTTTTTAGCTCAATGTGGTCCCATTTGTCCAACTTTGCTTTGGTTGCCTGTGCTTTGGGGGTATTACTCAAGAAGTCTTTGCCCAGACCAATGTCCTGAAGCATTTCTCTAAAGTTTTCTTTTAGTAGTTTATAGTTTCTGATCTTAGATTTAAATTTTTAATTCATTTTATTTGATTTTTGTATATGGTGAGTGATAAAGGTCTAGTTTCATTCGTCTGCATACGGATATCCAGTTTTCCCAGCATCATTTATTGAGGAGACTGTCCCTTCCCACTGTATGTTCTTGGCACCTTTGTCAAAGATAAGTTCACTATAGATATGTGGATTTATTTCTGAGCTCTTTATTCTGTTCCATTGGTTTATATGTCTGTTTTTATGCTAGTACCCTATTTTTTCGGATACTATAGCTCTGAAGTATAATTTAAATTCATAATTTTGAAGTCCAGTTCCCCACCCCCCACCAGGATGGATTCAGCTCTTCTGGTCTTTTGTGGTTCCACATAAATTCTAGAATATTTTTTTCTATATCTGTGAAGAATGTCATTGGTATTTTGATGAGGATTGCATTGAATTAGTAGATTGCTTTGGGTAGTATGGACATTTTAACAATATTGCTTCTTCCAATCCATGATCATGGAATACATATCCATTTTTCTGTGTCCCCTTCAATTTCATTCATCAACGTTTTATAGTTTTCATTATAGAGATCTTTCACTTCTTTGGTTAAGTTTATTCCTAGGTGTTTTATTTTATTTGTAGCTATTGTAAATGGGATTACTTTCTTGGCTTTTTTTTCAGATTGTTTACTCTTAGCCTATAAAAATGCTACTAATTTTTGTGTGTTCATTTTGTATCCTGCAACTTCACTGAATTTATTTATCCATTCTAATAGTATTTTTTCTGGTGTCTTTAAGTTTCTCGAAATATAAGATCACATCATCTGCAAACAAGGATAATTTGACTTCTTCCTTTCCAATTTGGATGCCCTTTATTTCTTTCTCTTTTATGATTGCTCTATTTAAAACTTCTGGTACTATGTTGGATAACAGTGGTGAAAGTGGGCATCCTTGTCTTGTTGCAGATCTTAAAGGAAAGGCTTTCAATTTTTCCATATTCAGTATGATACCAGCTGTGGGTCTGTCATATATGGCTTTTATCTTGTTGAGGTAAGTTCCTTCTATGCCCAGCTTTTTGAGAGTTTTTATTATGAAGGAATGTTAAATTTTATCAAATGCTTTTTCAGTATCAATTGAAATGATCATATGATTTTTGTCATTTGTTCTGTTATTATGATATATCACATTGATTGATCCGTGTATGTCAAACCATCTCTGTATCCGTAGGATGAATCTCACTTGATTATGGTGAATAATCTTCTTGATGTGCTGTTAAATTCGGTTTGCTAGGGTTTTGTTGAGGATTTTTGCTTCTATGTTCATCAGAGATATTGGCCTGTACTTTTCTTTTTTGTTGTATCTTTATCTGGTTTTGGTATCAGGGTAATATATGCCTCCTAGAATGAGTTTGGGAGTATTCCCTCCTCCTCAATATTTTGGAATAGTTTAAGTACGATTGGTATTAGTTCTTCTTCAAATGCATGGTAGAATTCAGCAATGAAGCCATTGGATCTTGGCTTTTCTTTGATGGAAGACTTTTTATTACTGTCTCTATCTCATTATTTGTCATTGGTTTATTCTAGTTTTAAATTTCTTCCTGGTTCAGGTAGGTTGCACTTCTTCTAGGTTTTCCAATGTATTGGCATGTAGTTGCTCATGGTAGTCTCTAATAATCCTTTGAATTTCTGCAGTATCAATTGTAATGTCTCCTTCGTCTCTTATTATATTTACTGGGGTCTTCTCTCTCTTTTTCTTAGTCTGGCTATAGGTGTGTCAATTTCGTTTATCTTTTCAAAAATCCAACTTTTTGTTTCATTTGTCTTTGTACTTTTTTGTTTCAATTTCATTTATTTCTGACCTGATTTTCATTATTTCTTTTCATGTACTAATTTTGGGTTTGGTTTGCTCTTGTTTTTCTACTTCTCTGAACTATAATAGTTCATAGTTAGATTATTTATTTGAAGCTTTTCTACTTTTTTGATGTAGTTGCTCATTGCTATACACTTCCCTCTTATTATTGCTTTTGCTTTATCCCATAGGTTTTGATATGTTGTGTTTTCATTCTCATTTTTTTGAGAAATTTTTTAATTTCCTTTTTAATCTCCTTATTGACCCACTGCTCATTCAGGAGCATATTGCTTAATTTCCATGTGTTTGTGTAGTTTCCAATGCTCCTCTTGTTATTGAGTTCTAATTTTATTGCATTGTTGCTAGAGAAAATACTTGTTATGATGTCAGTTTTTAAATTTTTTTAAGACTTATTTTATGGCCTAATTTATGGTCTATCCTTAAGAATGATCTATGAGCTGAGGAAAAGACCATGTATTCTGCAGCTATTGGATAAAACAAAAGACCACATTTCTTGATGCATATGGCAAGAAAATATGACACGTTTAAGAGGCACAATGGCTATACCCATTCTTGTTTCTACATTGAGCAGTATAACTAAATATAATATGTAGGAAAATGGATGGGACTGCTTAGAAAGAGATTAATTTTTTTTATCTTATTTTGGTAGGGAAGCCAAATAGCTTAATCTATAGTGTATTATTTTTACCTATTCAGTATATGATATTGAAGTGTTAATTTATTTGTGCAAATATATACCAACATCACTGTGTGGAAGGATGAAAGGATAATGCACTAATACGTATGCTGTACACACATACACAGGCAAATTCACATACATGAAGCATTAGTACCACTTACATAGATTTCATTGTTCCTGACTTTGTACTGTGAGTGCTTCTCTACATACACTAGCTTACAATTTCTTGGTAAGCAAGACAGTGTTTTACACTCCTTTGATTTCTCCACTGAACTTAGCACAGTGTTTTCTTGGTAGAAGACATTTCAATAAATAGATGTTAGGTAAGTGATCAGCTTGAGCAAACAGATGGATAAAGTAAGAGAACGACAAAAAAAGCCTTTGGACTTTGACATTCACATTGTGTTTCCAAAATGTGTTGTGCCTTGCAGCTGTGTGGTGCACTCAGGAGGGATTAGTGAATGATTTTCAAACTATGCTTTTCTTTTCCAATTTAATCCCTTATTTTTCATTTAAATTAGAGACATGTTGCTCTCTCAGTGAGCACCATGATGAAAAGTATGAGGATGTTATACATATAAGGAGAAGAATTCAGAGAAAATGAAATTTGTATTACAGACATTCACAGAGTACAACATTCACTTAGACAAACCAATATTTTTCAAGTTTGTTGCAGGAATACTCAGGCTGTTGATCATACAATGAAATCCTCTACCCTGGAGGAATAGCATTATAGTGTACGCATATGTAATATCCTCAAAGGGCTTCGGCCAAGAGACGTTCTTAATATAAGCCACAGGCAACATTTAGCAATGTGTGTAGAATTGCTTTGTGTCCGGAATTTTCGGAAAATCAAATGAGTTAACATTTTGTGAGCATAGAAATCTCATTAGTTATGCTTTTTGCTGTTTTCCGACTCTATTTTTGAATCAAATACAATTCAAGGCTCAACTAAAGTGGTCAATAGTTATTCAGGACTTAGACATGTCTTAGAAACCCTTAGGAAAGACATGAAAATAGATAAAAATGATTCCATTCTAGTGTATTTAGAAACATCTTCTCTTACTTTCTTCTTTCAATTTATTATTTGCCATAATAAATGGTTTTGCTCTGAAGCAACGAATCCAAACCAAAGAGAAGAGTTCTAAAAGAATCAAGCTGAATTAACTTTCATGCGAGAGTAGCTCTTTGAGATCTTCGTTTGCATGTAGATAGCATTGTAGTGAATTTGGAGTCATGTCTCATTCTAAAATGCATCTATGGGCAATTGGTGCAATGGCATCTTCTAAATGACACAATCACACCCAAATTGTATGGGCTAGAGGTCAGTTGCTTTTTAGCATACTTGTAAAATTAAAAAGACATTGATCATTTAGCTTTGATCTGTAATTTCAGTTTCACAAAAGGGTGAAGATTGAAGAGCTATAAAAACTAATAATAATGAAATCATTTCATGAGTTTATTTTTGGCATTAACTGAAAACAGATTTTGGCTTTATTTAAGCCTTTCAATGCCATCCCAGAGACCCACTGAGAGTTGTTTATGTTTATGTGAAGTATTAAGAGAGTTAAAATTTAAAAATAATAAAAGACTTTCTATCCTGAGAAAGATCTGAGTGTTTTTATTGACAAAACTAAACGAAATGCAAAAAGGAAGCACCTTATAAGGACAAAAAGCAAATTGGATTATATGATCCTGTTCAGTTTTGAAGGACCTAAACTGCTGCTGGTATCACAGCAAAAAGACTAAGCAGACTTTCTACAAGAACCTTAGCCCAGCATTCATTTCTAGAGTCATGGAACACAAATATTTGTTTCTATTTCTATAGCCCTAAAAGAATTGCAAACAGGCATAAAAGTGCAACAAAAAAATGAGTTGTATTTTCAGCTGTTTATAAATTATTTTCAACACATTTGTAAGTTTAGGATTTAGAGTCATACTTGCTTTTTGTATACTTGTAGCCTGCAATCAAAATAAGCATTTAGAGAACACTAATGTTTATCTAATAGTTGGGAAAACAAATTATATATATTTAGTTGGTTTCACTAAATGTATGGGATGGCCGATCAAAGATCTTTCTTTTAAGCAAAAATAACTATGTTTAAATCTACAAGAATAAAATACAGTATTCAAAATGTATTCAATTTTCAGTTATATGCATTAAGATAATATACAGTTTATAAAAATTCTTAGCTTTCTTTTCTTATTGCCTGTTTAGACTGTGATTTTAATATAGGCCTAAGCAAAATACAATTAAGAAGTTAAATCAGCTGAAAAATACTTTTAAAACCAAAAATACAAAAATATGTCCATAACGGATATTAACAATTTGAGATTATTGCTACTGCTACTCCCTTTCATTAGCACAAACAATTGAAAGTTGACCTTACTGTGTTGTCTTAGATGTGTAAAAACTTTGCATTATAGTACTCCAAATGTTCTTTGGCAAGCAGATGTCAGTTGACGTCATCTTACCTTTGATATTTGTGCAAAACAATCTTCAGTCCTTTGAAACAAATCCTTGTGACAGCCCCTTGTCCTTCACAGAACACCACCTGATCCACTGGTTTTCTCCTTTTGTCTTTGCTCTGCTCCACACTAAACCATATGTGCAATCAGCCCTACTCTTTGATTTTCTTCAAGCGCAAGACATCTGCATGTTTAACAGCCTTGCTTAAGGTTTGTGGCCATATTAAGACAGCTAATCACAAAACCTAAACACATTAAAATTAAACAAAAGCTATCATGGTCTTAAATGGCTTTTTCCACGTATCCAAATTGCTTAGCTTCTTCTCCACTTTAAGATTCTCATACCTTCCAGTTCCCCTCGCTTTATTATACCTAGCTACTTAGCTTCCTAGAAGTCTACATTTGCTTTCCAATATGCTTCAATAAAACTCACTTTTTTTATTCTTATAATTTAACAGTATTGAAAAAGTAGTAGAAGTTTGAAGATTTAACATTTACTTTCTACTATCCTTCAATCTCTTTGTACAGAGTAGTATAAAATTATTTCCCAACAAGAGCAATTTGCCAAGTCCCACCCCTCTTAAAAGGCAGAAGTCACAGGCAGTGTTAAATAATAACTAATTGTACTGTTTTACATATATCCAATGGCAGTTGAAAAACATTTAGAATTTGTAGGATTAGTTGCTGACTATGATGATGGCCAAATAAATTAAACAGCAGTTGATAGAGCATAAGGAAATATTAGTGTTTTGGAACATAACTTTCCAACCCATTGATACACTACACATTTTACTGGAGAGTACTACATGTGATTTAAAAAATCCTCATGCTAACTAATATTAACTAGTCTTAACTGTTCTTCAGGCACTAAAATTCAGTGTAGCTGTCACTTCTTACAGAGAACCATTTTTTATTCTGAAGTCTGGGTTAATTATTCCCCTTTACACCTCCATACTCTGTGTATGTCTCTCGCTCGGTATTTGTCACAACGTATTTTAATTGCCCTGTTTACTTATAGTTTGCCCCCTCCCTTACAATTGGATGTTGCCTAGTATGTAATGAATATTCAAAATAGTTGTTGCATAAGTGAATAATTAAAGATATGGAACAAAACTGTCAGAATGATACAATACATCAGACAATATACAAAATAACCAAGCATAAAACTCACATTAACCATTGTTCATTATCTGTACTAGGACTTCAAATAAGTATTGGCTATTTCCTTAGATAGTTTTTCTTGTCTTGTCTTTCAAAAATATCATTCCATTATTTAAACCCCTTCAATAATTTAGTTAAGAAGTAGACAAAGAATGGAAAATTCGATGGTTTGTTTTAACTAGAATATCCATATCAAGTAATTTCAGCCAGCTTCATCTCTACATAACATCTATATATACTAAATAACCAGCAATATTATCTATCTTGATAATAGGGTCTATCATGAGGCTATTAAATTGCTATACAAGGATATTTTTAAGTTACTTTCTGAAGAATATTCATTTACAGAAACTTAATGGTCAAGACCATCTGAAATATGTCCAAAAAATACAAGGAAAAAAGTACATAATTGAGAAAAACATAGCAGTGATATATTAAGGTCTGCCAAGTTTCCCATTATAGCACCAGGTGAAATATCCCCGTGGGTATCACTTGGCATGAAAGAAATCAAATCAGAAGGGAAGCTAAACATTCAAATTGGTTCATGGTTTTATGAGTTATAGAAAAAAATTAAAGAAAAAAGATATGGAAAATTTGTAATTTTTCTTTTTTTAACTTTAACTCCTATTATTTTAAAGAGCTTATTTTGATATAAGACATGAGTCTAGTCTACTCTCTGACATTATTAGACTGTGCACAGTTCAATGTGTTGGATGAAAATAAAGCTGAAGCATGAATGGTTTGGATTTTGACACCACCGTGACTTGAGAACTACAAAGGCATGTTGGAAAATCAGGAAAAGATTTTCAAAATATTTGCATGACAGAGTTAAGTTTGGGGAAAGTGATTAAAAAAAGACACTTCTCACTTACAAACACACACCTTTATGGTATGGATTATTCAAACCAAATGCAGAATTAAACATGAACTAATGACTTATTTGAAGACTCTCAGTTTGGAACTAAGATCTCAATTCTGGCTGTCAAAAATAAGTGTTACAGACATGCTCCGATGATGCTGCCATCTATCTAATTTCTTGATAGTTGCAACGTTGACATCTGTTCTCTTGAGGTTACTAAAATTGTTTTCCAGTTTCAACATTTAAATGAAATACTTTCATTTATTTTACTTTAAAGGTTTTAGGACACCTTGCTGGATTCACAATTTCCTTTGCATATTGTAGTAGCATCATTGCTGAAATTTTGAACTCACCTAACTATTTTGGCTTGATCATAGGAGTTTCTGATTGTTTCCAATTTGTAGTACTTTAAATTCCTTCCTCCTCAGTTTCTGGAGTTGTAATCATTAGGAAAATAAGAGTGCTATAAAATATTGAATATATACAGTATTCCTTTAAAACACATTGGTGAAATTCTCCAAGTAATACGTGGGATATACTGGCAAGTTAAACATGTATATATAAATGTGTTGGGAACAGTGGCTAAATATCAAGTAATGAAAACTGAAAATTGTTTCACATGCTCTATCCATCACCGAATCTTTCTTTGAGTGGCGTGTAAGGCCCTTACATTCTGTCTCAATTTCCTACCTAAAATCTGGTTTAATTTGTAAGGCCAGTTGGCCTAGTTCTTCATTACTGGCTCTGTAGAAGAAGAAATACAGGCTCCTTTTGAGCTGTTTTGAGCTTCCAGGCCCATGGTAATACTTGCTATGTAAAGAACTTTCCAAACGTTAGTTCCATCTGACTCCTTTTTTCAGAGAACCAATTGCAGTATGACACCGGCATCTGCTAAGCAAGAATTTGGGGAATCCCTTGCTCTGAAACCTCACAAACTTTCAGCTCATCGGAATAATAACCCTATGCTCTCTGTTTCAAGTTGTAGAGAATAGATAAATTATTATTTTCCCTCTTTCACTGTGCCCTGCTTCTTAGCCCTCTTGTTTTTTCCAGGTTTCAGCTAGTATACTGAAGCACAGGAGGAAAGCAAACTCCAAATATGGAAACGGAAAGAGATCTATTTTTCCAGGTTATTTTTCCTCAATTGTGCAGACTCTAAGAATAAAGGAAAAGTTCATCACAACAAGAAATCTAATCTCAGTGCTGCAATTAGCAGTAAAGAGAAAGCAATAAGGAAAGACACTCTTCCTCTGTAGTAGAAACTATCTGTAGACATTGTATTGAGGTTACTCTGTGGGTCAAAACTCATAAAAATCATAACTCACAAGGTTTGCGTTTCTATTTCCACCTTGAAATTAGAGCAGGTCAACATTTATTCCATGTCACATAGCTGGTATCAAAGTAGGGTTAGGGAGTTGGAGAGCTTTCTGGTTAAAAAGCCCTTTTATACTCAAGTACCCCATATTTATTTCCTGTTACTATAAGGCTTTCAAGTCTGTGTTGAGCTTTTATTCATTATTAACTTTGAAAATTTGAACTTAATGCATGTATTGAGCAATGTTCTACTTAGATTCTTAGATGAACAATGGAGATAGAGCCCTACCCTCAAGGAGATTATATTCCCATGGGGTAAGCAAGTAACTGCACATAGGAAAAACTAAATAATACTGTATCACATTTTCCCTGAACATTTTAACATCTCTGAAATTGGTATAGCTTTTTTCAATTGTGATAGGCAGGTGGCAGTGGCAATGTGTTCTTGCCCATGTATGTGTTAGCTTGACTGCTATCCTCGATGGCATGAGAGGACGACCTCAGCCCAATGACATTGCAGTCCACGAACTATTCAAAAACCATTTAAAGAAGGAAAGTAAATCCTAATTGATGTCTTAAAACCTTTCATTGACACTTTCTGGTAAGATTTTAAAAGCACCATCATCAAAGCCCATAAAATGGTATTACGACTTTCAAGAGTGTCCCAAAGACAAGGGTGAAACTCTTCTTTTTTTTTTTTTTTTTTTTTTTGAGACAGAGTCTCACTCTCTTGCCTGGGCTAGAGTGCCATGGCATCAGCCTGGCTCCCAGAAACCTCAAACTCCTCGGCTCAAGCGATCCTCCTGCCTCAGCCTCCTGGCTAGCTGGGACTACAGGCACACGCCACCATGCCCGGCTAATGTTTTCTATTTTTAGTTGTTTGGCTAATTTCTTTCTATTTTTAATAGAGACGGGGTCTCGCTGTTGCTCAGAGTTGGTGAAACTTTTTTTTTTTTTGGTAAAGAAAATTTAATCCTCACTGCTGTAACGGTAGATGATGATGTGGTCTGGAAAAAAGATAGACATATATTTATTTTATTTATATTATATTGAAAAGCTTTTTAAAGTAAATGCTAAAAACCTTAAATAATAGGACAATATAATTTAATTGGTAATTTTTAGTGTACACTAATGAAATGTCATAATTGAAAATAGTGCAGATTCAATGAAATTTTAATAGTTTCTGTGATGATAAAATGTTCAGTGATGATAATATGAGGTCATTGAATAGTAGGAGGGAGGCTGTGTTGGGGGGGAATTATTTCAGGTGAAATAGATGATAGTAGTAATCTCTGTATTACAACACTCAGAGACACTTCCCTAAAACTCCTCTGAGTCATCCTGAACCTAAATATGGTGAATTGTAATCTGCCGGTGATTACACCTGTGTTGCATTGGATACTCCAGTTGCTATGGCTTTTCCACTTCTCATATTTCATATTTGTTGGTGGATTTGCAAGTGTTAAAACCCCAGTATTTGTTCTCAAAAGGACGAGACGGGTGTTTTTACAGAAGAAAACTACGTTACTCATTAATAAATTAATTCCAGATTGGTCCTCCATGGAAATCATACAAACCAAAACACAGAGAAATATCAAATCAAAACAGAAAGAGCTCTCTTGCCAAAGCTCTTTGTGTCTTATGGCTTTGCCTTGTTTTCTTGCACATAAAGCTTGAGATGAGATGTCTGCATATTTTATTTGAATTGTTAACTTCTTGAAGAGCGACATTACATATAGATATAGATATGGATATAGATATAGATATGTATAACCTCAGTTCAGTATTCTACATATAAAATAAGTTCTGCAATTATTATTTATAGATTTTCAAAGTTTTTTCTGTCATTTTGAGAATGAGAATTCTTTAAACTAAGTCCTTTTGTCAAACCAATTCTTACTCAACTTTTTCTTTCTTTTGACAATGTGGCTAGCATTTAGAGAAAGTATTATGACACAAAGGAAATCGCAGGCTTCTGTTAAAATCTCAGGTCTGAGGACCATAAACTAGGAATTATGGTGAACACCAAAGACGCAATTGTTATAAAAGTCACTAATGCTGTGCATGGCCCATAACTGATACACAAATACAGATTAGCAACAAGAAACCAATAATAATTTTAAGTAAACAAACATTTCGGTTCATTCTTAGAGTATATCTGTTGTTGGCAGAGCAAATTTTATTGCCTTCAGTTAGTAGAGGAGAAAACTGAGGTTCTTAGAGGGGAGGTGACAGCCCAGAAGCAAATCTCTATCCAGTGGCAGAGTAAAATCTCCTACTGCAGCATTTTCCTGCCAGCAGTTCCCAATGTGTGATCTCTAGATTCCTAAAATACAGAGTGTCCACAAGGTCAAAAATATTTTTATAATAATACTAATATGTTATTTTCCTTTTTCACTGTGTTGACACTTGCACTGCTGGTGCAATCACAATGGTGTATAAAACTACTGGCTCCTTAACACAAATTAAGGCAGGACTACCTAACTGCATTAGTAGTCATGTTCTTCACCACCACACAAATCGGGTAAAAGCAAAAGCAAGTTTCACAAAATGTCTTTTACGAGTTGACAAAACTTGCTAATATTGTAAATTTTAGACCCCTGAGCCAATGTCTTTTCTGTTTTTTGTGTGAAGAGATGGGCAGTGTGAGTAAAGCACTTTTAGTGATAATCTGAAGAAAAAACGTGTGTGTAATTTTTTGAATTTCTAGCTGAACTAGCCTCTGTAAAAACATGGTATATAATTTTCACTTGAAAAATGATTAACAAATCATGCTTATTCAGACTTAAGTACTGGGCAGATATTTTCTCAAGAAGCAACGAGGTCTGAACCTGTCATTTCATGAGAAACAATTGACAGCATTTGTTGTCAGTGATAAAATTTTAGCTTTAAGTAAAAATTATTATTTTGAAAACTTGCATTAGTAGGTGTGAACTCAACAGCTTCTGATAAGACAAGATGTGATTAATAATTATTTTACCTTACTGCATAGTAAAATGTATCAAAATTTATAATATTTGCCAAATTCAGGGAGCCAGTGTTTTCCAATGAATAATGTTGCAAAATCATGCATGGGTAAATATTTATTTGAAGTGCAAGAAAAATCAATGGACTGAAATTCGACACAGTAAAAATATTTATTAATATGGTATCAAATTTTATATTGTAATTAACTTATATAAGAAACTACCACTTACTGGCTTTAAGTATAATTTTAAATAAGAATATTCACCATTTTCTGAAAGGCTTATTAACATACTCTGATTTTGTTCAACTCCATATTTGTGTGAGGCCAAATACTCTTCAGACACCTCAACCAAAACAACGTATTGTAACCAATTGAATGCAGAAGCGGATATGAGACTCCAGCTGTCTTCTATCAAACTCAACAGTAAATATATTTGCAAAAGTGCAAAACAATGTAACTTTCCTCATAAATTTTTTTAAAAAACAGCTATTTTTCATGAAAATATTTACATTAGCATGGAATGGCTTTGCTATTGCTGTTTTCAGGGCTGGCTTTAGAGGTATGCAGCCAGGGCAGTAGCATAGAGCCCTGTACTCAGAAGGCACGCCTTGCTGTCACCATTTTGAAATTCTTAACTTTATCTTTGAACTTATGTTTTATAAGTAAAGTGCAATAGAACAATGGAGCATGTACTTGAACAGAAGACATACATACAACACGCATGTCCACTATTCCTTGCCACTCCCTTAGTACAGAGCATTCACAATACCCCTGAGCACAGAATTCTGATGGACTCATATGCATGAGAATTCAGTGAGATTCAAAGCAAGTTTAAGACAAGCAAATTACATCTGAGACTAAGACTAGGGGGTTGGGGTACACTGTAAATTGACATCACTGAAGGACATGCTTTCTCTTTGAACCAGAATTTTCTTTAAATGCAAACAAAAGGCAATGACATTTTAAGAAACACTAATAGCCAAAGAGCCCTACCATATCTGTTTTACTTGTATTACTTCCCTGTATTAGCCAAACACTTACACTGAAATGTCGCAGAAGAAAGAGAAAGACAGGGCAACCCTTAATTCTCTTTCCTTTCGGTTCTTTCATTCCAAATCAGTGAAGCAAAGGTAGAGGATGTTGGTAGAATGTGCATACATCAAAAAGGGAAATAAAAACAGTTTGAATCTGCTTTATGTTGTTTCTACGTTTTGGCTAAAAATACACATGGACATGCGAGCCATGAAATACACATTGTGCAACCTTGTTTATTCCACATAGGAATTAAATGCTGCTATATTTGCATTTAAATTTGGCATTGTACAATATAAAGATGGATGGTAAAATGCACGCTGATAATTGGAAGTTTTAATTTTTCTTTACTTACATTAAATGTCAATTTTTAAAATGTGACAAAGTCTCAAAGAAAGGAAAAAAGCCTTATCATTTTAGGAGCTTTAACAATATTTTTCTGCTTTTTGAACAAAGGCCCCGCTCTTTCATTTTGTACTAGGCCTCTCAAATGAAGTAGCTGGTCCTGGTTATTTTTAACAAATGAATACGTAAGTATTTTAAAATGTGTAAGTTTTAATTTCTAATATGACAACAGTTGTGTGCTGCAGCCAAAGTGTCCTAGCTCACAGAGCTGCCTGTGATCTCGTAGAGTTCAGCGGCCTCAAGTTGTAGCTTGAAGCCAGTCGTGACGGGACTATCTTTAGTAGAGATATCGGTAAATGGTACATATCAGGCCTTCCTCCTGGAGAAGAGCCCATTGTTAAACACTGACTAGCTTACTACCCAATATAATACATGTAAACAAATCTCTTTGAGGTCCTTGATAACTTTTGTGGAGGTCCTGAGATCAAAAAGTTTTGGAACCATAGTTTTATGTAATACATTTTCTAAAAAATATACTAGGGACTCATCAGGTTCTTATTCATTCCTAAAGCTTCTCAGACACAAAGCCTTTCAGGGTCAAAGAGGAAAATTGTTGTTTTCTTTATATTCAAACTGTAATCCCCAATATATGCCTTCTCCTATTTCCCAACAGGTGCGCACACAAACACACACACACATGCACACAGAGGCACGCACACTTTCCTTTCTAAAAATGCCCTTACTACCTCATAAGTCAGCCCACCCTCATTATAAGAGAGAGGAAGGTGAGATAAAGAAAATAGGCCCTTTATTAGGCAAAAGTTTCCTTGCAAGTGACACCATGTACATACTTAGCGATTCACATCTTTTCAGCCTTCAACACCTGTGCCATTCATGGAAAATACCTCCAGAGTGAATAGCAGGTCATAAGCTGCATGCAATTTGAACTCGATGCAAGAACCATTTTGTCGAAGCTTTACAATGAGAGTCTAAGCATAATTACTTCCTTTGCTGCTCACTGTAATAATATTAATCACACGGATTCTTTTCGTATTTACAGCTCTGCTTTGAAATTAATTACCAAAGTCCATGCCATTCCTTAGCAAAAATGGAGGCCCGTTCGTTTTCATTAGTGTACTTAAACTGCAGAGATGATGTCAGAGCCTCACAAAAGCCCCTCTCCATCCACATCTGTAAAACGTAAAAATCTGTGTAATCTGTATACTTTAAAAAAATAAATGAAAATTGGGGGAAATGTGCCATGGTTTTCAATTGCTTTCAATTACCATTAAACCTTTTGGAGAATGATTTGCATAATGTTTCATAAACATGTAGGCAGATTAACCTTTTTTAGTTAATTTATTCATTAGCAGTAAAAATTCAAAGCACCTCTTATGAGAAAATAATGTCGTGCTGTTAAATTACATGGAAACAAAGCAATTGGGACATACTTGCCTAAGTTCGCGTGGCGTTGGAGCACAAAAAAGTGGAGAGGAAAAAAAAACTTTGCCTGTTAGCAGAGTGTTGATTAAATTGCCGGTTTGTGAACAATTAGTGGTATTACTAGAAGATTAGGTGAAGTATTAATTAGAGTTAGGCCGAATGACTTCTCAGGAGTAAAGATACCTCCCACAACTGCACGGAAGGCGTTCCAGGAAGGCTACAGAGCTTTGTTCCAGGTTCTTCTCACCTTCAGGCATCAGGGACTGCAGGCCCCCAGCTCAGGCCTTGAGTCAGGATGCACATGGATACTTTCTTAAAGCTTTTTTTTGTCATTATGCCTCAGGATAAATGAAAATATTTTATGCACTCTGATTAATTAGGAGTCAGAACGCAGCCCTGAGTCTGCTGTATATTTCAAGGAAGCTATAGGAAACCAATGGACATTCCAAGGATGATTTACCAAGACAAGGTTAAAAAAAAAAAATTACCCATATATGGTACAGGAAGTCTGTGAACAATTCACTGACCACATAAAGGTAAAATCAGGACGAGGCAAGAAGAATCTATTTCCTTCATAGAAAATGGGGGACTCCAGTCTCTCACAGGTGACACAGCTTGGTATGGGATTCTGGCTTGGGGATTCCATGTTCTAGATACACAGGGGCCTGCTGATTCCGGGAGGCACTTTTGTTTAAAACGTTAAATCAGTGCTATCTTCCATGGAAGACCAAAATATAAGCAATAATAACAACAGCTGCAACCTGAAACTCAGCTTTCTCTCAGTTCATGACCTCACCTTCTGCCCTCCCTGCCCTGTAATGCTGTTCCCTTTTCTCTCCCTTTCCTTCACAAACATTTATTGTCATTCTGCAATTTGAAAGGCTTGCAGTTTAACTGTTGTTATGATTATATGACCGAGGACAAATTAATTATTTACTCTGTCTGTGCCTCAGTTTCCTCATCTCTAAAAAGATACTACTATTATCAATCTCCTAGAGTTGTACTGAGGGTGAAATGAATGAATCTCTGTAAAGTGCTTAGAAGAGCTCGTGGCATATGATGAGAGTTAAACTACAATCTTATCAAGTATTAATAAATATATTACCTGCTTTCATGAAAGTACAAGTGACTGCTTCAATAAAATGGCTAAATTCTTTTTTTAAATCTAATGGCTTGAACTTTGTGTTGTTATGGAGTTAAAACTCACAGCAGACCATCAGGTTGTTCCAACTTTGATAAACAAATCTGTGAAATGAGTTCTCCAAAGGACAGATTAGCGTGTTCGAAATGTTGAGGTTGCCACTGGTATTTCTCAGGTTTTCCTTTTAAGTGTTTCAAGTTGTGCCCAGTCATGTAGTGCTGTTTTGATCATAAGTTTGACTGTTTTGGGGGAAGTATATTCTATCAATTATGAGTTAAATGAAAGTGACTTACAGTTAGTATTAGCCAAAAGCACCACAAAAGTATTTGTAATTGAGAGGCAGCAAACCACATAAAACTTAGAACCTACTGTTTTGAAACTTTTTACAAACACAACTATATTCCAATAACATACAACCTTTGGGCTACATTTTTAGAAATTAGGCAGTTGTAATTTACTCTCTAGAACAAGCATAACATAAAGTGGATACATTTAAAGAGAAAAATGCTTTTAGTTCAAAGAAAGCTCTATGTCTTAAAGACTACACACTGAAAGTTATAACAGTGTATTTTAACATAGTTTTAAATGTAGCATTAGAAGTTTTTATTCAAAAGTCTTTAGGTAAGAGATGTTCTGGGCATGACAGAAGAAAAAAAAAACTATAAACCCTAGACAATTGCCTTAAATGGTAAACCATAGGTTTAACAGATAGATAATCAATACTAATACACATACAAACAAAACAATTTTATTAGAATTGTAAGCAAGAATAAAGAATAGATATAACCCCCATCCAAGTAGATTTAGACCTATTTTGATTAATAAAGGAAAACACACCTTTATTCTTATAGCCCCAAATTTAAAACTATGACTCTGAAAACAACATGAGTATTTGACTAGAAAAAAGAGTTGCTAAATCTCAGTTCTGGTATCGGTTCTGAGATTCCCAAGGGTGACCATAAGCAACAAAATAAAAATTTCTTTGTCTTATTTTCTGTATTTTTGGAAATGAGATATATTCATAGCAACTCCAAGCCCTAAAATCTTGTATGTCTCAAATTGAATACAGAAATACATACAACTTCTTATGACTTAAATTGCAAATTGTGTTCATTGAGGAGGTGATTTTGTTTTGTCTGTTACGATAGATCGACTGTCTCTGCTGCTCCCCTCCCCTTTCACTCTGTAGCAAACGCCTCAAAAGTGTTACTTTGTAACCATCTCCAATTTGTCACCTCCTGCACTTTCTGTCATATTCAATTAGATTTTTATCCCCTTTTTTCCCTTAAATCCGTTCTAACCAAAGTTCAAATTGTTAATTGTGGTCAGTTCCCAGCTTCTGCCTTAGTCAATCCATGGCAGTCTTTCCCACGGTTTCTGGTTTCTGGTTGATTCCTTCTTTGAAGCTTTCTCCTCTCCCCTCCTGCAGTACCAGCCCCTCCTGCTTTGACTCCGACCTCACTCCTCTTCAGTCTCCTTTGCTGGATCCCGTCGTTTCCCGTCGTAGAGATGTTGGCATGACTCTGAACTCTGTCCTCAGAATTTGAGTCTTTTTTTCTTTAATGTTTTTATGCATATGTAATAGTTGTACATATTTATGGGACGCATATGATATTTTGATACAAACATCCAATGTGTAGTGATCAAATCTAGACAATTGAGATATCCATCACCTCAATCTTGTATCATTTTTTGGTGTGTTGAGGTCATTCCAAATTGACTCTTCTAATTGTTTTGAAATATATAATAAATTATTGTTAAATGTAGTTACCCTATTGTGCTACCAATTGATCTTATTCCTTTTATCTAACTTTATTTTTACACCCATCAACTAACCCCTCTTTATCCTCCCTTACCCACTACCCTTCAAAGCTAAAAAAAAAAAAAAAAAATGGAGGTAGTGAACAGAATTTTGCTTTTTGGCAATGAGGTCCTGGGTGATCTCGTGTAGTCACATGGTGTTAAATAGCATCAATATCCTGATGCCTCCCAAATATCTGTCATCAGCTCAGGCCTCTTTGAATGCTTTTTTGAATTCTGCTACCTCCCTGACATCTCCATTTGAATGTCCCATTGTCATCTCAAGCTCAACAAGTCCCCACACAACACTTGATTTCCCTTTCTAACTCTGCACTTCCATCCGTGTTGTTTATCTCAACAAATGACACTACCATTTACTGAGCTGCTCAGGCCCCAAAGTTTGAGGCCATCCTTCATTGTTCTTTCACACCCACATTCAATACATGGCAATTCATGTTGCTCAACATTCAAAAAGATATGTTATATGTGGGAAATTCTTATCACCTCCTTTGCTACCACCCTTATCCAAACTATGATCATCATTCATGAGTCTTTTGCAATAGATGGTTATTGGTCTTCCAGTTTCTTTCTACTTTTTCCCCTTTTGTCTGTTCTCCATGAAGTATTTAGGTTGGTGCAAAAGTAAGTGTAGTTTTAACATTGTTGAAATTTTCTATTTGATATTGGAATGCATTCTTAAATAAACGTGGTTATGTAATACATCATTTTAATGTGCATTTCTCCCTTTTTTTTTTTTTTGCTAATGACTTATTACTTGATGTTTATTTTATATTTACTTTAGACTATGGAAATGATGTTAGACAAAAAGCAAATTCAAGCGATTTTCTTATTAGAGTTCAAAATGGGTTGTAAAGCAGCAGAGACAACTTGCAACATCAATAACACATTTGGCAGAGGAACTGCTGACAAATGTAAAGCAGTGGTTCAAGAAGTTTTGCAAAGGAGAGGAGAGCCTTGAGGATGAAGAGCATGGTGGCCAGCCATCAGAAGTTGACCACGACTAATTGAAAGCAATCATTGAAGCTGATCCTCTTACAACTAACTATAGGAGAAGTTGCCAAAGAACTCAACATTGACCATTCTACAGTTGTTTGGCATTTGAAGCAAATTGGAAAGGTGAAAAAGCTCAATAAATGGGTGCCTCATGAACTGACCCCAAATCAAAAAAAAATTGTCATTTTGAAGTGTCGTCTTCTCTTTTTGTACACAACAACAATGAACCATTTCTCGATTGGATTGTGATGTGGGACAAAAACTGGATTTTCTACGACAACCGGTAATGACCAGCTCAGTGGCTGGACCAAGAAAAACCTCCAGAGCATTTTCCCAAAGCCAAACTTGCAACATAAAAAAGGTCATGGTCACTGTTTGGTAGTCTGTCACCAGAATGATCCACTACAGCTTTCTGAATCCTGGCAAAACCATTACATCTGAGAAGTATGCTCAGCAAATCGATGAGATGCACCAAAAACTGCAATACCTACAGCAAGCATTGGTCAACAGAAAGGGCCCAATTCTTCTCAACTACAACACCTGACCATACTTTGCACAACCAACCAATGCTTCAAAAGTTGAACGAATTGTGCTACGAAGTTTTGCCTCATTCTCCATATTCAACTGACCTCTAACCAACCAACTACCACTTCTTCAAACATCTCAACAACTTTTTGCAGGAAAAATGCTTCCACAACCAGCAGGATGCAGAAAAGGCTTTCCAAAAGTTTGTTGAATCCCAAAGCATGGATTTTTATGCTACAGGAATAAACAAACTTGTTTCTCATTAGCAAAATTGTGTTGATTGTAATTGTTCCTATTTTGATTAATATAGATTGTTGGAGCCTAGTTACGATTTAAAATTCATGGTCTGAAACTGAAATTACTTTTGCACCAAGCTAATAGAATGAGCCTTATAAAAGATCAAGTTATTCCACTTCCCTGATTTCAACCATCCAAGTTTTCTCCCATAATGCTTATCACATCTTACTTATCTTTGGAGAAGAAAGTCTGGTTTAAGGAATATGTTCCAGGTGTGTCCTGGTCCCACTGTTTGAATACAACAGTATTAATTTGTCTTTTGGATGACCACATAAGATCATTTTTCAGTTCCATACTCTATTCAGTTGTTTATGCTCTCACTATGCTTTCATTAGCATTGCAACCTAGGCTTTCTAAACCAGTTTTCCTTTGGTTTCCATGAAGATTACTTCCATAAACACTGTATATTATTTGTCTCATCATCATCTTCTGTATATGCCTAGGATAGCAAAGTGAGAAAGAGAGTGTAATAGAAAGTAATGTCAATTATTTGACAATTCAGTGGTGAAAATAACATTGTTAAACACTTCTAGTTAAAGGTCAAACCTATGAAGTTAAAAAAAATTGGAAGATGCCACATATTTGTATGGCTGAACAAGTTGTCTGTGGATCTCAGAATTACTCTTGAGAAAAATAAAGAAAGTTGGAATATTAAGGTTATAGATTCCACATCCTGGAATCTGTAGATTTGGAGCAAAAATTTAACCTCTCTGTAGAAAAAGTGTTGGAAGGAAAGAACAATGTATCACAGAGGGTGAGTAAATAGTGAGCATATTTTATTATTCAGTGTTCAACATAAAATTATACTAATATTCTGGGTTACTCATATTGTGCTAATATATGTAAAAGCAGAAATGACATAAAAATAGTTCTACCTTGCAAAGTAATTTTTCAAACACTCATGTTTGAAAATACAATAGCTTCCTAATCTGGGGCATTGGGTCACATTTATGTTCTTGCATCTTTTTATTTAGCCATCTTCTTTATCCCCAATTAAAAAGCTCAACTAGTTGTGAAGATTTTGCACGTCAAAATCTTCTGTAGCCCTTCATTTTAAAGAAGGAAGTGAGACAGTGAACTAACATTGGCAGCACGTCTATTATGTGTCCAGCAATTTGCTAAGAAAACTTTGTGTGCTATTTTATTTAATCCTTACAACAATAAAAGAGAAAGGGTTCTGTGCTCATTTTACCCAGAGGAAACTGAAGCCAGGAGAGAATAAGTAACCCCTTAAAGTCCAGTGACATTGCTGAGACACATAAGACATCGAGTCACAGTAGTCCAATCTTTGCTCTATCACGTTAAGGCAGTCTTCCTAGATGAGAAAAGAAACACCGTCATGTGACTTGGAAGGCTTTTGGCTTTGGTGAACACCATCTTTCAGCTGGGCTTCACAAAGATTCTATTCACTTTCATGTCAACCTCCATGACTAGGGTAATGAAATATGAAACATGATTACTTCTTTCACACCAAGCCATTAACCAAATCTAGAACCTTAACAAAGAAAATTAGATTTCAGGGTTAGTACTGGGTTGATAATGAAGATAGACTTTTAAGAGATAATTGCAGTGATAATTAATTTAGGAATTATCAAAATTTCTCTAAAAGATCCTTTTTTAAAAAACCCTGAACAAAATGCTAGCAATGTTATTTCATCTTAGAAAAATCTTAAGGCACATCCTACTTTTAAAAAATTCAATAAAAATTTGATTTTTTAGAAGTGAATTGAACTGCCTACACTTTTCAGAGTGACTCTTTGCATTGCAATGGGTGTGTGTGTGTGTGTATGTGTGTGTGTAAGATGTTCTCTTAAAGCATTTAAACCAAGATTCTATGGGGAAATTTTAATTAACACAACATTTTGGAACATGTCAAAAAGAAGCACCACATATAATGACAGTTAATTTTGTAAGGCATTCCACCAAATTTTTGTTCTAACACTAAAATATTTAAAAGCCAGTTAAATATATGTGTACATTAATTGGATGCATAATATGTATAAAATACACTGTACTCATTGGTCAATGAATGCAGCGCAGCATTACTTGTTAGAAATTTCTCTTACTATCACAACTTGACTCATTTCGACTTATAATCATTAGATGATTTTTAGTCTGCTCCTGGGGAAAAGGGTTCATTCATTATCTTTTTAGGTTTGCTCAAGGGCCTGGAAACAGAGGGATGTCCTAGATGACCTTTAAAGATCCCTTCTAGTCCTAGGACTCTGAAATAAATTAAAGTTTTATGACCACATTATGCATAAGCATCAGTGGATCTGGAAGACAATGAGGATGAAGTCTGTGCTCAGACTCTCCCTCCCAGTATTTATGCTTCCTATTCATTTCATGCATAACTAATTTCATATAGCAATTGGTAATCGCATCTTGGTAATGACACCACAGGCATCACAAAACAATTGCAATCATGGCCGCAATTCATTGTAACTACAGCTAAATGCCAGCACTGCGGCTGAAATATCTCCCTGACCCACCCAAGTAAAGGATGAGAATAAAATATAGCTTTGAAATGGTCACCTTCACTAACTAGCTTGAGTTCTAACTAGTCTGGGTTCCCACTTTTGTCTTCTTGGTTTTTAATAGATCATTACATGATCTACTAAGACTGTGAAGCCTGGAAGTTAGCTCTCCCTTCCAAAAACAAAAAGACCCATATTCCCTATTTATACGATTTCACCAATGCCGCCATGTTTGTTCAGTCCTCATTGCTTTACAGGTCGGTTGGTGCTTATGCATAAGGCAGCCATAATTAAGAAGACGTATATTTTTTATGTCATGGAGACCTAGGATTAAAAAAAATTCAAGGGTTATCATGAACATGATAAAATAGCAAAGTCGGTCCTCTTTTCTTCCTTGGAATCTAAAGCCAACATCTACCGATGGTATCTCGCAAGGTTATTTGAAATGTGCTAATAATACTACAACAATTAATAGTGTATCCTTTATGGCACTTGTAATTCTCACAATATATATTCAATTTTATTATTTTATTTTATATTCATAAAAATGTGTTAAATATATGAAGCCAATATTTGTTATTTCAAAATCACAAATGAGGTATCAGAAGCCCAAAGAATCTAAGGAATGTTTCCATCATCATCTAGATTAATTCCCCATTACTATGAAATTGAATAACACCTCCTGAATGCTGTATAACAATTCAGAAGCCCATGTCTGTTGGAACACTGAGACTGGTCCTTGTGCCCTCCTGGCTGATGGGAGCTGTTTCTATCACAGACTCAGCTGTCCTTTAGCTACTCTGAGATGGTACAAAGAAGTATATCATAAGAATTAAAAGTGGTCAATGTTTGTGATTGTATATTCCATTCTGTTACCTAACAGTAAGACACTGGCTTCTGTTAAGCCAGAATTTCAGTGCTTTGAATAGCTTTAAGAATAAGAAGTAATTTCTCTGGTTATTCTTTAACCTTGAAACATATGGGAGCTTCTAGGTGAGTAAGAATTAGTTTACCCTAGACACCTTTTACTAGTCACCGTGAAAGAACAGACCTGTAGACTTTGCTGGATATCACTAATACTAATAATTTTTAAACCATATCTATTCATTTGATTTAATACATTTCAGGCAATTCATAAATTAGTCTGTGAGTGAACTTGGTCAAGGTTAAATCTCCCCAATCATTAAATGATATATTTTACTCTTAAAATAGCAACTGTTTTCATTTGTGAACTCTAATTATTCTATTTGTCTGAATGATTATGTTTTAATTTTTCCCCTCCAGATATACACCAGATCCATATTTTTAAAAAATTAGATATACATAATCTTCACTGACTTCAAATGTTTCAAAAGAATGTTTGTGTTAGGTATTGAGGCCGGAGTAGAACAATGAGTAAATGTATCTGTTGACATCCTCAAAGGAGAGCAATCCTGGCACCCCTGTCAGATTCAAAGGACCCAGGTCATGTGAGTAACTATCCACCAGTGACTTCCTACCAGCCATTCTTTGCAGGGAGTTGGAAATTGTCAACAGGAACCATTCCTTGCAGGTCCAAAATAATAAAGCTCAAAAAGAGTAAGAGAGAATTATATTTTTAGACTTAAATAAGCTCGAGAATTCAGATCCACCCCATTTTCTTGGGGAAAAAAAAGAGACAGCTGAAAATAGGAGGAAAGGACATATTGGCTTTTGAATTGCCAAAAGGTCACGCTATCCAAATGCCTTACAAAGTTACATGGAGCTGAAGAATTAATGAGCTTTGAATCCCCCAGGAAAAGTGGATCTGGGAACTCCAGCCTGTATTAAAGATATTAAAGCCATAGAAGCATGTTCCACTCACTATGAAAAGAAAATGGCAAACTTACAATAAATAAAATGTTGGAAAAAGAATGAATGAATACACGTTAAAGGAGGATAATATCAATATGAGTTTACACATGTTAGATTCTTAATTATTATTAATATCTAATGTCATTTCATTATTGTGTTTGATATAACATTTGCTGGATCTTGTGTTTGTGTAGTTTCAACAAAATTATTTCACACGTATATTGATGTGTTACTGTTACACTTAAAAAAAAGTAAACTTCTTAGAGAAGGAAGCAGGCTTGGTTCTGGTTCCAAAAAACGGAGTGATTTTTGACATCGTACAACTTAGGTTTCACTGGTCATTCACTCTGAATCATGTTTTAAATTTCATAACCATTCTTTTATATTCAACCTGAAAAATCTTATGGCTGTGTAAAATGTATAGAGAAATTAATCTATGTGTATATCTGGACTTTGGTATAAAGCACACTTTAGCTGGAGAAGAATTACTTTAACTCTTAAATCCCCCCTTTGTTTTATATGAACCATAAAGTTTCAGCAATAATCCTTGGAAAACAAGTGTATTGAATAGTTCTTAATAGAAATAAAGTCTCAGCATGAACATTTCAGACTTTTCCTGACACTTTAATTTTAATAAAGGATAAAATGAAGCTGCCAATCTCTTAACTCCAGGGAAAATGAATTCATACATGTTTGCTTGCTTTATAACTAAATAGTCGAGCTATGTTTCCATAAGAGACATGTGGGGCTCTTTTGCCTCTATTTGCAGGTTTGGCCTCCACTGTCTTTCAGGAGATGAAGGCAGGGTTCTATATGAAGTTCATCAAAACAAGCTCTAAAATGTTATTGCACTGAATCTACTAATTTTAGATTGCTGTTAAATTTGATAAAACAAGTTTTCTCTCCTGCACTCATTCTGATGCTATAAAGCTTCCTTACACACAGGAGCACAGAATCTTCGTAGAAAGACACTGCACAGGGTGAATTTCTGAAGGAGCATGTTTATTCTGCGTAATAGTAAAAATTTCTTATTACTCTCTCATTCCTTTAATATAAAAATCAGAGGGTACATAGAGCATTCAGTGCTGGTTCCAAGTAGTCATTTACGGTAAATAGACTTTAATAATATTTAAGGGGCACTGCACTATCACAGGGAAGCTCAATGACTAAGACGTGCTCTATGTAATCCAAACCTTGTTGCTAATATGACTTTTCCTTCCTACCTCAATTTGTTTATTTTTGAGATCGTAGAAAGATACCTTCTTCCACATGGAGACAGACACCCTCCTTCTACAGAAATGCCAATATCCTTTATTTGATTTGTTCTACAATAGAGCCCCCAATCTGCTCTGCTCAAATAACATTATGGCTTGGTTCCATTTTTCATATTAGAAAGTAATCAACATAGAATCAATAGGAAGCCATGTTTACTCAATAATTAATTAAATTTCCTAGAGAAAATGGATGCACAATAATTTAGTAACCTGTGCTACGAAATGACCCTTTCTTCTTATTTTGGCCAAGGCTTTCATCACCACTTCAAAAGGCTCAGACTAGAAGTATGGGAAGCCACTAGAAAAGAATCACAGGAGACAGGCGATGTGACCATCACAGATGTCAGGACAAACAGTCACTGTGCTCAGATCCCTCCAGCCAGGACTATAAATTAGGCTTCAGAAGAAGACAACATCATCAAAATCTGCTCTGTTCCTTGTAAGTAGAGAAACTCCTTTATCTCTACTTTCTTCCATGGGGAAGAATTTCCATTAGAAAAATACTCTTAGCTCCTCTCTGCTGCCGTAGTCTCCTGGAAAAAAAAAAATTACTTTTCTAATGTATTTGGGTGGGGGGAGAGCTGATTGTGTTCAAATCAACCACTTTTACTCTGCTATTTCCACGTCTGCATATTTACAGGAAGGATCCACTGGGGTCTCCGTCTCTGTAGGCCAGGCCCACTTGTTGCCCAGCCTAGCCAGGAACCAGCTGCATAAGTGTGTCTAATTCTGATGTAAAATGACAGAAAGCTGAGTGAGGCCACAGATCTAAACCCGGGTCCTCCGATTCAGCTTTTTAGGTGGCAAAGCTGATATTTCCATTGTCACCTATCTCTCACGTCTGTCTTTTTGTTAGTTTTGAACTGGAATGGGCCATGGGGTGTTACTTATTGACCCTCTAAAGTCCCAGTACCCTTCTTGGAGATTCACAGTGCCCAACAGTTTGCACTACATTCTGGGTTAACATTGCTTATCTCGTGTTGCCCAGTGTATTTAACCATGAAAACGCAGGTGTTTATGTGCCTGTGTGTGTGTATGACTATCCAGTGTGTGCGTGTCTATGTGTGACATGAGCTAGCATCTCATGGAACCAAGTCTTAGCAGAATATATTTTGGACAATGCTGGTGATGGAAAGAATGTTCGGTGTCCTCAATAAATAGCTCCTGAAGATATTACCTTAGATAGAGTCTATTTATTTAACCTGAACCTCAGTTTCCTTATTTTTAAAACGGGGATAACCACACCAACATCAGTGGTTTGTGGTGAGGAGTAAACGAAATAGTGTATGGAAAGTCTCCAGCACATTAGAGTATCTTCAATGAATGTTTGTTTACACCTTGCAACAACTTCCCTCAAGCATAGACCAGAATACCACAAAGCATGTAGCCTCATTTCACTAAAAAGTGCGATCCTCCTGAGTTTTGTTTCATATAGTGCAGGAAATTGTCACTGTTATGTTGACTTGGTTCATTACTTTAGGTTTCATTCTAAACATCAAATTCCTTAAGGAGGTCTTTCTTAATAAAAATTCTGTCATTACACTTTTTCCTGGTTTCCTGTGTGTCACCACACTGATTATAATTTTTAATGTCAGATATGTTTTAATAACTTTTTAAAGTTTATTCCCAACAAGAATGTCATATTCATAAGGAAAGGATCTCCATTTATTCCATTTAGCACTGTATCTTAAGGGGCTAGCACAAAATAGGTGACTATCTGTTAAATGAATAAATTAAAAGAAAATAAAAATGTTAGTATAGTCCAAGTATGTGTTAGATAAGGGTAAGAGTAAAGAAAATTTCTTAGTACATTCTTTCATTTAAAGTATGAAGATGTGATACTTTTGTTTTTTAAGAAACAGAATGGACCACAGCTGAATAATATCTAACTTGGCAAGTTCCATTCTTTTAAAATCAAGAAACATACTCCAAAAGCAAATTGGAAAGGTTGCAGGTAAAATGATCCATCAAGCTAAAGTCTTAAGGGCCATACATGTCCAACTGCACACCTTTGTCATACCCTAGGTTTGAGCAGTATTATGAGAGTTGTCATATCTGCTATTCAAGGGGAATGGTCAATATTTATATTCAGCTTGGATCTCCTGAACATTATTTCCTTTCTCAGAAAGTGTGCATTTGGCTCCATGAATTTCCCCAAGAGCATCTTTGGTAAAACATGCCTGTAGCCCTCAGGGGAGGGCCATTCATTGTGGTATGTACGATTTGCTGTGTCAGAGAACAATCTCTCTCTAATGACATGATTCATATATACACGGTCCTCCCATTCCTCTTCCAAATGCCCCATAAAGAAGCAGCAGTGAAATTTAAAAGGTACTTACTTAAAATACAGATTGTTTGCAAAGTATATTAGCTAAAATTCAGCCAAGCCAAACTCAAATAAACAAAGGCCATAAAAGTAATGCAATGCTTTATTGTATCTTAAGGCTGGTAATGTTCTTTGTTAGAAAGCCACCCCAGATGGCCAATCTTTCTGCCTTTCTCTTTAATAAATAGAAATAAGGAATGCTCAGAAAAGACATGCATCAAATACTTTCCTATCGATGGTTTGAAGGAACAGAGGAACTGTTCTTTGATTTATTAAGGTTGACTCCGCTTTGGTGCACCAAGGGACAATTAGTGTTATAGATCACACATTCTTTACTCTCAGGACGTAAAAGCAGATGCATTCATTGGACACAACTATCTATACTTCCTTCACCAGTTCAGAACGGGACTGGTCATTGTCAGATCTTTATCAAGATGACATACATATTTAAATATAAACATTTTGGGAGTAAGCCTGATTTGGAGGAAAGAACATATACTTGGAAGTCAGACAGAGCTGGGTTTAAATGTTGGTATAAATATTTATTCAGTATTGCCTTAGGAAATTTATTTATACCACTCTGAGCCTCAGTTTCCAATCTATAAATTGGGTAAATACTTTTTGACTTGAATGGTTGTTTCCCAATTATAGATAACATATAAAACATGTACACAGTGCCTAGGCCATAGGGTGTACTCTATTGTCAAGATATTATTATCATTACATGGTGTAACTTGATTTAGAACAAAGTAGCAAATGCAAATTCTTACAGGGTTCTGGACAGGTGATGCACACTAGTGAAGTTGGCTTTGTTTAAAAAAGAAATTGGCTAGTATTATCATGAAAAGAAAGATGTGGATACTGATAACAATGCTAATAGTCACAGCTTTTTTTTTTTTTTTATGGCTGTTTCTTCAGTCCTTTCAATTATCTTTCCTGTAATTTTAGTTTCTTACACAATTCTGGTTCATGTCTTTCAGTTTCTTAAACACTCTCATACCCCCCATCCTAGATTTAAAATGAAAGGATAAATAATAACAAAACTTGATCCCGTATCTCCTTCTAGTTATAGCTCTGCTGTACTCAGCCTGTCTTGTGAAAACTTGTCAAAAGAACAGATTTTACTCCCGTCTACTTAATCACACCCTCACTGAAAGTGAGAACGTTTACTTGGCTTCTACCCCTAGAACTCAAGCAAAATACTGGAGTCACTAAAGTCAGCAGTGACGTCCCAGTTGTCAAAGCAATGGCTATTTTTCAGTTATGATCTTACATGGATCCATTCTCCACTCCGCTTGTCAGTGTTTGTTTCTTTAAAACCTTCAATTTACTCCCATATCTCTAGCTCTCAGCATCACTCTCTGTCTTGTGGATGCCTCCTCTCCTGCCACCTTATAGACGTGGTTCTTTAGAATTTTACCCTTAGCTTATTGCTCTTCTGACTCTAGACACTCTTTCAAGTCACCTCAACACACTCATGGTTTCCGAAACAAACCCATCCTGATGATCTTTAAATCTCTATCTCTAGCCAGACCATGAGGTTCGGCTTCAAACTTTTGCATCTGATTACCTGCTAGACTTCAGCTGATGTTCACCTGACTTCTTGAACTCAACATGTCAAACACTGCACTCGTTAATTTCTCCCTGAAATGATACTTCCTTTTATGGTCTGTCTCTGTTTAGAACCCAGAACCCATGGAGTAGCCCAGGCAGTGGTGCAGGGAATCTTGACCACTCTCTCTGCTTTACTCACTGTGCCCAACATCCGTCCATCGCTAAGGCCCATCTTTCACTTCCTTAGTTATTCTCAAAGCCGTAGCCTCCTCCCTGTCTCTCTTACAACCACCATACATTGGATTCTCATCCTTTCTTCTCTAGATAGCTACAGTTGTATTTTAACTGGCTGTTTCTTTCAAATTTTCCTTCCCCTAACTGCCAGAATGATCTATTTAAAATTAATCCTGATTATGTCATTCATTTCTTAAAACCCTTCTTTAGCCATCCATTACCTACTAAATCAGACCAACTCGGCTCCTTAGCATGACAGTCACTGTCTCCATCTTTGTGCCATGCCAACCTGCCTACCTGCATCTCTCAAATTTTGGGCTTTCCAGGCATTAGTTTGGCAATGCCAATCCAGTGAACTGCATGCATTACTAAAGGTGAATATGTGTGGAACATATGAATCAGAAATTCCATTCCTAGTAAACATACCCCACAGAAATATGTTCACTAAAAGATATGAACAAGAATACTCATATCAGCACATATTCACAAGATCCCCTGGAATCTACTCAAATGTTCATGTGCATTAGAATGGACACAAAATCATGGCCTATCCATTCCATGGACTACAATAGGGTAATATGAATGAATGAACCACAACTGCATGCAATAGTATGGATGAATTTAAAAGACCAAATAATGAGCAAAACAGGCCAGGCACAAAAGAGCATATCCTAGATAATTCCAATTGCATAGAGTTTAAACACAGGCAAAACTAAATAATGGTGTTAGAAGTTAGAATCATGGTTTTTCTAAGAGGAAAACTAAACACCCACCAAAACTTCCAGAAGCTTCTTATCTTCACCAGTAGAATCCAGTCTTTTATAAAAGTTCCATGAGCTGCTCTCCCATTATCATTTCTCTAACATACCTCCTAGTAGTCTTTTCCTACTGACTGCTCCAGCTACCTTGATTTTCTTGTCTGTCTTTAAAAACTCCAGCAGACCCCTGCCTCAGGGCCTTTGCACCCACTTTCATCTCTGCCGGGAATGCTCATTTCTCATATCTACATGGCTTTTTTCCTAGTTTCATTTAGATTTTTGCTACAATGTGATTTTCCCCACTGAAGACTTATTTAACTATCCTCCATCAAATTGCCATGACCATCCACACACACACACACACACATGCACTAATATTCCTTACCTCCTTGGCCTGCTTTATTCTTCTCTTTGGCTCTTTTCACCATCTGTAAGATTATATATTGTAATAATTTACCTGCTTTATTGTCTTTCCCTCCTACTAGAATATAAGGTCCATAAGGAAGGAATATTTTTTTGCCTTTTTTATGTATAATTCTATTGCTAGAGCCTGAAAAAGGCTGTAGCATAGTAAACCTCAGTATGTATTTCTTGAACGAATGAAAGAAGCAGTAATGCATCCTAAATCCAGAAGCCTTACTGAGCCAAGTCAGCAACATGCTACATTTATTGCTTCAGAATGGGAATTAGAAGGTATGGACAAGCCAGCGATATCAAAGATGAGTGAATCTACTTATATGAAAATGGGCAGCAGGTTGCAGCAGACTGACTTCTGGTCAGAAGTAGATATGTCTACTTCTGTCTCCTTTTATTATTATTGCTAAATTTATTAGAATAAAAAATGCCAGAGAAAACAAAGCATGCCACCTTATGCCAACATGCATTGAAAACTGTAAGCTAGGCTGCCCTTGCATACTAAGGGGAACACAGAGTAGGGTCTAATGTATTAGTGCTAGTGGAAAACTATTGCTTTAATGGTATGGGGTTTTCCCTACTGGAGTCAGTAAAGTTTCAGTACATGGCTTTAAGTAATCAGTAGTCTTCCTAAAACATGATGGTTGAGAATGTGAACATTTAGATATGAATATACTTGGTGAAATAATTTGAAACCAAATTCATCAGCATTGATGCTGATCTGAGAGACAATATTTTATTCCTCTGCATCAGTCATTCTTCTTTTCCTCTTTTTTTTGACAAATAAAGATAGTATATGTTCAGGTTATATAACATGATGATTTGACATACACGTGCATTATGTAATGATTATCACGATGAAATTAATTAATACATCCATCACCAGCCATGCTGTACATTAGAGCTCCACAACTTGTTCATCGTTTAACTGATGAACAAGTTTGTATCTTTTAATACAAACTTATGTATTAAACTGTACCCTTTAATCAGCATCTCCCCATTTCCCCACCCCCAAATCCCAGGCGAGCACCATTCTATTTTTTGTTTCTATGAGTTTGGTTTTTTAGAGTCCACGTATAAGTAAGATCATGCAGTATTTGTCTTTCTGTGTCAGGACTAGTTCACTTAACATAATGTCCTCCAGGTTCATCCATGTTGTCATAAACGGTAGCAGTTCCTTCTTTTTTAAGACTGAATAATATTCCATTGTATATATGGGTATGAGATGGCCAAGTCTCTAAAGTGACAAACTTAAGATGCACCAGTCATACTTTTGGAACATATTCACCATGTTCCATTAGTTTTGGTCTGGGCCCCTGGTTGTCAACATTAGCTGCCTGAAGGAAACACCTAGAGAGATTATTAAAATTAATGCTAATGCTTGTTTTCCCACTGCCAGAAATTCTGATTTAATTGGTCTGGAGCACAACCTAAGCATCAGGGTTCTTTTTTTTTTTTTTTTTTTTTTTTAATTTCCCCTGGTGATTTAGTTAAGGTTGAGAACCCGTTTACATATTCAACATTTTTGTGACATGTGAAAACATTTAGAATTATATGCTATTTATTCCTTTTTACTTCATTTTTGTACCCTTTATTCTACAAGTATGAATTGAGTACCAGCTCAACAAATGGGCCAGACATTATGCTGGTGGCAGGGTGTCTACCAGTAAATAGGACTCGTCTGGACACTCCACAGTCACTATTGTAGTCATCTACAGCAGATTCTACCACACAAAATGACACTGTCTCAAACTGGGTTACATCTCAGACACAATCATCTCTTTGAATGACTGAGAGTTACTTCTAGCCATGAAGACAAATACTTCTGTAGTATTAATAACATTTTGGGGTGTCAGGATGTTATCAACAGTGACAAGATATCCTTCTCCCAGATTTTTCATGTACCTACCCCTCTGGAAGTCACATGAGCTTTTCTCTTAATTTCTTCTTTTTTTCTCCTTCTAGGGACTTCCACTTATTTCCCATATATCCCTTCACTGTTAAACTAGTAGAGTTGAAAATGCTCACCCAGAGTACCACTTAAATCTGAAGAATTTCTGTTCACAGACTAAGTTAAATTATCTGACCATGTAAAAAACTATGAATACATGTGATTTTGGTTTTTACTATTCATTTTCTCTAAAAGAGAGGTGGGAAGGTAATTATCAAAGGCAAATCCCACTAATTATATACAAACACTTAGTAGCGTTGCATCCATACCTAGCATTTAATAAAAACATAGTTAACAGGATAGCATATCACATTCAAATACATACATACTACTACTGCTGCTGGTAATTATAGTAGCTAACACTTACTGAGGTTTGTTTGTTTGTTTTTTGGCCATGCAAAATAAATGTGCTTTACATGAATTAACTCATTAGCTCAGGGGGAAAAGTGAGATGAGTACTATTATTATTTCTGTTTTAAAAGCAAAGGAAACTGAAGCAGAGAGAATGAAACACATATATTGACCTTCTTTGTGTTAAACAAATGCACATGAACATAGATTTCCTTTAAAATTTAGATACAGACTCAAAACACCTTCATATTTGAGCTGCAAACTCTTCAAAGCCTTACACCGCACATCACTATTCTTGCCCGTTTTATAAAGAATGGCCTTGTTTTCCAGTTAATGTTGTCATGAGTCAGATAGTTCATGAGTTTCAGTTCAGCAGAATTTTCAGAGGAGAATGTTTTTATGTGTTTTATATAAAAGTAAGGATGTCAAAATCTAATCCACAGTATCAGAGTTTTGCCAGAACGTTGTTCAGACAGAAATAAAAAACACAGTCTCCCATGGGGTTCTCTTCCATAACAAAATCATTGAGATATGAGGAGTCCCAGGAGGAAGACTTTTCAAGTTCTAGGCATTGGCAAATAAGAAACCGATTGAGATTTGTTTTTAAAAGAAGATGGTGTAATATTCCTATAATTCCTATAGTTTGATATTAGGAGGAAAGCCAAAAATCTAAATCGTGGACCATCTGGAGAAGAAATATAATGAAGAAAGCCAACAAAAATATAATTACAACAACTGGCTTAGAAATAACAACTGCATTTATTAAGAACAGCCGAAGTAGGGATGTCAAGAACAAAATCGGAGTTAAATTTCCATTTCAGCTCAACTGTGAGAAAAGGAAGAGAAAATGCTCTTATGTGGAAACTCAATCTCATGAGCAAGAGATATGAGAAGAATTTGGTAAAACATCAGATATAGAAAACCGACACTTAAAATTCTGTCCTATTGTTTTTCAAAAGAAACGAGTAATTAAAGAGGATCAGCTGTATTTGAGAAGCTATGATTGGCTCTACCTGGGAGTGCAGAAATGAGGCACCTTGGTTTTTTTTTTTAAGAAGCTTAAATCTGACCGTGTACATAAAACACCATTTCCATGGACACAGAGGAAGGAAATTGCTAAAACATAAAATGTATGATTTAGTTTAAGAATAAAATTATTAAAATATACTTAGATGTAGTCATTAAAAGATAACCCACAGTACATCAATCAGAACTTCTCCACTTCCTAAAATATTAAAACAGGAACCCACTGAGTTGACAATTATGAAGAACGAATTTTTATTATATGCACAGATACTCTTCATTCATTCAAAATATGTGGCAGGCATCATGCTAAGCATGGTTACTGAAAGAAATATAAAATTATATACCTTTTTCATGCCATCACAGATTTGAGGAGAGAGAACATTTTTAAATGATTAAGATGTATATATAAAGAAATAAAACAGGAGGGTAGCTTTAATGAAAGGGTTAAAAGGTGGTGCCAGAAAAGCCTGCACGAGTAGATTTACCTAAGCTGAAGTGTAGCTAAGTAGTTCTTGGGAGGAGAGAGAATAGGAGGCTAAAAGACATTTGAACAAAAGCTCGGTGCCCTACAAGGAAAGTCTGGCACACTGGGGAAACATCAGGTAGTTTGATCTGAGTGTTGTAAAGAGGGGTGGCAGATGATTCAAGAGCAAAAAGGCAGTGCCAAAACAAAACAAAACAAAAAAAGGGTTTTACCCTGAAATCGCTGGCGAGTCAATAATTGATTTTCTGCAGAGAAGTGATCAAGCTGATAACTGATCTACCATTTTATGATAAGCTGAATCTTAAAATTGATTATATGGTAAATTGACCAAATCTGGTTATTCCAATTTTGGATCCAGAGCAAGAGAAGTCCATAATGTATTACAGAAAATGTATGTGATTCTGATTGCTTCACCCTTTCATGGTATTTGGAATATAGGCGTCTCAAATGGTCACTCAAATCTGATGGTAACTTTTTACCTCCTGGGAAATGTTGGGACGTTTGTTATCTTTCCTTTCTGGATGTATTGTATTGCATCTACTGAAGCTATGTGATTTGGCCACTACCTACCTCCTTAGCACAACATTGTGCTTACAAATCCACTCTCCTCCATTCCCCTGCTCCAGAACACCAGGTGACCGCCCAGTGGCCTCCTCCCTGCTCCATCCCACCACCAAGCCTTTGCTCCTGCCGTCTCCATTGCGATCTCATCTTTTCTCTCTTCCACAGGTTTACTATGACATATCTTTCAATCTTCAAGTTCCTTAAGTGAAGACTCCTGACTGCCTTCTCTGGGAAACTGCCTGAACCATCGGCTCCTCAAAACTTGAAGAAACTCCCTTCCATGGAGCCTCTGTCATTTGCAGAGCTCAATTGTGTTTGGACGAGGATTGACTTGCTACCCTCTGCCCTTTTAGAATGTTAAGGTCCAGGAGGAACATGGCCTGCCAGAGGGGCCTAAATCCTTGACTGATAGTCCCTTCAAAGAACACAGTGCAGTGCCGGTACACCAAGTTTGGTGTGGGGTGGGCCACTTTTCCTTATGAAAGCTGCAAAGAAATTCTTTTGGGATTACCTACAGTAGAATCTGAAATATCACACATATTTCAGGTTTGGGGCCAGAAACGAGACTCTTCATTTTCCTAGTTGGTTGTTTGTTGTTTAACATAGAGAAGTTTTGAAAAATATATTTATTACAACTTTTCTTTTATCGTGTTTGTTTTTTGTGTGATATTCAGGATGCTATTTTCAACCCAAAGATTCTATATATTAATATTTTTTCCTAGAGGTTTATGGTATTATTGATTAGTTTCAATTTATGATTCCTAATCACTTCAGAATTATTACTAAATATTATGACCAATTTGTTATATAGTGTAAAGCACAGATAAACATATGTTTTCTTTTAAAAGGCTGTTATCTATAGTTATACAATGTGTTAACCTTGGGAAAGGGTATGCGAATGGTTTACAGTAGTTCCTGTACATTTCTTTACAACTTCCCACTAATCTATAATTATCTAAAACTAAAATTTTTTTCTTAAAAAGGGGTATTAGCAAATTACCCCAACTATAAGCTATTTTATTTTATTTTATTTTATTATTTATTCATTATTTTTGGAGACAGGATCTCACTCTGTCACCCAGGCTAGAGTGCAGTGGCATCATCATAGCTCACTGCAACCTCAAACTCCTGGACTCAAATGATCCTCCTGCCTCAGCCTTCTGAGTAGCTGGGATTACAGGCGCACACCACCACGCCTGGCTAAGTGAGCTATTTTAGCGTTTCAAATAGCTAAGTGCATGAGAACATTTTTCCCCAGATAAGTTTGTGTCACCTAACGACTTGAATTTATTGAGAATCTCATTACCTCTTGCCCCAACTATTGGAAGAATAATTATTGATCTTCTGGTTTCCAGCATCTTCTCTGAAGCACAAATCAAATCATTCTATTAATCTCTCCTTCACCCTCCACGCTTAGAAGGCCTCCATTTGGAATAGGATATCCATTGACTAGCCTCATGTGTGACGTCATCTTCCTTCCCTTGCATCACTCCTTTCCATCCTCTCTAATAATTCTAGGCCTACCAAGATTTTTTTATAGCATGTAAATCATTCAGGCATCCTTCTCACCATGAAATTCATTATCATATGCTGATCAGAAATTCTTAATCGTAGTATTCATTGTCTTTGATCATAAAATTGAAATACAAAATTATTATAATAATTACTAAATAGTTCATTTTTGAATTTGAATTGTGGAAAGAATATGGATTTAGAGTCACAAAGCCTTAAGACTAGTTCTTAGCTATTTACTGTTAGGCCCCTCAGAAACTAAGTTTTCTTTTCCATAAATGGGAATAAGCACACCTACCTCACGGAGTTGCCATGGAATAAAAAGAGCTAATAGATATGTACTGTGTATGGAATGGCAGATACTCAATAAATATTATTCTCTCATCCTTCCCTTCCATAAGTCTTCCTTTTCACAAATTTTGGCAGACAATCTCATTTAAACTGTGGAACAGGAAAAATAGGGATTCTTGATGGTGACAATTTTGAGAACAACAATCAATTTGTAAATAATTTTATAGCAATATAAGAAAGTCATAATCAGGACAAGAATTGGAGATTTTGCACACCCAACTATAGGCTACACAGGTGTGGATCCAAGATAGTTAAGACCACATGTGAATTTCTTACATTGAGTGTTTAGGGTTTTAAAATGCAGGCCATGAAAATTAGAGCCATGAGATATCTTTACCACCAGTGTTCTGATATTGGCATCACTAGTGTTTTTGAAGGAATGGATAGGGACTGTGTTTGATTTCCATCAATGTGAAAATAAAAACTCTGACATTCTTGGCAAATGAATCTGTGTGAGTCTCTTAGGTGACTAGGAGTGATGAAAAGTTAGAGAGATTTGGATTCCCGCTAATGATAAGGATAATTGGGCTAGGGACACAGGCCTACCTGCCCTCCCCCACCCCCCCAGTATACATACTCAGCTTTGACGTGGGAGTGCTCAGCTCAGCACAGTCAGTTTATAATGTGCATTGTGGTTACACAGACTTTCTCCCTCCTCTGGGAAAGGAACTCAGGATTCAAAATCCAGAGTAGTCACTAAAGCACATGAGGTCCCTGACAGCTAGAGGGATCTGTAATCAGATCCTGCTATAACTCAGAAAAGATGTTTCTATTTCAACACAGCAAAGGCCACTACAAGAATGTTTACTTTCATTGACACGATAGCGGTTTTGCTAAAAATTAGCAACTTTGCTTAATACATTTGGTCTCCTTGAACCAAACAAGGCAATTGACAATAAAGGAAACAATTGCTTTATGAACTAAAATGGGCGAAATCTTACAGTTATTGCTGCTATATACTTTTACCTAGTCTATAAAATATATCCATGAATATATTTGTTGGTAAGTAATGCCTAGTGGTAATTTACATTTTTCTGAAGACTAAAATCGAATGGGGAGTGATATTTACAACATATATTTTTGGTTTTCTTGATCTATTCAACTGAAATTATTAATTTTTCTTTTGAATATCTTGGTATTAAATGATAGTTAAGATTTTTCTAAGATTTAAAATCAAAAAAATAATGCTTAAGTTAATGCAGTGATACAGAGAAGGTTTTAATATACTTGAGGATATCAAGTAAACTGTCTCCCAAAAAGCCTTTATGGGAATTTGTCATTCATTAACTTGGTCAATTTACCCCAGACCAAAAGCTGGCCCTTAAACTTGTAGATTCTAAATTTTATATTCTGTCTACAGCAAGAATGCATTCATTAATCAAGACTGATCTATAAATCTAAAAAAAAAATCTATTATTTAATAGAGAGAAATATGACTATCTCGAAGCCTGAAATATATACATCGGCATTGCATCTCATGTGAAGAAAGCAAAGTCTTACTTGGATCAGTCCTTGCTGAAGGTGAAGTCAGATTACAGGTCACTAGTTGGCCAGGCTAAGAGGACTTGTGTGTTAGCTGTAGGCGGGATGTTGCCCATTACAATGACTGAACACAGTGCCTTTCCCCATGCCAGTGCTTTGCTGGAACATGTTACAGATTGCCTTTGTGATTCCATTTCCATGGCTGTCCAATTCCATTTCTGATATATTTATTTACATATATTAGCATATTCAATTGAGTTACATCTAAGTTTTAAAGGGCTGAACTCTATACCATCTCTTTATTTATTTATTTTTTTAGGTATCAACATTGTTTGTAATCTAAAAGTTTAGCTTGCAAAGAGTGGTTTTATTGTCCTCTTTCTTTATTTTTTAGGGATGTCTCAGTATTATCCCTAAAAGCAACTGGTTAAGAAAACAAATATAAAATAGAACTGTTTTGCCATTGTTGTAAGTGATGGCCAGCACAAAGAACAGCAGGTTCTGTTTAAGAATCGTGGGATGAGGTCATAGCAAGGTCTTACTATCAACTGCTCAAATGCTGGTGGGTCTTTTCTTCCTGTTTATTTTCCTGAAGCTCATTCCGAGTGCTCCGCCCTAATCTTGTTTGAATCAGCCTGTATGTGCACATTGTTCATTTTACTAGGTCCTGGTATAGGAAAATTTAAGTATAGTCGCTTTTTAATGCAATCTTTCTCAAAATTATTTTTTACTTTTCAACATTTAAGTTAAAATTAGGAGATTTAATTTTAGAACTCAAAAAGAAGTACCAAGAATATAAATTACTAGATCTAAGTAATCCTGAAAATCAGTGACAGAGCTTGAGCATGATTCCTTGGTTTAAATTTATTTCTCTATCTTATGGAAAATATTGTGAGTTAATCTTTCATCTTTTTCCTTTTTTTCTGAAGGAAATATTTTGTTTACTATGAATTTATGTCATTAAAAATGGAGTTGGGTTTAATTTTTCATTGCTTCTTAATTCAAAGAGATTATATATACTTTCTTGGCCAATAAAAAATCAATTTTGATACTTTATACCCCCAAATCATAATGTATATGTGGCACAGAAAACAAACTGAATTTGTTTTGCCTTTCTATAGGTTAGAGTTGTTGATAAGAAGCAGCCACCTAGCCAGGGACTGTGTTCCCAGTATTATTTGCATCTCAGCATGCCATGTGACTGGTTCTGGATAATAGATTTTGAGTGAAAATTATGTATATCATCTCCACATCTCTACTCTCCCTTTAAGCTGAATGCAAAGTCATCAAATGCCCTAAAGGATGAACGAACCACGTGACAAAAGAAACCTAGGACCTTCTGTCACCACATGAAAGGTCAATTGCTGAACAACCATATTGAGCTCTTATATGAGTGAAAAATTAATCATTGTATATTTTGTTATCTATACAGCATCTCGTGTTACCTTAAATAATCACTACACATAGGAGTACCTCAGAATCTAGAAAGTTAATGCTAAAAGAAATGTTAAAAGTCATTTAATCCACTCCCCCCTAAGCACTATTCAAGAAATTAATCCCCTAGAGGACAAATTTGGATTTGGAGAAGGAGAAACCATTACTAAGAAATGCATCGTTTAAAAGCTAACATGTTAACTCTGGTAAATTCATTGACCTTTTCCCCACTTCTCCAGCTGATTCATAGACCTTCCCCAAATTTATACTTGGCTCTGAACTAGAGGAAGCAATACGGAGCAAAGAGAGGCAAAAGACAGGCTATTTTCTCCTGATTGAATAAAGACATAGTCTCATGGTTGAAGAAGAATTTCATTACTAGGCTCCTTAGTCACCAACATGGCCTCAAGTGATTCAGGGTCTATGTTTAATTGGAGGATGAATAAATGAAGAGTGTAAGATCAATGGAGAATGACCAATACTGAGTGTACAAAAACATCCTAAAATGGAGAAATATAAGCAGAGGAATGACTGAGGAGAAGGCAAAGGAAATGGGCCAAATCATGTAAATAAATGGGAGCAGAGATCAAATTCTAGATTCAAAGGCCTCAGTTCTATTCGATTTGTATTGGTTTTCTGTCAAATAAAGCTAATGGACTTGAATATTCATTGTTTTAAATGCTTTTTTGGATTGTGTACAGTATCCAATTCTGAATATCTAATAGTACATCTAAATAGTAAAAATTCTTTTTGGATCAGACCCTTTCTTTAAATGCCCTTAAATTGTTAAGAATATATGAGAAAATCCAAACCAATCTTCTAACTTTCACTTCAATCAAATTATTTGCATATATGAAAAATAGGATGCAAAGATGAGATCCTGATGGCCATAAGGGACACATTAGCTTTTATCCTGTGCCAAGGTAATGATGTTTTCTCACCAGGAGGATGACTTTGCAGTGGCTTTTCAGCAAACTGATAAGAATCGTTCCCTTACTCCTGAAGACAATATCCACCCTGGGACACGAAAGTGACAACCAAACACAAATAGATAACAACCTTCAGATTTCTACTAAGCCTGTCCTAGTTACGTGGAGGTGCCAGGAGGGTATTGATTCCATGGTGTTATTGTGAAGATTAAAGGAAAGAATCCATGAAATGCATTTAGTACAGTGGCTGGCACAGACTAACAAGTGGAATAATAACTCATTTTTGTTATTATTGTACCCTGAATATCCCTTCCTTTCCTCATCTTGGGTCATTCTCCATAACTCAGTACCCTATTCCCTGTGGAATAGGAGTCCAGTGAGCACAGCTCCGGCCACACCCAAACTGAAGTAAATACGCACACTCTCCATCGCACTTGTATTAGTGCCAGCACATGAATTCAAGGGGGTGCCACACAGGGCCATGAAGCACCACCGTGGGGGAAAGTACAGAGGGATGTTTGCCAATATCTTCATAGGAGACAGTGATATCACAAAGGAAATAAACTTGGGTGAGTGTGGATACTTTGAGCTCAAGAGCTTCTTGGCTATCAGAGAGCCACTGAAAGTTCTATTGACCTTGGTGACAGTCAGTGTAAGAGACTGAATTCGATATATCCTGGGTGCATAATTCCATACCTGTCTGTTAGAAGCCAGCACTACAAGGAAGAAAATCTTTATTCCCTCCAGTGCTGAAGACAGTTGAACCCAAGGCTCTGGGCTTCCCCAAGGAAGGCAATTGATCACTTTACATTCAAATCACTTCCAGAGACTCTGCTCATCCTCAGTAAAACAAACAATGGGCTTGATATTTTTTCAAAGCAATATCTAGCTTCTTTGTTCAATTATTTCCATTCTGAACTTTGCCTGTCATTCAGCCCTTCATTCAACAAATAGTTAACACCAGCACTTTTCTGGTTGCTGGGTTTTAGCAGTATAGAAAGCAGAAAAAGACTATGCCCTCAGGAGTTAACATTGTAGAGGGGTAAACAGATAAGTCACAAATAATGAATATATGACAAATAGCATGTTTATAACCACTACTGAGAATAACAACGCAGGGTGCAGAGGGGCCAGGGTACTAGGGGAGCAGGATTGGGTATGATTTTGTGTAAGATGATCAAGAAAGGTCTCTCAGGAGAGGTGACACTTGAGCAGTGTCCTGAAAGAAATCTGGGGGATTGGTGTTCTAAGCACTTAGAAAAACAATTGCCAAGAGCCTGGGCTGGAGCATGCTAGGGGTGTTCACTCTTTCACAATCAAAATGTTCTTTAAATGTAATTTTTCTAAATTAATTAGTTCTTCTCCCCCAAATTCAAAAGTTGCGGGCACCCCAGGATACAGATAGTGCTATAGCGTTTTAACACCCTTTTTGGTCCTGCTATACTGTACTGTTATTATGGTGATAATCATTGTCGTTATCATTGTTATCATTAACTATACACCAGGAATCACCTCAAACTGGATCTTACGGGAAAGTAGACAAAAATAAAGCACAAAGGGAAGGAAGCTTCAGAGCTTGAAATACTCTTCCACCAAAACGATCCCAAACCACATCACTTCAGTTTGCCTTCGGGTTTCACCAGGAGGGTGCCGGCCATACTGTGCTTCTGTGATTGAAAGATATTAAAACAAGTTTAAATCAAACAGGCACAAGTAAAAATTGACTGAGACTAGGTGATCATCAATGTTCCATATATAATTAAAGATAGAGTTATAAGACTTGAATTCATATTTTGACACACTTAAAGAATCTGGACGAGGCAACAAAATACATGCTTAGTAATAAATAGAAATTTATGACATGACATCATATTGTGAATAACTATCATTTGTTGGATGCAGGAATACCTTGGGTGTTTAATCTTGTTGTAAGGGTCACACATAATATAGTCACTCAGAAACGTCCCAGTAATTAGGAATAAAATATTTTACACAGTGTGAGGGTGTCTTTGAACCTTCTCATGGTGCCTTGTGCATGCCCTGAGGAACACCTCCTTAAAATTCCAACCCCTAGAGATACGCGACAGGTATTCCCCCAGCCTGCCCACCTGCAGCCTTCCCCGGCTCTCTAAATGACCACCCCATTCTTTCAGCTGTTCAGGCCTGAAACTTGGAGACAACATCTTGTTCTCTTAAGACCCACATTTAACTCATCAGCCTATCTAGGGTGCTCTACCTTCAAAATACACAGAGTTTGACCACCCCCTGCAACCTCTACCTCAACCACTCCTCTCTGAGTCTAAAGATTTCTCACCTGAATTACTGCACGAGCCACTCCACTCACCTTTCTGCTTCCACCCATGCCCCCAGGACTCTATTCCAACAGAGCAGCCAGAGCACTCTCTTTAAAAGTTAAACAAGGTCATGCTACTTCTCTGCTCAAAACCCTTCAATAGCAGTCCATTTCTCAGATTAAAATATCAAATCCATACAACCAAGTGAAAAACTCTCAGCTACCTCATCTCCTGCTATCTTTCTGAACTCAGATCCATCACCACTTTTCCCCCTTGAGGTCTGTTTTTTGCTCCTCAAGCAGAGGATTGCCTTGTTTTTTCTTACTCTTTCCTCTACAGCCAACACACTTCCCCATGTGTCTACAGGACACGTTCTTTGCTTCATCTCTGATCAAATGTCACTTTCCCAGAGCAGACTCCCTTCCCCTCGCACACCCCCTCCAGCCCTCCCTTACCTGTACCTGCACTCGCCATAGACCATATATTTCTGTTTACTTTCAACTCCCACATCTCCAGTCCCACATGGAGTAAGCTCCGTGGCGGTGGGGAATTTGCTTTGCTCATTGTGGTTTCCCTGGGATATAGAACCGCGGCTGGCACTGCAGACTGGCTTCGCTCCAACTCCACAGGTAAGCTCAGGTGGAAACCCCAGTCCCCAAATGCACATGTTAATCCTGCCACATCACATGAAATGAACAAACATCATATTCTTCCTTTTTTTCTATTCCCTTTGGCTCCCTTAAGTGTGAATTAGGTCTGGCTTTGATGTTTTGGTACCTTTTCCACACTTTGTTGGGAAAATATGTGTCTAATTGTCAGAAGTACCTAAAAGGGATGTAAATGAGATATGACTCCATTGGTAGGAATAGGAACTCTCTGCTTCTAAATAAGATGTGCCTTTTGGAATTACAAAAATACTTAATATTCCATGCATTTTAATTTTTTCTTATCAAAAATTTACAGTGCTATACATTTATTTATAAGCTTGGTACACAATATTTTCTTTTTAAAACATTTACCTACTCTTCATCCCTCAATTTTTTAATGTTTTACCTTTATGACCACTGTTTTTTGAGAATTTTAACATAAAAATTAACACCGACAGGGTTCTAAGGAGTTAACAAATATTTTTACATAGTTATAACCTTTAGCTGCCAAAAGCAGCAATTTTACTGATGCTCAGGGAAGTTAAGTGCTTTGCCTAATTTCACAGAGCTTATATTTGTCAAAGTCACACCCTTAACACAATTCTAACCTTTAAACTCTGAGCAAACACGTATCGTTCAGGTCCTATATTCTCCACAAGCCAAATGCAGTATAATTTGAAGCTTTTTTTAGGTAGTGATATTCTGATTGGTGACATAAAACACATAATCAAGAAATAATGTACAGAGAAGGCAGATGTTTCATATTCACTTAAAAGCTTCCAATTTTGCCTCTGTATTTGATTTTCCCTACAACTGTACAAGGATAATGCTACAGTACAAGTCTTAGTATCTTTGTTGGGCATGATACACAGTGATGCTATAATGACAAATAACCCTCAAGTCTCAGTGACTTTCTAAAACCTCCAACAATGTCCTGTAGCTCACTCTGCATTTACACTGCAAGCCACTTGTGGCCATGCTGGATCTATCTGGGCTACTGCAGTTTCTGGGAAAAGAAAAAGCAGAAATATGGTGAGCCACCACATCTTAAAAGTCACACTCCTCAACACCGCCCACATTTTACTGGCAAAGACAAGTCATATGTCAAATTGTTCAGAGTGAGATCTATTCACCTTCCACAAGAAGGGGCACAGCGAAGTACCAAGGCCAAGCCTGATGTCAAGGGCATCGGTAAATACAGTCTCTCCGTAGGGATTATATTCAAAAGACAATACAATCTCCTGCACCACCTGGATTATTCAGACTAAGAAATTAGAACCGAGAGAGAGTTGGTAGTTATTGGCCAGAGTGTGGAATTCAGCTCAAATTCATGATTTAAGTCTCAGGCAGTGTTCACTATACTACGCTACACTGCTTAAGAAGTCAGCAGCGGCACCATGAATGTCCCTGAACAAAAGTCAGCCTTGCCAGTGAAGGGTCCAAATGCTCCGTATGCCACACTGATTCATCCCCCCCAGCGCCCACCTCTGTCAAATCTCCACCTCTGTTATCTGAGATGGAGCCTCACTGAGGAATCTGATTACATCTGAAGACCATAGGCTTCCAAAAAGCAAAGTTTGAAAACAACTTTAAATTTGAACTTCAGGCTGAATTCTGTGAGGCTCAGTTTTTCCAGTTGTCAAAGGCAGCTGAAGAGACGGCTCCCTAAAGTCCTTCACAGCTGTAACAATCAGTGAAAACAAGATTTATAATATTTGGCCCCTCACAGCTGATAAATCATCACCCCCTTTTCCATAACGTTCTTTTGACAAAAGACACAATCATAAAGGAAGATGTTTTTTAATGGAGAAAAACAAGACATAACGCTAGTGCGGGATAAAAGTTCTTTTTATTTTTGCTATTTAAAATGGTGAATCTTATCTAAGAAAACAGTTTTACTTTCTAGTGTTTTTTAAAGAAAAAAATGAAACCAAAATTAGTGTTGGTATCATTCTTGGCAAAATTCAGATTCCTAAACATCCTGTATTACAGAGGACCTAATTTCTTCGGCAAATAAAGAACAAAGAAACACTTTATAGATTTAAAAGTGACTGAAAAAAGTTGATAGCAACTAAGTGTCATTGCTTTTCACGTGAACAAACCAACTGCAAAAATTTTATGCGATAATAAAGGACACTTGAAACATGACTGTATATTTAAAATTATAAAGTTATTATCTTTTGTTTGCAGTTTAGAATTTTTGTATCTTTTAGAGATACATATTGTAATATTTACAGATGAAATTATAAGATATCTGGGAAAAATTTTAACACAATGCTATGGGGCTGGGGAGAATATACAGGAGTATAAGTGAAATGAGGATCTCTCTGATATCTCTGAATTAATAATAGTTAAAGCTGGATGTTGGTGAGAACGTTGGGATTCATTGTACTTGTTCCTTTGCAGGTTTGAAATTTTCCATATTGAAATATTTATGGCAATTTATGGTAGCCATCCAACTCTAATATTTAAGACCACAGGATCAATTTTGTTGTGCCTTTTTTAATTTATAAAGCTTCATTCATCTGCTGAATCCTATCATCCTAATTATTTATTTATAAGTTGAAAACAGAATACTGAAAAGTAGTCAGGTCTCAACATTTTATGTTACTACATTTAGATTATTGGATCCATAGACAAACACCAAAGCCACCCTATTTTTGTAGGCTGTGGCCAGATTGAACCAAAATGAACATTTTTCTACTTATAGTATGAGCTTTTGATGACAGAGTGTTAGCTCCATTTCAATTTGTCCCCACCAACATTGAGCATTGAATACAATTTGCCTGGTATTTGAAGTACACAGAACAGGCAACTTTTCTCTATCTTAATTCCTCAAGTTTAAGTATTCCACTTTCTATTTGCAATAACACAAGGATGTGGATGTGTAGAGAAACATCCCAATGCTTAAGACCTTTATCAATCTTAGTGTAATGTGACTCAAAAGTACAGTAACTCCATTTTTTCCTTACTTTAATAAAGTCACCCACAGAATATATATTTTAAACTTAACCTTGACTTTAGTTTGCAACGTCAACATGAGGTTCCTTCCAGTCAGCAGTTCATCCTGCAAATTCCATACAACAATGTAAGAATTTTATTTTTAATATAGCACTTACATATCTAGGATGTCAGCTTGCCAGTAAAAATCCAATATGAGATCCTTAAATATATTTAACTTGAATTGCTTGTGGCTGACACAGTAAAGATCCAGTGATGGAGTGTTTAATTCATGGTCTTGAACAAGATGCTGTATTGTGCTCTGATGCAGCTCAATCAGATGCTAGAGAAATCCAGTGCAGTGTAAGTACACATGAACGTGAGCCTAGCTCAACCAGCTTTGGTAATATGAGAGGGTTGTGTGTTTTGTGCAAGAACATGGTCTTCACGTGTATGGTGTTTTATGTGTGTCTGCTGCATACAGTGTTTATACCCAAACCTAACCACAGGAGAGGTTCACACAGGGCATGTAAGAAGCCTTGAGATGAGGATTGTTTATAGCAGAACATCAGGCCACAGAGCACAAATGCCTGCAGGTTAACATGGTGAAACAACCCCTAAGTCAAGAGTACTTGATTTAGATTTCCTTGGTAACTAGATCAAACTAAGATAGATTCAAATTGCTTTCTCAGAATCTCCTCAAATTTCACCATTTTTCCTTTCTGTATTATTTTTCCATTTCCTTTGGGGACCTAACCACATGCATTAGTCCCTTGTCATTTGGTAGAGAAAATAAATCACTTTTAACAAAATTAAGTATCATAATTCTATTCACTATAACAAAGGATAGTTGTTTAAGATGGATTCTGAGAAAAGTCTACCTTGGTTTTTATTGTTCACTTTTTGTGTGACCTTGGGCAAATTCTTTAACCTCTCCAAGCCTCAGTTTCTTCACCTGTAGAATGTAACAAGGGAAAGGATTTACTTTGTACAGTTGCTATAAAGTTTAACAGATAATTAACGAAAACCCCTAGTACTGTGTCCCGAACATAGTTAAAGCTAAGTAACTTTTAGCTAGATGAAAAAGGAGAAGAAAGAAGAATTTTTTTTCAGTTTTGCTCCATAAAGAAACATCATGAATAAGGAATGGAGAAGGAAGGGGAAAAGTATGCATTAAAAAACAGAAAAGATGCTGAGACAAAAACATATACTCAAGGCGAAAGATAGTTTTTACAAAAGGAGCAAAGAGAAACACGTTCGTAAGGAAAAATAAGATCTCAAATTTGAATCTTTTCAAACCATTCCCATCTTTGAATGCCTGCAATGTAATAGTGCAGAAGACATTGGATTTTAACAATTATAATAATAATCACAATAATATATTTAAAAAGATGATACACTACTCAGATGCAGGAGTTCACAGTCCAGCGAGGGACAAGTGAAAAACACAGCCGTGACCTCAGCCAACAGTAAGCACCAGGGTGGGGGGAAGTATGGGGCCCCCTGGGGATCAGAAGATGAGTGTTTACAGAGAGGTGTCACCGAGGAGGTGAGTCTTTACTGGGGTCATAAAGGAAAACTAAGATTTTGTCTGTACAAGTCATGTTGAAAGGTTGATCCAAGCAAGTTTAACGCCAAGTAGATCTGAAGAAGGGTATTCACTGAAAATTCCAAGGACTTCGTATTGGAAGGGGCTTAACATACAGACTGGGGAGTGGCAAGAGAGGAGAGCAGAACTGCAAAGAGCTTTCCATTTGGACTTCATTATGAAAGCAATGTCAGGGAGCTTCTTAGGAAGATAAATTGGCCATGGGTGTGGGAGAGATGACAGAAGGATAGGTTGGAGTCATTCTAGACTTTTAGACATTCTAGACTTCCAGCCTTCTGATATGGAGCGTTGTGGGGATATCTGCTAAAAGCGAAGTTACAAGAGGAGGGGCAGACGACAACAGGTGGATGAGAAGTTCCATTTTTTCCAGATTTGAAATCCATGTTCGATCTCCAGGTAAATGTATTCGTTGCAGCTGAGTACCATTGGATGATGGCTGTTGAGAATAAACATTTAAGTTTTCAGTACATAAATGTTGGTTGACCTTAATGGTCTTTATTTATTCCCAACCAACAGGTCTGATTTCTTCAACTAGACTTAAACCGCCCAATACCAAAGGTGAAATCATATATTCCCCTCTTATCCCACAGAGCCCTTCATGTGGTGTTAGTTATGCAGAGATGTCCAACAAATATCAGGGTAAACTAAGTGAATTTTATAGAATCAGAACTAGTTCCTCAATCTGGAAAAATCTTATTAAGTAGCTTGTCAATACAAAAGCTAAAAAAAAAAAAACAACTAATGTATTAAATAAAGATCAGTAATTGATTTATGACGTCTTGGGTTTCAAGGTCTTCAGTTTCATTTCTGCGGGGTCAACTAGTTCCACTGAAAGCACAGTATAAGACCTATATGATTGTAAGATGAAAATTATTTACATCTTAATCCCAAATTAATACCTTTTCTAATTTTAAAATTATTTTTGGATTCCCATGGACTGAAGTGTATCATGTGGATACAGACTTCTAATTCCACCTGTTTAATTCTTTGCCAAACATCTCCCTTGGGGTATTCTCCAGAGTCTTCAGACACCCCATATCCTGATCTGGACTCTTTTCAATACAGCTTATCCCTGTTGTAATGACATCCCCTCCACCCAATTATCCAGGTTCAAATTCCCTTATGCAACCCTGACTTCTGCTTCCCTCTTATCTCATAGCCCATCATTTGCCAACTCCCCTTTTATGTATGAATTTTACCTTTAAGCCCTTGAATTACCAATTTTCCTTTGGTCTTACTTTCCTTTCTGCTCTTCTCCCCACCAAGATGCTTAGCTTCTCATTAATTTCTCATCAGTCAATCTTTTACTCATTACAGATTGACTTGTAGGAATGGTCACATTTATATATTTAAAATGAATGAGCTAATTTTTTTCCCACAGGGAGAAATTATTGAGAGGAGGGACAATTAACATAGAGTTGGACATACAGTTATTCATCATAGCTTTGTCTCACTCCAAATCCAGGCACCATACAGTGAGATATGAAGAGGTCACAAAATGCTATTACAACACCAGACCCAGGTTTTCAGGCTATGTTGAAGCTCCAGTTCTTCCAGCAACTGAAAATTGTGTATACAGAGGGCAGCCCACTCAAAATGCAGTGAGTCAGGGAGAGGCTTTGTAATAATGTACTCTTGTTTTGTATTAACAGACATTTTTAGAGGATTAAAATAGAAAACGGGCTGTTATACATAGCACTCAATGTGAAACCCTTTTACAGACAACAGGGGGAAACCCTTTTGTTTTTATAGATGGAGATTTTTTTTTAAAATATGAAGAACACACACATACTCAAAAACAAAGCAAAACAAATAAAAACACCTCATGAAATTTTTTTTTGCTGGAAGAAACTAGTGCAGGAAAAAGTCATAGAGTAAAATCTCAGGATTGTAAAGCTGGACAAGGCCATGGAGATCTTTCCTTCCAACCCCCTCAAATTACAGATAAGGAAACAGGCTAAGGGAGTATGTAACTTTCCCAAGGTCACAGTTAGTTAACTTTTCAGCAGAGACTAGAATTTAAATCTTTTAAATCCCAGTCCATTCCTCTTAAATCGTAAGGAAAGGTGGAAAACAAGTGTTATTTCCCAAGGAATCACTTATCTACTTGCAAAAGGAGGGTTGGCCTACCTGAAAGAGACACAGTCTGCTTTACCATATGGTTTAAAATATGGAGCATTTACCCCAGTTCTTCTGGAAAGTTCTTTCAGGCAAGTTCAGTATCTTCCTGCTGGGTTTCCTAGCTGCTCTGAGAAACTTACCCGGGGTCCATGGTTACTTCTACAGACTTTGCATGCAAGGGACTGAACCAGCAGCTTCTGAATTATGATCCCTGAGCTATTTGGGGTTTGGCACGCCTTGCACTTTAGCAAAGAAGTAAATTTCAATTTCTAGAAAAGTGAATTTGGGAAGAGGGAGGAAAAGAAATTGTTTTATCTGAAAGGTGAAACACAAACTGTGGATTCTACCGTGAATTATAGACAGTAATTTCATTGTATATAAAATATATAAAGAAGGGAGAACACATTAAAAAGACCATAATAGCAAAAACACAGCAACGTGCCTGAGTGTGCTAGCTAGAGGACTGGCCAGACCACTTGCTGAAACCCTCAGGACTTTGAAAGAAGGCCACTGAGATGAAGGAAAAACCTATATGTATGCAGAAAAATTCAGGTTGTTTTCTGATATGAAGCAATAATTATTTTCAAAGATCTTGTGGTCGTTGCCTCTGCTCCTTACAGCAAAATAAGGAATAGTATAATAACATTCACGAGGGAGAAATCCTATATGTCCCTGGCAGTGTCCTGGAACATACCAGAGAAAATTAACAGCTTCAAGTCAGATAAGTTCCTGGATCAGGGAAACCTCCTGTTGAGCATTCATCATTTAGTCTGAGATTTTTCAACTGGCGGTATTTCTAATTGCACACACACACATACTATCAACAATCATACATGCATTGCACCCCCATGTGTGCATGTATATGCATGTGTGTGCACGCACACAGACACACACACACACACACACATGGCCCTGGGGTCGACACATGGCTACAATTTTCTTATGTCCCAAATTGAATTTGAGTATACAGTAAGCCAGCTGGAGGATGATAATTTTACAAGGTCTGGAGATAATTTATCAATTGAACTTCAAAGTTCTCTCAGCCTTTCTGCATTGGTCATTATTAAGCAGAAAAATATGTAATCATTAGAGAAGAAAATATTAGATTTAAACTAAGGTCAACTAGTCTTGAATCAATGTAAGTTTCCAAGATATCATCCAACCCCATCTCCTTGTTTTCCTAATCTGCCATTCCTTCAAGCAGTCATCACTTCCCCATGTCTTTAGATCTGGGGTGGAGAAGTCTATGGAGAGAAATAAGAAAGAGGATATGTATTTCCTATCATTGCAATAAAAGAAATTTAACAAGATGTCTCTCTTCTTAGGCTTCCATAGTAGAAAAGGGCTGGTAGTTTGAAAACAGGTTGTCTGCTCAGTGTCCAAGGGATAAAGCATCTGAAATTTAGAAATGGGCAAGAATGAAAAATACAGGTAAGGAAGGAAAGAATTTGAACATTCAGCTGTCTCCCAAAAGCCTCAGAAGCAACTAATTCTTGTGGAGCATTTAGTATGTGCTGGCACTGCAGAAAGTCAGCATTGTGCATTTCATCTTCAGAACAGTCTTGGAAATAGATACTCTTTCAATACCCATTTTACATGTTTGAAAAATTGATATTAGACTGGTTAAGGAATTACAGTTTGCACAGAGGTGAAGTTGGCACAGAGGAACAGGGTGATTGACCCTTAAGTACTTCCTCTTAATAGCATCCTCTAGATGAGGAACAATGGGAGCCCTAGAGTTGGTCTTTTCAAAGTTTATAACAAATTCTGTATTTGGCAGATGCTTCCTTTCTAGTTTGTACGAAAGTACAAACAGAAAATAACATGAATACAGACAAGTTAAGTAGCAGTTCAGAATTGCTCTTGTTCTCGTTAACAATTTATAATTGACAGTCAGCTAGCAGATAGTTAACACTTATATTTTCAAGGGACTATTCTTTGGCATCATAAATACAAGAGATGTTTTTTTAAAAGAATAAGGTACAATATCTTCCCTCTGCTCTCATTGTTAATAATTTAATAGCAAGCATAAGACATACATCAAAATAAATTCAGAACAAACCAGATGAACAACATATTCTAATGGGAGCAGAAGAAAATCTTTCCAGGAAGGGTTGCATTTTAATTGAGTATTAAAAGGTGAATAGAATTTGAGAGTCTGAGACGGGCACAAGATTTTCTTGGTAGGACAAATGCTGACAGCAAAAGCCTGAGAAGTGAATGCTTGGGCCCAATTCAAGGGTTGTCTAGTAAGTCACCCTGACTAGTGGATACCATTGAGTTCCAATAGTGGAGGAGAGTAAGATTGAGTTCATGTTGTAGAGAAAATTACATATGTCTGAGTTTTGTTAGTTTTGTTTTTGTGTTTCTTTTTTTTTTTTTTTTTTGCTTTTTGCTAAATTGGTTATTCATAATAGCTATATGTTGGAATGTCACAAATCACCATGCCAACAATTGCTAGAACTAGAAATCTACATGAAAACATTCTATTTATGAATTTAATTTGGACACCTTTGAGTTTCCCAGTGTTAATTAAGACGCAAATACCCCAAAGGAACATCAGTATTAAAAATTTGTTATAGCATTTTATGCAAATCAGTATAGAGTCTTTGAGACCATTTCTTTATAACACTCATTGCATTATCTGATGATATACCCACTATCAAGAAGATCCAAGGTAACAATCAATTGGGATGATTAATGTAAACATCTCCAAAAAACAACCAAAAAGAAGTGTTTTTGGTCTTCTATTTCTATTTGGTTGTACATATGCAATCAGGCAACACTAAATCTTCAGCATGCTAAGGGTGCTGAAATCCTGAAAGACTTTGTTGGTGTTATTTGTTTGTTGTAAGAATTTTTTTTGCAATGTGCTTGCAATTAGAGGAATGAAAAGAATGATAGAAATGTAGTATGTGCTTGGATTCACCACTAAGTTGATTGCCTCTTTACTCCCACAAACAATACATTTTTTTAAGTCCTCTGCAATTCCTGGTTGCTCCTTGGCTCGCATGTGGCACGCAGCTACAATTTAACTAGCCAGAAAGTTAAAACATTGAAATATCACGTTGTCTCCCATCTCACAAGGCAGTGAATTCTGTGCACCAAAATTATTTCTGTGTGAAATAAATAACATTGAAAAAGATGCATTAAATCTTTCAGTTTTCTAGAGAGGTAAATTGAACGTACACTGGAAGTGCAGTAGCTTGTGGCTCAAAAAATAAAAACAAAGAGGATCCCACAAACCAGTTGTTTGCAACTAAAAACAAATTTCTGGTTAATTATTCAGGAAACGAACTAAGATACAAATGAATGATCTAAATCTCAGTTCTCGCTTTGATTTAACATCTGACTAAACTCTCAGTACTCTCAGTACAAGTAGACTCAATAAGCTCTTTGGCTTAATACTGATGAATTTGAAAAAAAAAATATAGGCACATCTTTCCTTCAAATATTGCAAACACATTCATGGGAAAAATTTTTTTCTTTTAAATCACAGCTCTGATTTTGGAATTAAATTTAATCAACAGAGGATTTTTTAAATACATATTTGCTTCATAAATTTACCTAAAAATGCTCTTCAATAGGTGTAGGTATTAAGTTAAACTGCTTAAGAGTGGAGGTGCTGATTTAATGTTTAAATTTGCCATCTAACCCAAATCCCCAATAGTTCATAGAGGCACCACCACAGTCTATATTTAGACCTTCTCTCTTCTTTCTAACACATTTTACTTTGCTACAAAAGTAGACAAATGTCATTGCCCATTTTGATTGTCTAAATATCATTCACCCTACTCAAAATTTTAAATGGGGCTTTTAATTTCATTTATTATATTAAATCTAAAGTCCAAACTCCTTGAGTACATTCTAAAGCCTCCCTAAATCTAGTCCTTTCTTAGTTTTACCTAATAATACAGTTCAATCTTCTCCTCTTCATCCTACGCCTATTTCCTGCACACACATGCCTATTTTTCCCACTTCATTTTTGTATATTTTGCCTTCTCTCTATAAAATCCATGTATTCTCTATCTCTGAGTTTAACCAATCCTTCCAGACCCAGCTTAAATTTTTTCTTCTCCAGAAGCACATGATGGACAGTGCCTTTGGTGAATTTCTATTGCATTTGCAGGACAGTATTAGAAATTGAACATACTTGAAGGTGTCATACATACTTCATGTTTTCCTTGTTTTGTGGTTACCACAATGCTGTGAGCACATAAGTAAGTCCTTTACAGATATTGATTGACTGACTGATGCTTTCATGGTTAATTTCCCTCTCGAACCTCTGTAAAGATAGAATAAATTTTAAGATATCCTCATACAGTCCATTCTTGTACAACCATAACTAAGTCACCTCGCATTTCTGTTTAGTTGTTTCAAAGTCTAGCTGTACTGTTAACTATCTTTCTACATCAGAAAAGGCCACAGCTCCAGATTAAAAGCAACTTACCATTGCAATACACAGCATAATTAGGTGCATTATGGGCTATGGTGACCACACATATCAAGATCCTTCTATTGTGGCTTCGTAAAAACGAGAACACAGGCCAAACAGAGTCTATTACTATAAATAAAACATAATTTCAGTGACACATAACCCTTCTGAAGTGCTCACTGATGCATATTCAATGGTGTTCTGTGGAGCTGAGGTGAATGGTAGAATATCCCAGTTCACAAGGGCTGTGTTATATCGGATGTATGGCAAACTTCTGCCGCCTTATTCCAGATTTGTTCCTGAAGTGTGTATGTGTTTGTAAACTTTTGTGTGAGTTAAATCTTACTTTCCCCCCTACTGATTTACACAGTGTTTAAATTTCAGATTTGTTTTATACTTCTTTTTCTCAATAAACTCTAATGCCAAATTTTAAACGTTTCTGCCTTGCCCTCAATATTGTTATTATTAAAAATTTAATCCATGGTCAAATGATGGAATCCTTTCAAGAAATTCTATTTTTAAAAGTCTGACAGTAAAAATTTTTATGATAGTATTTGTACAGATTTAGCTGCTTCATTATTGATTTGTCTCCATTTTCTCAATGTGTTCTTGTGCTGACAAACATCTTAGTTGAACATTCTTTTTTTTCCCTTTGGACTCAGTTTTTATGACCTCTTTTCCTTGCTAATTCTTTTTTTATTTTTCTGTGGAGTTTGTGAGTCAGAAAGAATAGTAAATGTGCTCAAATCTTCAAAAATTTGTAAAATTTATATCTCTTTTAATAATTAGCAGGAAGAAAAAAATAACAGTTGTGCTTCTTATCATTGTTTTTACTTTAAAACTACTTAATTTTTAAATAAAAATTATTGTTTTAATACTGGGTACCCATGGAGATTAACAGAAAAGGTCCTTACCCATAGTAACAGACATGCAACTCCTCAGAGTGTACGTCTATCAGTAATATTAATAACTTGTCATATCAGGTGAAACTCTGACAAAATGACAGTTATCAGCATGTAGCCATTTTTGTCACTGTGATTAAAGACCTGAACATTTGCCAAAAATCATTTTCAGCAATGTCTCCTAGCACATTTTTCTGAGCAACAAAATAAGCTGAGGCCTTTTCTGTACTTGCACAGTGTAATTGTGGGGACAAAAACTTAAAGCTAGATTAGAGCCAAACAAGAAGAGTCAATAAAGTCCCTGGTGAAGAATGATATGGTCACAGGGACAGAGAAAATTTCCCTTTGTGCTCTGGAGTCATAGCAGTGCTACAAACTTGAGGTGTGGATGGCCATTTGTGCAACTGGGAACCAGATCAAAAGAAAAGAAAGAAAGAGATGAATATATCATGCCTGATGACCTTATTTGAACATTTAGATTGACACAGGCCTAAAATCAGCTGCACCTCCTGGGAAGGTGCAGTTTCAAGTTCAAGAGCCAATAAGTTCACTTCTATTGTTTAAATCTTTGTAAACTCTATTTCTATCACATAAAATCTTGTTTTCCTTTCTAATAAGCCAGAGTGATTGTTCTGGGCATGTACACTAATGCAGTGGACTTTAATCACAATGTCTGCGGGTCCACTGTCCCTCTTCCATATGCTGATTGACATAAAATATTGTTCAGATGCTGAAATTAAATACCGAAACATTGGCCCTACCATAATCTCTCTTCAGTGTTAAGTGTGAGATTTCTTCCTAGTGATGGGAAAGAGCAGCCCTCACTTCTCCATGTCAGTTATGGGTTGTACAAAATACCCACACTGAATGTTAGACCCAAGGCCTTTCCCTTTTCTCATTACCAGGCATCCCAAAATACGTTTTCTTTCCAGCCTCAGTCTTTGCTCAGGGTGCCCTTTGGATGACCCAGAACTCCCAGGGTCATATTCTGGAAGGGGCTTACTCTCAGCTGGCTATCAAACCAACCCGTCTTGGATGTTAGCTATTGAAGAATCTCCCTTTCATAATGGGTGGTCAGACACCACAGCCAGATGTGCAAGAAAGAATCTGGGCAGGTGAGGGTGTTCACTGGCCCCTAAACTGCATCCCATGAGGAGTCGCCTGTTCTGTCCTCCCTGAGGTCTGCCTGTGTCAGAGGAGGAGTCTCCTCAGAAACAAGATCCAATGTATGTGTCAACACATAGGGTTTCCCCACTTAACTTTTAAGCAGCTTCTTAGCATTTCTAAGGTAATGATTTGTTGTGAGCATCCTGGTGAAGTGTCTTACCTTGCGAAAAAAAAAAAAATAACATCTAATTTTTGGTCTTGCATGACTTTTTGTGAATGATATTGATTTGCCAAACATTCCTTCAGTAGAGGTCAAATTTAAAGTCCAATTTAATTTGGATAACAACAAGAAATGCAGTCATACCTGAGAGAGATCGTGAGTTTGCTTCCAGACCACCCTAATAAAGTGACTATTGGAATAAAACAAGTCACACAATTTTTTTTGTTTCCCACGGCTTGTAAAAATTATATTATTCTATAGTCTATTAAGTATGCAATAGCATTATGTCTTAGAAAAGACACAAAGACATAAAATTTGCTGGTGCAGGGTCTTGCCTCAATGATGTCAGCTGCTGACTCATTCGGGTGGTGGTTGCTAAAGGTTGGGGTGGCTGTGGCAATTTCTTAAAATAAGATAACAGTGAAATTTGCTGCATTAATTGACTCTTCCTTTCACAAAAAGGAATGCAATGCTGTCTGATAGCACTTTACCCACAGTAGAATGTCTTTTAAAATTTGAGTCAATCCTCTAAACCCTGCCACAGCTTTATCAAAGTTTATGTAGTATTGTAAAACCTTTGCTGTCATTTGAAAATATTGACAGCATGTTCACCAGGATTAGATTCCATCTTAAGAAAACATTTTCGTTGCTCATCCATAAGATGCAACTTCTCATCTGTTCAAGTTTCGTCATGAGATAGCAACAATTCACTCACGTCTTCAGGCTCCACTTCCAATTCCAGTTCTCCTGCAATTTCCACTACATCTGTAGTTACTTCCTCCACTGAAGCTTTGAACCCCTCCAAGTCATTCCCGAGAGTTGGAACTGACTTCTTCAAACTCCTGTTAATATTTAATGTTGATATTTGGACTTGCTCCCATGAATTATGAATGTTTTTAATGGCATCTAGCATGGTGACTCCTTTCCAGAGGGTTTCAATTTACTTTCCTCAGATCCATCAGAGAAATCATCATCTACAGCAGCTATAGCCTTAGGAAATGTGTTTCTTAAATAATAAGACTTAAAATTTGAAATTTCCCCTTGATCTGTGGGCTACAGAATGGAAATTGTGTTAGCAGGCATGAAAACAACATTCCCTTCCTTGTACATCTCTATCACAGCACTGGAGTGACCAGGTGCATTGTCAATGAGCAGTAACATTTGGAAGGAATCTGTTTTTTCTGGGCAGTAGTGTCAACAATGTGCTTAAAATATTTAGTAAGCCATGCTGTAAACAGATGTGCTATCATCCAGGTTTTGTTGTTCCATTTATAGAGCACAGGCAGAGTAGATATAGCATGATTCTTAAGGGTCCTAGGATTTTCAGAATGGTAAATGAGCATTGGCTTCAATTTAAAGGTCATAAAGTCAGCTGAATTATCCCCCAAGAAGACAGTCAGCCTGTCCTTTAAAGTTTTGAAGCCAAGCATTGACTTCTCCTCTCTAACTATGAAAGTTCTGGATGGCATCTTCTAATAGAAGATTGTTTCATCTACATATATTGATAAAATCTATCCCTCTTCCTTATGCTGATTCCCATACAATATTTTTCAAATGCTGAAATTAAATTACAAAGGTTATTTGTAAATTTGTTGTTTAGCCTAGCCACGTTCAACAATGGTCTTAGCTAGATCTTCTGGATAACTCGTTGCAGTTCCTACATCAGCACTTGCTGCTTCTCCTTGCACTGTTATGTTATGCACATGGTTTCTTTCCTTAAACCTCACGAACCAACCTCTGCCAGCTTCCAGCTTTTCTTCTGCAGCTTCCTCACCTCTCTCAGCCTTCACAGAATTGAAGAGATTTAGGACCTGGCTCTGGATTAGGCTTTGGCTTAAGTCATGTTGCCACTGGTTTCATCTTCTGTCCAGACCACTAAAACTTTCTCCATATCAGCAAGAAGGCCGGTTCGCCTTATCATTCACCTGTCACTGGAGTAGCACTTTTTAAATTTCCTTCAAGAACTTTTTTCTTTGCATTCACAACTTGGCTAATTGTTTGGCACAAGAGACCTCGCTTTTGGCCTATCTTGGCTTTCAACAAGGCTTCCTCACTAAGCTTAATTAGTTTTAGCTTTTGATTTAAACTGAGAGGCATGAGAGTCTTCCTTTTCCTTGTATATTTAAAGGCCACTGTTGGGTTATTAATTGGCCTAATTTCAATATTATTGTGTCACAGGGAAGAGGAAGGCCCATGGAGAGGGAAAGAGACAGGGACTGCTCCAGCCAGTTGCTGGAGCAGAGAACACACAACATTTACAGATTAAGTTCTCCCTGTTGTATGGGCACTGTTCGTGGTGCCCTAAAACAATTACAATTGTAACCTCAAAGATCACTTATCACAGATCACCTTAACAGATGTAATGATAATGGAAATGTTTGAAATACAGTGAGAACGAGGAAAATGTGACACAAAGACACAAAGTGAGCACATGCTGTTGGAAGAATGTCACTGATAAACTTGCTTGATGCAGGGTTGCCACAGACCTTCCATGCGTATGAAACGCAGTGTCTGTGACGTGCAATAAAGCGAAGCGCAATAAAATGAAGCGTGCGCGTTTGTCTCTTCCTCACGCTTGCCTCGGACTTTGATACATTGTATTTCTTTTAACTGAAGAAAGCATTTCAATCCAAAGAAAAAAAGGGCTAAATAATCATGTTTTAAAAATAATCCTAAAACCTACAACAAAAGTAATTTACATGCATGTGCACGCACACATTCACAGATATCCCCGGTCCCTGAATAAATAACAAGAAATAAAAACCTACCAAGGAAATGGAAAAAGACCTCTCATGGCTTAACTTGTTTTGAGAATATGTCTGTTAAATAAATTTTACACGTGACTTGAAGTGTGAGCCAAAGAAGTACATATGGTGAAACTTTAGCAAATACTTACTAGGGGAGTAACCCACAAAGGAGTTAAAGATCCTAGCCACGTATTTAATTTTTTCACCCAAACTGTTAAAAGTTATGTCATTTTTCACTGGAGAATGTAGGTTGGCTAATGGATTTAACACTACCATTTGGTCTAATTTCCTCATGTCTGCTCCAATCATTGTATAGGCCTCTTTATAGGGGGAAAAAAAATCTTAGAACTTTATCTCCTTGTTTTTTGTGTTCTCACACAGGCACTCTGCTATTTTTTACTCATTGAAAGCTGATGTTCATTGAAAAAGAAACAATTTAGGATAGAGATGAGATTTAATATGGTATACCTAGCCCTGAAAGCAAAATGACTGAGAAAAAAACATTTTCCAACACGAACTATATTTTGTAGGTCAGGGTAGAAAACCTGGAAGAAAGAAGAAGTCCTTTACTCTGTTTTTATAAACTGTGTTTTCTGATTTTAATCATTTTACTATTTTCTATCTGAATCTAGTTTTATCTTCTAAATTTTATGTTGCTTCTTTGTAACAAAACCTCCACGTCAATGACAATTCTAACAATAGTAATTATCCTCTGGATGGTTTGGCTGCCCTTTTTACCTTGCCTTTCCCAGATGAGAAAAGCCCGTATGTGAAGATCTGTGTGTCTAGCAAAAATGTTTAAGTAGAGCTTTGAAGCTCCTCTTTAGAAGGTTTGGGATCCCAATCTTCTGCAGGCTATATGCAAACCTAGGAATTAGATTAAAATGTTTCACAGTATTCATTCCTAATCTAAATGGTCACTGAAGAGGAATGAAAGTTTAGAGACAGACCTGAGTTCCAACCACAGCCCATCATTCATGAGCTGTGTAACCTTAGATTACTTATATAGCTTTTTAAAGTTTACTTCTGACATAACATAGAGATAGAAATCGCTTCTACTTTTGCATGATTCTTACGAGAAATAAGTAGTCCAATGCTTACAGGTTCAATAGAATGTTCAACAAATGATGAATGTTCAAAATGAATGAATCATTCCATTATTGCTATTATTATTTCATTTTTAAAATCAGCATTCAGTGTTAGTCCCTTCATACCAGTACAACTTTTATATGCAGAGAAATACTTGCATTTGGCCATGTTAGAACACTGTTCCTCTTAAGCTCTGAATGTTTTGCATACTTTCATAAAAAGAGACAAGCATCTGTTCTAGAGTTCTGGTTTATCATTATTATTGTGTTAGTCACCATAATTTATGCCCTCCTAAATGTACACTGCCTACCCACAAGTTCACTTCTAACTTGTAATATACAAATTGTAGGAGGGAAATGCTAGACTTCCTTCATCTTGCAGTGAAAGCCAATTCTACCAAAGCCTGAAAAAGTATATATGACATTATCAGTAGTAAATTTGTTTGCTTCTTTTTAAATTTATGATTTATTTTCCACTATATTACAAAAGAATTTATTAGATAGAAACATCAATAGGCAGGTACATAAATAGATAGAAACATGAAAAATCATGCAAACAAAAGAAATAAGATTTTCATATAACAATCTTAGGGTAGTGATTACTGAAATATAGTCCTTTATTTCACTCAGAATTTTTTGAAAGTGAAGGGGAAACAGGAAGCATAGAGGACCATGGCGCTATGACAGAGTGGGTGTGAAGAGGGGTTAGTTAATAGAAATGGCATTGATGAAAATGTACTAGGTGTTCCAAACTGTGCTAGATATTAACATGTCATATTTCATTCAATTCACACAGAAACATTGTGAATAGCACTAGGTGCTACTATGCCCATTTTAGAGATGTATAATGGTGTAATAGCTACACAGACACTAAATGACAGGCAAGATTCACACTCCAAACTGCGTAAATTCACTGCTTAGTATTTCAAGAAGGGTTGTACAATAATTGCACCACCATGCCTGGCTAAGATACTCTATTTTTAGTAGAGACAGGGTCTCCCTCTTGCTCAGGCTGCTCTCGAACTCCTGACCTCAAGCGACCCTCCCATCTCAGCCTCCCAGAGTGCTAGGAATACAAGCATGAGCCACCATGCCCAGTCAAAACTTCCATTCTTCATTTAGGTCTTGGTTCAAAAATTACTTCTCCAGCGACATCTCACACAATGACCTTTCTAAAATTGTACCCTCCCCACATCACTTTCTAATCTCTTACAACCAGGTGCCACATTTACTTCTTTGTCACCAGTCAACCTCCACTCAATGTCAATTCTATGAGAACAGATTTTTTTATTTGTTTTGCTCTTTCCTATATCCCCAGATATTAAAGTAGTGCCTGGCATATAGAAGATGGTCAATAAATATTATTGGATTAATAACAAGTAAATTCACAAGACCAAATTATTTTGCTTTGATTAAATTCTTTATAAAAGAAAGGAACATTGAGAACAACCCTCTCTATTTGATATTTTATTTCCAGCTCTGGTGATGCAAATGGAGGAGTATGATATTTACCAATTCATTGATTTTCATTGTATCTGCTATAGCATGGTGTTTGGGTGTGTGGGTGGGGGGGTGCTGTTATCTTGATTAAAGACAACCGTAAAAATTCAAGGAAAAAAATTCTAAAACTCAGCTTCTAAACAGTTTATATTCTCATTGTTTACATTCATCTTTCTATACCATTCTAATCTATATACAAAACATATATGATGGTTAACTTTATGTGTCAACTTGGCTAGACCGTGGTGCCCGGTTGCTTGGTCAAATATCAATCTAAATGTTACTATGAAGATATTTTTTATATATTTAAATCAGTGCACTTTGGGTAAAGAAAATTATGCTTCATAATGTGTTTGGGAGGAGGTGCAGGTGGGTGTCTCATTCAATCAGTTGAAGACTTTATGAGAAAAGACGAAGGTTTCTTGAGTGAGAAGCAGTTCTGCTTCAACACTACAACATAGGAACCCTTCCTGAGTTTCTAGCCTCCAGATTTCAATCTCAAGACTGAAAAATCAACTCTAACATGAATTTCCTGTATGTCAGGCTGCTCGATAGATTTCATACTTGCCAGCTCCCACATGGTGTGAGCCAATTCCATTAAAATAAATTTCCCTCTGCATATCTTATTGGTTATGTTTCTATGGAGAATCTTGAATGAAACAGGGTGTGATGATTGAAATTGCTCAGTACTATGAAACATGGGTGCACTTCTTCAAGTTCATCCCTTCACTGTAGGCTTTGTAGACAACACCTGGTGTTATTGGAGTGCCATTGACAGAGGCGAACCATGTGTAACCTCTAGAGTGCTGAATCATTGGAGGGGAATGGAGATGTTTTCTAAACTCTCCTGTTCCTTCATTGTGGGAAGGAAACATAATTATCCTAGAAAAGTATCCATCCTCATCATCTTTCAAAAATTCTAGGGGAAAAATTAAGCTAATTTAGTATCCAACGACCATTTGCACCACTGAGGGCTTAGTAAAGAATTTAGAATGTAGCAATCCCCAGGCCTGTTTCTGGAATAGATTTAAGGCCCTCGTAGTTTTATGGCTACCACTTTTTTGTGGTTCTCTATCATCATCCTCTCCAATGTAGTGTGAAGTCTCAGAAAAGAGTGAAGAATTTAAGTAATAAGCTCACATTTATCACCAGGTAGTCATCACAGTCCTTGTGTTTATAACTTAATGTAAGAGGTTTTTTATAGATTTCTTTGTGGCAATCTATTCTTAGGATATGTATGGAAAGAGCAAATGTGACTATTTTTAATTGCAAGTATAGGATAGCAAAAGCAAAAATATGACTCGTACTTTTCAGGAAGATGTGATGCTATGCTTAAAAAAAAAAAAAACTCAGCACCAATATGAGCCCCCACATTTAGCAGATTTTAGGATAAATAAGCTAACAATAAGTAAATTCACCAACAAGCTTTGGAAACATGAAATGGTAAAAAGACATATCTTCTAAAGGAGAGACAGAGAGAAGGAGGTAGTCCTATCTGCCTACAGTTTAAAGCAGAAGGCCCAGGCAGAAACACGCAGATTCCTTCTTGCCTTCAGGCCCCGAATAGGCATGAGGTATTGATGAAATATTCTTTTTTGTTTATTTTACCCAATACGTAGGCTTTGTCTCTGTGTGTATATGTGTGTGCATATGTGTGTGATGTACGAGATTTCAATTTGACCAGACTTGCAAGTGGGTTGCAGAGGACTGGGATAGATAAGTTTTTTGAAGCTCACCTCCTGTAGGTAAATAAGAAGCCTTCTAGAACCACTTCTCTCCTTCCTCCAGTCCACATTCATGGTCGCCGTTGAACATCAACCCTAACACAGCATTAAGGACTTGGACTCAGCACAGAACCTCTATCCTCTGGAAAATTATTTAACTTCTCCAAAGCTAAGAGTCTTCTTATCTGAAATAGGGAAACTGGCAGTACTTATCTTTTTGGATTGGTGTTAGGATTAAAGGAGTCAGTGCATGTCAGACACATAGTGAGTGATCAGTTGGTATTGATTATGACTAGTAAGGTTCTGGTTTTTACATAAAACTTATACTGAATGAAGTATAGAATGTATAAGCAGTATAATTAAATAATCAGAGAAAAATTAATAAGTGTTTTGCTGACTAGGAGGAAAATAGTGAGAAATGAGAGGCTATGGTGTTCTTGAGTGGTCAGAAATGTGCCCATGGCAGAGACTTGTCCTTGAAAGTGTATAGGGTTTGGAGAGTTAGATAAGAAATATTAGGTGAGGTGAGTAACATATTCAAAGACGAAATGGAAGTAACTATTAATAGAATGTGTGAGAGCATCTACTCACTCTAATCAAAGTGGATCCACCTTGGAGATATGGATGAACCAACAGGGTGTTTAAGGAGAGACTAGTAATCGCCAATTCTTTTTCTAACATAAAATCCCAAAATTCTTCATTAGGAATAATTCAAATTTAAAACTCAGTATACTCATCTATTCATTCCTGTTTTGAGGATTTTTTCAAAGTTTATTCAAAATAGTAATTTGAAAGTTTCAAACTGAAATTAACTTCATTTTTAGCCATTTATTGTTTGCAGTTAGAAGGAAAAAAAAATCCTGCATACCACATTCACTTAAAAAAGAAGAAATCCAATAATGCTGTGTGAACTAATCATGAGATTTATTAAAGAATAAATATTATTTTGACCAAGTGTTGACAGTCTGAAGTCTTGGAGTTAATATTACTTTAATAGCATTGCCAAATGCATCTTAAGCCTTAATTAACGTGAAATGTTGAAACAATGTTTGAGTGCAAAATATGTCTTAATTTCCCAGACTTACTTTAGTATTTACAAAATCTGGAAATAATGTAGAGGAGTCTGGGTTTTATTTATTCATAAGTACCTAACAGACAAAATATTTCTGGCATATTGAGCTTAAAAAATCATGTCCCCATAAAAAATGTGGGGTGGGCAGCAGGTGTCAAAGGAAAATTTCATCAGACACTAGAATGACCTACATGCTTCCTCTAATCCTTTCTACACCCACAAGATATATTGGAAAAATTAATCTTGCACAAGATTGCAGGACCCAACAATGACCTCAGTCAAGTTTCATAACTTTTCAAAACACAAACCGTTCCATCCTCATGTAAAGAATGTACTGGGTCACACTGCCATTTCGCTCTCTGAATAACAGAGGAGAAGGAATTGCTGTTTTAAGTACATTCCCCATATAAATACATCCTATAGCAAAGTATTATTTATCTGATTATTTTCCTAAAGTGCTGGATATTTCATTGTGTTTTATCAGAAAGATAATATTCACCCTGGGACTCTGTTTGGTAAAGTAGTGCAGGGATCTGCTCTCTCTAATTAGCTGCACCAGCTTTTAAAACAATTTTAATAGTGTTATCAAAATGTATCTGACATTAATTACTACTTCCCTAAGATGGGGTCAGACGGTTCAGATTCTGTTACAAATTTTTGAAGCAATAGATAATAGAGCTAATGTTGCAGTAGTTAGCCCAATCAAAAGGTTGCATTAACAAAGTCTATACTAGGTAAGCTAAGTGCAATGAAAACATGCGACAACATTCTGTAACATAATAGCGTGAATATTTTTAATCTTGGGGTAAAGAGATGCTAAATCAGATTTAAATTAATTTGACAGCTAAAGCTTTTCAATACTGACATAAATCTGATAGTTACAAAATCTGAGTTTGTGGATATTTGTGACCCAAGACAGTGCCAAAAGTCCTTGTTTTCTCAATGCAGAATGAATGCAAATACCTCAAATATCACTATGGCAGAATGTTTTACAGCTAAACCTGAGAAAGCAGCCTATTGCTCACCCCAGCAGCATTAGACACAAAGCATTCTTAAAATAACCCTCAGAAATTTAGTATTTGGGAAGTCTCTTAACTTATTGTAATTAGATTTAATATGAAGACATTTTTATATGTGGACAAACCTGATTTCCCCCACCCCATTCTTCTCCCATTTGGACAGTGCTGAAGATATTGCAGACACAACTTTTTTCAGTGCTTTACATAATCCTTAGGACTGGATTGCAGATGAAGCTGGAGTATGGGTGAAGGATTATCTTTCTTGACTTCTTCAGACTTCTGGAGAGGACAAACAACTTTGAAACAAAGGAAGCATCCCCAAAGTCAGGGCACTAATGAAGCTTAAGTTTTCACTACACATTGCAACAACCAGTTAGAAAGGGAAAATAACCGCTTGCAGAATGGCATTAACCTCAATATGCTGGAACCATTGATAGCTAAATGACGGTGGAAAACTGCAATTTTTTAAGGATCATACTATTTCTTTCTTTCTTTAGGTGAAAGTTTAGATTCCTTTGGCTAGATTTATTCTTAATTTGATTATTTGGGGTTATCCAATTTTTTTTTTTTTTAATGTATCCAGTACTAGCAGGAAGACTCTCTGAATTACAGTTAGGGTTGCCAGGAAAAATACAGGATGCCTAAATTAAATTTGAATTTCAGGTAAACAAATAATGTTTTTATATAAATACAGACACTTGCGTTTGCTAAATCTGACAATCTTAACTATAGTGAGCTAAACTTCTAAGCATAAAAATGTAAAACATTATCTTCACAAAGAATCCTGCTAAATCTCTTCAAGTTACTATTATTTTGACTGGGAAATGGGCCCATAATTCAAAGCGAGGGAATTTGTTGTTTTTCTCCCTATTGCTCAGTTTCAGGGAGGATTGAGAAGGCAAAAATGGATTTTGGGTAGTAAAGATAAGATCAAAGGCACTTCTGTTGGTGGAACATACAATGACCCCTTGTGAAATTGTGGCTGGGAGGCTAGGACTTAAGACAGGTGTAGCTACTATGGGAATATCATGGCCTATGGACACAGGAGATGGGACAAGTAACGACCAGGATAAATTTGTAAAACACATAAACATTATTCAGGACCTCCCTGAAATCTCTGAGGAGGACAATCTGATAAAACACTAAAAATCTTGTGGTGAATCAAGAAGGGGTTTAGACCATTGTCTAAAGGGCCATTTTAAAGACAAGTGGGATCCCAGATGGTTAAAACACTAGTGCATTGATTAGTCTAACACCTCCAAATTAATACTACCCTCACTTTGTACATGATAGAAATACTCACAAGTATGCTGATGCTAACTTGAACCAAGGTCTGGGTTACATGAAGACATGTGGAAACATTGTGAAGATTTTTAAAAGCTAAATCATATTTATTTATACCTGTGTTAATCTGTGTAAGACCCAGAAAGGTTCTGATCTTGAATACTACTGAGTCTAACATGGCTGCCAATGTATAGCGTATCAACATAAGTGGGAAAAATTCTTTTGGAAGGCTAACACTACAAATACCAATAGCGAAATTCCTTCTGATCTAAGCCAATATTTAGAAATGGCTGCGGATGCTACATTATAAATACATTTACCTCAAAAGTAAATAAGAGTGACGAAAATTAGTTCACCAAGCTCTTAGAAATAGTTCTTAACATATAGTATATGAATTTCCCCCTTCTTTAATTTAACTTAATTTATTAAGAAATGATTTCAAAATGTGGCAATAAAATATGACACCACCATTAGCAACCTTTTAATGTTTTCAGGTGCTTTCTGATAGTCTGCTTTTGAAAGATGTTATGTGGATGCAGCTTTCATATCAGTTTATAAGTATAAAATATTGCCCAGGACAAACGCTTATATAAGTAGCTACTTAGAAAACTTTGTGAAAGATTTAATTAAGCATACAAGAATGCTATTATTCACTTTTAAGCTTCTTGAGGTTTTCATTTTCCTTTAGCTGTGTTTAAAACAATGAATGTATGAACAGATAGCTAGATAATGATACATGAAATTCCATTGTACTTCAAACTGCACTGACATGAGTTAAGGCATGTTCTAAAATGAATAACTGTTTCAAAGAATTAATTTTCCAGATGGCTGTCAATAAGCTTAGAAAAGAAAGAATTAGGTTAAGAATGAATATATGAATGTCATCTACAAAGGCATTCTTTGTGTACAAGTACTAAACTTCATGCAGAAGTTATATATACCATTCCCTTTTCCTAAACCCACAGAGAACAAATTGTTTGCTTTGGTTACTTCTTTCCATATTTTCCTAAGAGATTAGTTGCCAGAGAATTCTTTTAGCTCAGAGAAAATGGTAGAAACCATTCCATATCTTTGCAAGCCTGCACAAGTTTGGGAGGTCAAGAGAAAGAGATGTTGAAAAGTATGAGACACTAATGAAATTGTTCCACACACATGAAATTTCCATCCTAGAGTCCCTGATGTTGGGTCATCTGCATGTCCAAAATCTTGTGGTCTTCAGTTAAGGCAGCGTTTTCCAGCTGGTCTATTTTATGTTGACAGCATGAAGCATAAATCCACAAAATGCTGCAACCACAAAGCATAGCATCCAGTACTAAAGCTATTGCCTAGCCTGGTTTAATAATGCTATTTAAAGCCATTTTACCTCAACATTGACAAAAAAAATCTACTTTAATAAGGTTAGAGAAAAAGAATTATTGCCATGTGATAGTTGCTTAGAAGCAAGTCTTGGGCTTTGTCTCCTAGAAAAAAAGAAATTGGTGAAAAACTCAAAATTTTGGTCAACTAACCAGTTATTTTTCTTACCACAAAGTCAAACATATTGTTTAAATGACTTTTAAAATAAATCCAGTTAAAATATATATCAATCAAAAGTGAACACCAATAATTCAAAATAAAACACTACTACATTAATCAGAAAGATAACCAGTGTGTCAAGCAGCTACCCTGAGTAAATGACCAGAATTTATACCAGAAGGGATAAAGTAGAAATATAGATACAGGCCTTTTCTTCAAGTCCTTGCAATATAATGATAGTTAGTAATAGGTTTGAGGATGATCTAAAGATTTGGATGACTAGGTTCTAATTCAGTCATTCTCAAATATTTTGGGCCATGTTAAGAAACACAGTTTATACCATAACCAAGTACACAAAGAATATTCACACAAAAACATACATTTATAAAAACATAAAATATCTGATAATACTTACACTTATTACATATAAACAACTCTGACATTTTCTATTGTTTTTTTTTTTTTAAGTGATGAGCCATAACAACAATTTCAGAAACATTGGTCTAGGAAGCAAGACTGTGACCTCTTTAAGAGCAAAAATATTGTCTTGAATCTTTACATTCCAAGAAACTAGTCCAGTGTTTAGAGTTGAATGGATGAAGAGTAAATTCTTTGTGAATGATGGAATAAATGAATGCAATTTGTATGAATGTTTAAAAATAAAAGATTGAGATTTTTGCAAGTGGTTACTTTTTCTCCTAAATTGTATCCTTACCATTGTTAGCAAAATCAGTAGATTAGGTAGATGGATAGGTAAGTCAATGATAGATAGATACATAGATAAGTGATACATAAGTAAAATTTTTCCAACAAATCAAACAGGTATTGCGATTTCCTTTATCTCTCTCTAGACTAGAGGCCCTCAATGAATGACCAAAAAGTGACATCATACTATAGTTAAGAACATGGATTTAAGAGGTAGACCAGCTGGATTCAAATCCTAGATCTTCCAAATTCTTTGTGACCCTTTTCTGGTGCAAGTGATTTAACCATTAAGTGTCTCAGTTACCTCATTTGTAAAATGAGGTTGGTATTGCTTCGTAATCTAGGTGACTTAGAAGGTCTCATCCAAACCTAGGATGTTTCTACCCCCAAATACGTTGGGACCCCACTTCTCTGCTGTGAAGATTAAATGATTACATAATGCAAAGCACTTAGAACTCTGCCTAAAAATGTAAAGAGCACTAAATAAGTGTTTCTAAGTCTTCCTTTGTCAATTCAGAGTAACAGAAGACATGTTTTTTCCCCAACTTATCCAAAACACAAAACCTGAGGCACAGAGATCAAAATTTGTCAGTGATGAAAATGTGTGACTTGAGTGGGTTGTGCTAACTCTCCCATGACAGAGAACATTCAAACATACTCTGGACATGCACAAAGAATGTGGACATTGCATATAGTCGTTTTAGAAGACATTGCATTTTTCTTCTTTGAACAGCATCAATGTTGATTGAGTGGGATTAACTCCAACCTCAGCACAGTGGTAGGAACTGAGGAACACAAGTAAATAACTATACTACTAGCATTTTTATTGTGCCATTGGTTGGTTTAGCAAAGGACATTTAATCCAGGCTTAAGTCAGGCAGGATAAGTCATTACTTTGACCACAAGGGATGGGCATGTGATTTCAAATGGTCCCATCTGAGGGAAGTAAAGGGCATTTGTTCTATATCTAACACAACAAAAAGCTCTCATACTTTAGATGATAAAGTATAGAGTTGTGAGCCCAACAATGACTGCAGCCATTACTCTATGTGGAATGAATCACCTAAGGATGAAACCAACATGAGGAGGAGGGTGGGTTATAGAGGATCCATGAGAAATGGAGATGGTCAAACCACTTAAGGCATGTTCTACCTCTGGACATCTCAGTTATGTGAATCCATAAATTTTCTGTATTGCTTAAGTCAGTTGGAGATAAATTCTCTGCTAAATTGAGTATCAAGCATCTGATGAAGGCTTCATCTAGATTACTTAGAAGGTCTCATCCAAACCTAGGATGTTTATACCTCCAAATAATTTGAGACCTCACTTCTCTGTTGTCAAAAATGTAGAAAAGGGTTTTTTTTAACGTGTTATTTTTATTTAAATGTTTATTAAATTTTCTTTAATAAACATACTAAAGACATTAAAAATAAATCAAATCCTGACAATGTGTCAGGAACAGTGCTAAGAACTTTGTAAACATTATTTTATGTAATTTCGCAGGAATTCAGTGCAATTGGCACTATAACTATCTGCTATTTCAGAAGAAGAAAATTAGGCTACTAGAAATTCATAAATTTGCATTTAGATCATATAATTAATAAAAGAAAAACTAGAATTCAAACACAATTTTTATCTAGCCCTTAAAAACATTCTTTATCACTCTACTTTAATGCTTTAAATTAATTATATGTCAGGTACTATGTTAGGTAGATATTGAAAACACAATTCATTACATTTCAATAAAAAATTTTAAGAATCTAATATGTACTACGTAAGATATACAATTGAATAATTTAATAGGTTGAACTTAGAAGGACAAAAATCAGATTTTTTTCCCTCATCAGTGCCTTCAAGTGTAGTATGAAGTATTTCCATTTTCTGGCATGGGGTGTCAGGTTACAATGAGTCAGATTGTGGGAAATTTCAGCTCTAACAACAGTCTAACTTTCATGTACTAAAAAGTCTAGATCAATGACTTATATTTTCAGCCATTTTGAAGTAATTATCCAGAATTTCACCTCCTACTATAAACAACAAGAAAACCAAGCAAAATTTTAAAATAAAAGTTTTCAGACATTGCATAAAAACCTATGCAAGACACGATACTTCAGAAAAGGGAAACAAATGAGGTGAACCCTACCATACAATAGTCCTGATGTCCTTCTTACTGGAGGCAACTATTAGCAAGAAGGTGGAAATCAAACAAAACCCTACGGCCTTTCTGACTTCAGGAGATCAAGGGAAGAGTTTGAGGAGGCTAAGGCAGGTGAAGTTTTGTGGCAGAGTTCCATAAAAAGAGGAAACAACATAGAAAATGAGCTCAGGAAATTTGCATGATTTCCCTTTAAGTATTTGCTAAATGTTAAGCCATGAATATTGTTTCAGTCAGTGTTCAACCAGAAAAGCAAAACCAGTAGAATGTGTGTGTGTGTGTGTGTGTGTGTGTGTGTGTGTGTGATTATTACCAGGAATTGCCTTATGCAATTTGTGGGGTTTGGTAAAGTGATCCTGAAGCAAGGTGGGTAGTCAGGAAGTGAAGAACATGAGCAGGCCGGAACTCTATGAGCTGAAACCTGAGTACACATGCAAGCAGTTAGAAAGGGTAGGTCCAGGGGAAAGGGAGAGAAATGTGGGGTCTAGCTGCTTGGCATCTGTCTCCTCAGGGATAGCCTAGGCCCTCTCTTAGGACTTCTATCTGGTTAAATAAGATCCATCCAGGATAACTTTCTTTTGATTAACTCAAAGCTAACAGATTCTGACTTTAATTTCATCTGCAAAATTCCTTCACAACAACACCCCGATTAATCTTTAACTGGTAATCTGGGAGAAGGTGTGCATAAGCTACAAAATGGCTCCCTTGTAGCCCATTCTAACCTGCAACATATTAAAAATGGAATTCTGGGGAGTGTAACAGTGTAGAAAACTTGGCACCTCACAAAGTGTTCGCAGATGGGGAAAAAAGAAAACTTCAAAAGGCAAGCAAAGAAGGAGTAGAAAGTCATAAGCTGAACACTTTCCTAAACTCATACTAGGAACAGGAAATATTTGAGTTCCACCAAGCCAGAAAAGAGAAACTAGAGGCCTCTATCTCTGGAATTAAGGCTACTCTAGCCATGCTCTAGCAAAATTTCAAAACAGGATGGAAGAGATCAAACTAATCTTCTAGTAACACAGCTATTTTCCTAAACAAACCTCAATGTTCCTTAAAGGAACAAAACAAAACCCAGACACTCAACAACATAATGTCAAAATGTCTAATAAGCAGTCAAAAATTTGTAGACATCCCAAGAGAAAGGAAAGTATGACCCATGACCAAGAGAAATATCAGTCAATTGAAACAGACCCAGAAGCGAGAGATGTGATGGAATTAGCTGACAAGGATGTTACAACAGCTATTATAACTGTATTCAAATATTCAAAGGAAAACATGAGTGTAGCAAATATATAAATGGAAAATATAAAAAAGAATGAGATGGAACTTCTAGATATAAAAAAGTAAAATTTCTGAAATGAAATTTCATGGAATGGGATTAATTGAGAATTAGACACTACAAAAGATTTTAGTGATATTAAAGACATAGCAATAGAATCTATTGATAATGAAGTAAGGTGTGGATAGAAGACTGAAATAAAATTGACAGAGCTTAATAGATTATTGGAAAACTAACAAATGGCCTTAAATGTGTGTGTTTGAGTTTCCAAAAAATAAGGCAAAAGAAGAGAAAGGCAAAAACAATCACAGCATCAGCAACAAAAATAAACTAACAGCCAAAGAGCCCAACGCATTTGAAGAAGTAATGAACATTTTAAAAACATCCACACACCACACACATGCACACACACACACACACATACACAAAGAGCTCAAAGAACCCAAAGTAGGATAAATACAGACACAGACAAAACATACTCCAAGACATACCAAAATTAAACTACCTCCAACCAGTGATAAAGAAAAAAATCATAAAGGCAACCAACCAGGAGACATAAATAATTACACACAGAAAATCAGAGTTAAGAATAATCACAAACTTCTCTCAAAACATAAGAGAGCTAGAGTTCTTATATTAATATCAGACTAAGGTTCAGAAGAAGGCATCTTCTCAGAGATAAAAATGGATGTTTCATAATGATAAGAATGCTAATTCATAAAGAAAGCATAATAATGCTAAATGAGTATGTGTCTTAACACTAAGCTTCAAAATACATAAAGGAAAAATTGATAGAATGAAAAAGAAACAGAATAATCTGAAATGGTAGGTGGATATTTCTACATTCCTCTCTCAAAAATCAGTAAATTAGTAAATGGAAAATGACTAAGGATATTAAAGTTTTAAATACTATTGATCAACATGACCTCGTTGAAATTTACAGAACACCAGCAGACTACACATTGTGTACAGGTGCACAAGAAACATCAGCAAGACAGGCCATATTTTGGCCCACTAAACAAGTCTTAATAAATAAATATAAAAGTATTGGAACCATAAAAATTTCTCTAACTATAATATAATTAAACTATTAACAGTAACAGAAAGGTCATTAACAGGAAGATATTTGGAAAATAAATATTTGGAACTTAGACAATATACTTTTAAATAACACATGGGTCAAAGAAAAAAATCATAAGCAAAATTATAAAATATTTTGAACTAAATAAAATTCCAACATTATTAAAAGTGTGGGGTACAAGTAAAGCAGTGCTTTGAAGAAAAATCATATATTCAAAGATTTTTATATTAGAAAAGATAGAAAACCAGTTAAAAACCAATGATACAAGTGTTTACCTTAAGAAGCTAAAAAAAAAAAAGTAAATTAAAACCAAAGTATGCAAAAGTAAATAAGGATAAGAGCCTAAGTTAATGGAATAGAAAACTGAAAAATAAATATAGAAAACCAATGAAACCAAAACTAAATGTCAGAATTAGAAAACCCTAGCTAGACAGTTCAAGAAAGAGAGAGAGAGAGAGAGAGAGAGAGAGAGAGAGAGAAAAGAAGGAGCATGCTAATATTAAGAATGAAAGAGGAAAAATTACTGGAGGTCCTTCAGATATTGAAAGGTTAATAAGGAATATTACAAATAACAGTAAGCCAATAAATTTAAAAAAATTTAGTTTAAATGGACAAATTCTTTGAAAGGTAAACATTACCAAAACAAGCTAAAGAAGAATTAGATAATCTCAGTATCCATGTCTATTAAATAAATGAAATTCATAATCAAAAACCTTCCCACAGAGAACACTCTAGTCCTGGATAACTTTTCTTATACATTCCCAGAAACATTTAAGGAAGAAAGAAAAATGCTACTCCTATACCAACTCTTTCACGAAATAGAGGAGTGATTACTTCCTAACTCATTTTATAAGGCCAATATTATCCTGAATTCAAAGCCATAAAATATATCAAGAAAAGAAAACTGGAAATTAGTATCTCTCATGAACAAAATTCTTAACAAAATATTAGCAAATTAAATTCTGTAATAAATAAAAAGAACAATACACCATGCACAAATGCGATTTATCTCAGGAATGCAAGGCTTGTTTTACATTCTTTAAAAAAATCAATGCAATGCACATTAACCGATTACAAAAGAAAATCCACAATGATTACTCAATGAGTACCGAAAAAGCACTTGAGGAAACTCAATACCAATTATGATAAAAACTCTGAAGAACAAGGAATAAAGTGAGGGTTCTTCAGCCTGTAAAGGGAATCTACATAAAACCTACAATTAATAGCATAGACATGCCACGATTTAAGGTTCTGTTTTTATTTGCACAATGTTCACCTCTATTCAACATTATATTAGCCATCCTCTCAGTGAAAGGAGGAAGAGGGAAAGAAAAAAAAAAGTAAACTATAGAGATTACTAATGAAGAAGTAATACTGAGTCTATATACTGATGACGTAATGGTCTATGTAGGAAATTCTAAAGAATCTCCAAAAATGACTGGACCTATTAATAGTAAGGTCACAAGACTTAAGGCCAATACTAAAAAAACAATTGTAGTTCTGTAACTAACAAGTAAATATTGGAAATTACCTCTAAAAAGTTAATGCTGTTTACAATATCTTCAAAAATATGAAATAATTAGGGTTAAATTTAACAATATATGCACAAAAGGTACAAAAGTAAAACTAAAAAATATTAGTGAGAGAAAAATTTTAAAAAGCACAAATAAACGGAGAAATATTCCATACTAATGAAATGGAACACTATTAAGATGTCTATTCTCCCCAAATTGACATACACATTCAACACAATCCCAATGAAAATCCTAGCAGATTTTTTATAAAAATTAAGAACGTGGTTTAACATGTATATAGAAATGTAAATGACCTAGAATGGCCAAATAATTTTGAAAAAGTAAAACAAAGTTGAGGGACTTACGTTACCCAATTTCAAACTTACACTATACTATAATAATCAAGATCTTTTGGTATCTACATAAGGATAAACTAATAGAAAGTTCAGAATTATTATAAACTCATTTATATATGGTTAATTTATATTTGACACAGGTACCCCCATGGGGAAAAGATAGTCTTTTCCACAAATGCAAATGGAGCAACATAAATATTAATTTGAAAAAAAGCAAACCAGGCTTTTATCTCTTGACATACACAGAAATTAACTTGAAATGGATCATAGATCAAACTATAAAATCTAAACCTATAAAACTTCTGGAAGAAATTGTAAAAGAGCATTTTTTATAACTTTGAGATAGAATTCTTAAATAGGGAACCAAAAGCATGAAATATGAAATTAAAAATGATAATTTGTACTTTATAAAATGAAAATATTCTCCTTTTTGTAAGACATGGTTAAATTAAAAACTGAAAAGATAAGCCACAGGCTTGGAGAAAATATTTGCAATACATTTGTCTCACAAAGGATTTGTATCCAGTATATATAAAAAACTTCTTACAACTAAATAATAAGAAAAACAGCGTAATGCAAAAATCTTTGAACAGTTCCCAAAAGAAAGTATATTAATAGCAATAGACACATAAAAATGCTAAAAATCAACAGTCAACAGAGAAATACAATTGAACCAACAATGAGATACCACTATTTACTTAATAGATTATATCAAGTTAAAAATTCTTACAACATCAAGCTTTGATAAACATGTCGAGCAACTAAAACTCTCACACATTGCTCATAGAAAACAGTGTAACTTGGAAAATAGTTATATAGTTTCTTATATACTCAAACATACTTACCACATCATATAGAAATGCCGATCTAGGTATTTATCTCAGAAATGAAAATTTATGTCTGCAAAACGACTTTACTGTATATAACAGCTCTAGTCATAATAGCCAAAAACTGGAAACAATCCCAAATGTTTATCAACAGGTGAATGGACAAATTGTGGTATATCCACACAATAGAATACCATTCCAAATTCAAAAAGAACAAACTACTGATACATGCACCACATATATTAATATAATCTCAAAAATGTGCTGAATGAACTAAGCAAAACACTAAGGCACATACTCTATCATATTTTTTTGTAATTTGAAAAAAGATGAATTTATAGGGACAGAAAGCAAATCAATAGTTGCCCAGGGCCAGGAGTGGGGAGTAGAGAGCTGTATTCTGAGATGGACACAAGAGAATTTCTCCTTGAGATGACAAATGGTTTCTATATATTGGTTGGATGGTGCTTACATGGGTGTCACTCATCAAAATTCATCAAGATGTGCATTTAAAACTAGATGCTTTTTAGTAAAATGTTTAGCAGTACCAAGTTCTTCCATTGCCCTTCCTCCATTCCTGTGACTTTGTCTTTCAACACCAGGGCTCCTCTACTTTGCAAGTGGGGTTACAGGCAAAGCTGAATGTCCTGGGTGCTATGGCAAGTATCAAAATACTGACCCTTGATCATAAAGTTCATGTGGGGGAATTTTCCAAGGCACCTCCTACTCCACCCCATCACCAAAGACAGGATTGCACCTTTTGCTGACAGTAATGGGTCCTGGCTGATGGGTGACCTGCTCGGTTTCTCCCCCAAACAATATACCCACAGCCTTATTCTGCTAGGGTCCCTTTTGCCCACTGGAGATTCAAAGCCCAGTTCCCTTTTTGAATAATACTTGGTCATTAGTAACTAGGTCTTCTTCCTCTGAGAAATAAAAATGGCTTCCCACATTGTGGATCTATCCTCCCATCAAGCTATAAAGGGTATCACCAAATATCCTCTCTCCTCTGGCTTTTCCAAGTAAGAAACCAAGCAAAAGCGTCTTCACAGGTACATGTCAGAGTCTCAGGAGAACACTCCCATACTCTGACTGCTCTTGTGACATCACGGGATCAACCTACATCTCAGAAAGAGTCTGAGTGGGAACAGCAATGCTAGTTGTCATTTTTTAAAAAAAATCTCAATTGTTTATGAGTGGCCCTTCCAGTTTTCTGCCTGCGTTTGGCCTACAGGGCAGAGGAGGAACATCCAATTCTTTCCTTTACCTTAAAATGAGAGAAAATACCACAGCAATTTCTTTTCTAGTTTTGTTATAGCACTACTTTTTAAATTTCTAGTCTTTTCTTACACATACTGAGGATGGCTGTGGCTGTTGGTAATCAGAAGGCCAGTTAGCCCAACTCATTAAATCTTACTGAGATATGTGCAGCAGCCCTGGTAACATAGGACTTTTTTGTCACCTACTGTCTCCAGCTTTGGGTCATTTGCAAAATTGAGCCATGAGGGAAAGTTCCACTGGGCATTCTTGGAATGTGCTGGATTTTTGGGATAACAAACCTGTTGGGAGAAGATGTATTCTTAGCCCTCCCGTAGATCATAGCTAAGTGCAGAATACACAGGGATAAACAAATCATTTCAATACGAGGTAGTTAAGATCAGTGAGAGTCACAAAGAGAGATTAATCTCTTGAGGAACACACAGTCTGATCAGAAAGCAAGCCAAGGAACTGAACCTTTAGAGTACAGAATGAGAGGTGCTATATCAGAGAAAATGGCAACACAGAGTAAAAACGCAGAGTGGAAGCACGGCTTCCCCATTATAATCTCCCATCATACTCGTCGCTACTACTTTTTTTTTTTTCCTTTTTGAGACAGAGTGTCCCTCTATCACTCAGGCTAGAGTGCAGTGACATCATCATACCCTGCTGCAACCTCAAACTCTGAGACCTCCTGCCTCAGCCTCAAGGGTAGCTGGGACTATAGGTGTGAACCACCATGCCCAGCTAACTTTTCTATTTTTTATAGAGACAAGGTCTCACTCTTGCTTGGTCTGGTCTCGAACACCTGGCCTCAAGCAATCCTCCCACCTCGGCTTCCCAAAGTGCTAGGATTACAGGCATGAGCCACTGTGCCCCACCCCCTACTATTTTTAATATTCGTTTTACATAAATGTTCACTAGTCTCTTCATTCAATTCCATACTTTTGCAATTGCATAGAATTTGCTTTCTGATATTTTAAGGAATCACTATTTGATGTCTCACCAGAAATCAGATATAAATATACTTTTCTAAAAAGCCGTCATGTTTCTCTATCTACGGCCTGGTAACTTTCACTTGGAGTATGTTTGGCTTAAATAAAACACTTTACATCAATACCGTATGCAGACAATATATGAATTTATGTATACCATATTTACCCCTATTTATATAGTTCTACACAATGAATATAATTTGCCAGCGTAATTACCAGTTCTAAAGATATCTAACTGCCCATAAGTAAATGTAAAAATTAGAAGTTCCTACTTCTGTATTTACCTAAATTAAGGAATATAATTAGCAAGTTAAATGCCATTAAACATCCATGACTTTAGTATCAAGATCTGTATGAAACAGAAATGAGTTGGATCCAGTGACACTGGATTTCCAAAACACATATTATGTGTCTGCCTTTTCTGTTTCCCTGTCTCCTTCTTTCTTCCCTTTCTCTCACCTCTCCCTCCAGAGGCGATTCAAATATTAGGTAATTGAAATAATTCCCAAGGAAAAAAAGTATATACATGGCTTAGGATTTGACCACGTGTTGCTTCACTGCCATTCAATAGTATTAAGTTTGCAAACCGATAATAAATGAGGTGATTCGAAAGAGAAAGAGAGAGAATCCAAAATCACTGTGCTAATGCCCATCTGAGAGTCTTTACCATGAGCCAGTCCTGGATTAACAGGTGTGTGCTTTGATCAACAAAGAGCTGGGCTCACCCACGTACATTTGGCATGCAGTATTAAACCAAATTATTTTCCAACTCACTCTTTACTTAAGATTAAAATATAAGTAGTGTATAAATTTGTCACTTCTTTTTAATTGTCAAGAGGCCCAAAAGCACAGAAAAAGAACGTGATATGAGAAAAAAATATTTTTCATCATTCCCATTATATATGAAGTACCTCTTTAAACACTGTATTTCAAAAATAATTATTTAACAAACACTTCTGCAGTGCTTACTTAGGTGTAGGGCACTGTTCTAAGCTGCTTTGTGAATATTAAGTAATTTAATTCTCATAACCACCCTAGGAGTTGGATAATATTTGTCCCACTTTATCAGTGGGGAAACTGAGAATCTGCTAAGATGCCTTGGAACTGATGTTTAACTCCCAGGCCTTCTGGCTTCAGCAGTTTCCTTTTATCATGAAAGAAGGCAAAAACAAGTTTTGCTTCACTCACATACCTTATATTTGTGAGAGCCAGGATTTTAATTTGGTTCCACTTGCTATCAGTATTCATGACCTCTATTTTAAGACACTAGGTGCAGCAATTCAGATCAAAACAGTTAGCTACAAGTAAAGAGAGCACTTCCACAATTTGAATTGAGCAAAACTTAGCATGTATCGAATTCCAACTACAATTCCACAACTCCAACTGTGCTAGGTCTGAAGAGTACAGCAAAGAAAAAGAGATGCTCCACAATTTTTCCAGCAGTGAACACAGTGATTTACACTTGGTAGGTACAGAGTAGATGTTTCCTGAATGAATAAATGATTAATCAATGTAAAAATTACATACCTGCAGGAAAATGAATTTGAGGGAGAAGGGTTTAATAAAGAGAGTGTGGCCGGGCGCGGTGGCTCACGCCTGTAATCCTAGCACTCTGGGAGGCCGAGGTGGGCGGATCGTTCTGAGCTCAGGAGTTCGAGACCAGCCTGAGCAAGAGTGAGACCCCGTCTCTACCAAAAATAGAAAGAAATTAATTGGACAGCTAAAAATATATATAGAAAAAATTAGCCGGGCATGGTGGCACATGCCTGTAGT
>RJWJ010000707.1:29698-186597 GCA_004363605.1 Indri indri | reverse complement strand
GTTCCAACCCTATCCAGGAGTATACAAGAGGTGCTATATCACCATTGTTTCTTAAAGCTGAATAGTACTCCATGGTATACATATACCACATTTTACTAATCCACTCATGTATTGATGGACACTTGGGTTGTTTCCACACCTCTGCAATTGTGAATTGCGCTGCTATAAACATTCGGGTGCAGGTGTCTTTTTCATAGAGCGACTTTTGTTCTTTGGGGTAGATGCCCAGTAATGGGATTGCTGGATCAAATGGTAATTCTACTTGTATCTGTTTAAGGTATCTCCATATTGCTTTCCACAGAGGTTGCACTAGTTTGCAGTCCCACCAGCAGTGTATGAGTGTTCCTATCTCTCCGCATCCACACCAACATTTATTGTTTTGGGACTTTTTGATAAAGGCCAGTCTCACTGGAGATAAGTGATATCTCATTGTGGTTTTCATTTGCATTTCCCTGATGATTAGAGATGTTGAGCATTTTTTCATATGTTTTTTGGCCATTATTCTTAGACAAGATAATCTTTCCTGGCCCGATGAGTTCTGTGAACACATGGTAAAAATTTCTGGCAATAACCTACCCAATTTACTCTAAATGAGGTACCTTTATTACTTTCAAAGGAGGCATCATGCTAGGAAACATCCACGAGAGTTCATCTCACATTATTAGAAGTAGAGGAACAGATTCATAGGCATACCAAATTTTTAGAATGAAAATCAACCCATGAAGTATTTAAACCATGATCAGATAGACTGAGGGTTATTTTTGCCTGGCTGGTGGAGAATGTAAAGCCAACAATAATGTATTGGCAAGATCATCAAAAACTGAAGCAGGTCAAAATAGGGCAAATGGTTCTGGGAAAACCATTGCCTGCTTGTCATAGAATGGAAACTTCATGCTCTGTTCCCTTTTGTGTGGAAATCCAACATGCTGGGCATTGACAACAATGGACTAAGAGTGGGGTGAACACAGAGTATGTCATTATGTAGAAACAAATCTAATAGACTTTAAACCCAACAACTTAACTGCCATAAACCTATATGGCATGCAATAGAGACTTAGAGGAATGGCAAGCAAGTACCAACCATGAGGAATAGATAAGGAGTTGGATGAACATATAATATTCTTTCAGGCAAATGAGAAACCCTTGAAGCAGCAATTCATTGAGTCAAAGACAAGCCATCACCTGGAAAGTAATTACAATAGTTGAGGTTTAGTGCATTATTCCACAGAAACTAAAGGTGATCAACAACAAGAGAGTAGTTCTCAGGAAACCAATGCCCACCCTCAATACAAAGATGCCTTTATTTTCCTAATACAGGAGATATCATGCTGGGTGTGTTTCCACATCCGATACATGACATGCTGCACAATGCCTGCAAATGACCCTGAGTGGGGTGAACACAAGAAAAGTAATTCAAGTGGAAATAAATCCAATGGATTCTAAGCTTGGCACTTAAAGTGCAGACAGGAAAGGGTCAGGCAATGAGGACCAAGAGGAGAGGTCATTAATCACCTTAAGTAAAACAGTAGGAGTATCATGAACATAATATACTTTAGGCACATGAAAAAAACCCTGAAGCAGAAATATACTGACAGTCAACAGGCAATAATTTCTGACAAGGAAAGTAATTGTAAAAATGATGTGGAGTGCAATGTTCACCAAAAACTTAAGATAGTGAACTCAAGGAGTGGTCTGAATTATATCAATTCACTGCATTATACAACAAGTTCCATATTGTCATCACCAGAGCCCATCAACGTGGTTCTCTGTTCATATTCTATAACACATGCTCGCCAATGACTACCAACAGCCTGATGTGGAGTAAACACATGGTACTAGTCAATGGTTAAGGCATAACCTGACAGATCAAGTTTTTAGACATCAAGCTGAAAAAAATAAAAGCAATGTTGATAAGGGACAAGATCAGCAGAAACTTAACGCAGTCAAAATGGGATGAGTGATTCTGTGATAAATATGGTCCAGCCTCCATAGAACGGCACCTTTATTTTCCTTACACAAGTGCTGTCTTACTAGGTGTGTGTTCATATCTACCAACAGCCCTGTATGAGGTGACACATGATCTGTCATTCAAAAAAAGAAAAACAAACCAAATGCAAATCCAGCACACTAAGTATCATGCAGCAAAGATGCAGGCAATGGAGAAAGTCGTGAGAGGTCATCAACCACCTCAAAGATAAGAGTAGGAGCCTCCTGTGCATAATATTCATTCATACACTGGAGAAACAACTGACAGCAAAAATTCATTGAATAGAAGCCAACAATTACTTCCAGTCTGCAAAGCAGTTGCAGTGAGTGATATGCCAGGAAACAATCCCCAAAACTGAAGGTTGTGAATGGGGAGAGTGAGTTTGTAGAAAACCAATCTGCAGCATTCCACAATTTAATCTATATAGTTACCACCCAAGGAACACCCACCTGGTCCTCTGTCTATATCTTACAACACATGCTGAAGAATGATTCTAAGGGTTCCTGAGTTGGTGAACACTGACTGAGTTATTCTGGAGTTAAACAATATCCTATTATCCATGACTGGCCTCACCTTTGTCATAAGCCTATGTCATCCAGGTAGAGCTGTGTTCACAACCTCCTATACTTGCTGGATAATTGCTACACTGCCCTTGTTAAAGATCAAAAAAAAATATCTTGGAAATCAGAGCCTGACATGTTAAGACAGGAACCTTCATTATCAACTCACATGGCACCCACTAGGCATTTGTTCACATATTACAACACTGGTGGAGAACGGCAAAAAGCTGGTCTGAGTATATACATGCAAGCTAAGTAACTCTCAGGAAGAATCAGCCAATGCATTTGAGCCACACTCCATAATTTCCTTCAAGCAGGCAGGAGGAACTGAAATTTTAAATTGAGTGGAAATGAAGGACTTTGAGAAATGGAGAATCAGCTCCATGACAAAGATGTTCATCCTCTAATACCAGGAACCAAGGAAACACTGAATCACCAGTACTTGGCACTGAGGGGCAAGACAGTTTTGTCTTGCATAAGGAGACGGTTGTACGTACTGAAAACTTCTAATAGTAAGCTACAAATGGGACCCTAAGCATGGCATGTTCATTACCAACAAAGGAGCATCATGCAAGTGGAATACACGTAAGAATTCATGAAGCAGTATTACAAGAAGACAATCAGCCTCATGGGCATATCATTTTTATCTGGCCATCACAGAATGGCATTTTCATTCTGCTCATGGTAACCAGGGGATAGCCTAGTGAGTATGTGTTCACATGCTATGTGCCATGTGGCAGGATGACTGTAAGCAGCCCTGACTGGGGTGCACACACGACCAAAAGATCCCACCCATGGCATTCTAACTGCCATCCAGCAAGAGGACAGGCAATGGGGACAGACTCAAGAAGTCATCAACCACCTGAATGAGGAGAATAGGAGCCTGATGTGCATTATATTCATTCATGCATTGGAGAAAATGCTGAAACAGCAAAAATATATTAAATAGAGGCCGCCAATTATTTCCAATCTGGAAAGCAACTGTAATAGTTGTGCCATGTGACAGCCCCCCAGAAACTGAAGGTCCTGAATGGGGACAGTGAGTTTGTGGAAAACCAATCCTCGGCATTCCACCATTTATTTTATATTGTTTGCAACCGGGGATCATCCACTTGCTCCTCTCTTCATATCCTACAGCACATGCTAGAAAATGACTCCAAAGGGCATTAAGAATCAAAGAGAAAAAATAAGTCTTGGAATCAACTGACTCACATGCTATGCCCGGCACCTTCTTTGTCACCAACTCTTTTGGTATCCACTAAAGGCAGATTCATATAGCACTGCACTACTTGAAAACAGCCACAACTGCCTTGGCATGTGTAAATGAAAAGGAAGTAATTCTCAGTTCGATTCATCCAATGGATTTTCAGTCAGGGTCCATAACTTTCATTATTCTGGCAAAATGCAATAAAACTCAAAAATGTAGAAATGAAGCATTTTAAGGGGAAGTTAATCACCTCCTTCACTATGACATTCTTTCAGTAATGTGAAGAACCACTGAATCACCATAACCTTGAACTTATAAACAAGACCCCTTTTTGTGGCCGTGGAGTGAGGAGAACACATGCTGCAGTCTCTGACAGGTACTTCATCCATATTATTTTTAAGCAAGGCACCTGCATTCTCCCTCGAGGGAGCCACCATGTTATGGCAACATACATGAGTGTTCATAAACCAGCAGTAAACGATGTCAATCAGTCTCATGGGCATATTATTTTCAAGCCAGGATCCATTCCATATAACAGATATAACGTGACCTGATAGATCAACTGCTTTTCCTCAAGGAGATGAATAAAAAGGAACTCAATGCCAATTATAGCCAAGTTCAGCAGAAACTAAAGGTGGTCAACACACAGCCTGTGGTTTCTATGGAAATTACTGCCCAGCCTTCACAGAATGGTACCTTTATTTTTTTTTACATAGAAAACATTGTTCTGTGTATGTGTTCACCTCTTGCATCACATGCTGTATAATGACTATAAATGGCCCTAGGTGGATTGAACATAAGATAAGTCATTCGGGTAGAAACCAATCCAATGGAATGGCATTTTAAATGACATGCAGCAATAAGGGCAGGGAATGGGAACATAAAGGAGAGCTCATCAAGCACCTTGAGGAGAAGAACTGGAGTATAATTAGCATAATATTTTCTCAGGCACTGGGAAACTCATGAAGAAGCAATTCCCTGACCCTAGACCACCAATTATCCCTGACCTAGAAAGCAATTGTCATAAGTGACGTATGATGTAACTTTCACTAGAAACTGAAGGTCACGAACGCAGGGACTGATTCTGAGGGGAAAAAAATACATTGCATTCTATAAGTTGCTCCGGATTATCCTCACCCAGTGCACATCCACCTGGTCCTAGGCTCATGTCCTATAGCACATGCTAGAAAATGACTCCAAAAGGCCCTGAATGGGAGAAATACTAAGCAACTTATTGTAGAATTAAACAATACCCAGTTATCTAAGGCTGGCACATCACCGTCATCAAGTCTATGTCATCGAGAGGGAACTGTGTTCACAGCCAACAACAATTGATAGACAATTACTACACTGAACCTGTTAGGGGTCAGTAAAGAAAAAATAAATCTTAGAAACCAATGATTGATATGGTAATTTTGACAACTTCATTGTCATCAAGTTGTGTGGACTCCACTGGGCTTGTGTTCACATCCAACATCACTACTAGACAATGGTGACAATGAACTGAGTGGGTAAATGCCAGGAAGCTAATTCTCTGTAAGAATCACGCAATGAATTTGAACCAGAATCTATAATTTCCATCATGCTGTTGACATGCAATGAACATTCAAAATGAGTTGAAATGAAGCACTTAGAGATGAAGAGAATCGCCTCTGTTACTATGACAGCTTTTCAGTAATGTGAGAAATCACTGAAGTACCAATACATTTAATGAAAGACAAATTAATTTTGTCTCACTTAAATTTTTCCTTCAAGAAAAAAAAAAGTGACTCAGTCTACAGAACACATTAGTAATTGCAGACCTGTTCTGCTTCAACATTTGGCCCTCAATTTCCCATGTCTCTTATTCCTGCCTTGTCTACATCCCAGAAACATTGTGAGGATCAAATGAAATAATCATTTTTAAGTTATTTTAAAAATGGTGAAGTGGGTTCCTGAATCTCATCACTGCCAGAGGATTACCAGAAGCACCACTACCATGAAATGACAAATCAGCCATTCTTCATAGGTTTGGTGAAGTACATGAATCCACGGCAAGTTGTAACCACAGTCCAGCAGTCATTAAAGGGTTTGACTACAGAGTGAGTGAATCCTGGGATGAACAATCCAATGCAGTCTATGCCTGGCACCATCACTGCCATTGAGCTGAGAGGTGCGAAGTGGCCATTAAAGGAGAGGTCGTCAAGTGTTTTGAGCATAAGAGATTCATATTGTTGCCCATGATGCTCCTTCTGACCTGTGAGGAAAACCTGAATGAGTATTACACTGACTGTATAGATTGCTCATTCTTCCAGGGCTAGTGAAGTACATGAATGCAGGCCAGTTGTGGCTATCAACCAGCAGGTGGTGAAGGTGGTGAAGGTGGTGAAAACAAAGGAGTTGGAAGGATTATTGTTATGGGTTGAATCTTCCTTTGTGTGCACCACCTATGAAAGAAAGAGTAAAATGTTTTAGAAAATAACTAAGAAATAATTATAATATGGAAAGTGCTACAAATGAAGATTTGTTTAAATTGCTGTAAAAGCACAGACAATGAAAAAAGTATCATCTATTGATATTTCTCAAACTTAGCCTATATCAGCATGATCTCAGGGTCTTATTAAAACACAAACCTCCAGAGTTTCTGATGAGTAATTTTGTTGTCTGGCTTGAGAATCTGCCTTTCTATCATTTTCCCAGGTGCTTATGCTGCTTGTCTGGGGATCACAATGTGAGAATCACTGACATACACTAACAGAGGACACTTCTAACAAGATCAAAGTTGAACTTGGTCTTTTAGAGCATATAGATTTTCCATGTATGATTTTAGCAGAATGACATTTGAGGCAAAACGAGGCATACTCTTTATGTCAGGTAATAGTAGGTATGGGGAGTAAGGATGGGAAAAACCTCAGAGAGACCTGATTTGGCAATTGCAGATTCAGTGTACATTTACAAGTGAGACGATGAGTAAGAACATTTCAACAAGAAGAAAAATACAATTTATGCAGAACAGGGGAAGAGTAAGAGAACTTCTTTCATTCCAAAGAATTTCAAGTCCTATGGCCATTTAGGAGGGCATGACAGAGGTGATGAAGGAAAGAAGTTCATGAAGTCAAAACCTGATCCTGCAGTAGTAAAGTAGAAGGAGGAATAAAGGTGTAAGATAACTAGAGGGTAGAATCCTGAGGAATTCATAACCAATTAGGTTAGAATGAAAAACGAGGTTCACAAAGGAGTCTATGATTATTCATGGGTATTTTTTACTATGATGTCTCATAAATATAAGGTCTTGCCAGAGAAAATATGAGGAAACACTAGTCTTTGAGTATGCATGCACGTAGTGGGTATAAGGGGTGTAGTTTGGGGAGAGGACTTTAATTTGGAGAGGTTAAAAATGTGTATTGGTGACAGCAAATTGGATTATATACACCATCTCTATCAATAAGGTAACTTTAAAAAGCTTTAAAGTATTGAAGAGGTAATGATAGAATGAAGAATTCTCAGGCTCAGATTTATGAGTTGAGAAAAACTCAATGAATTAAGCCCAATACATTGGCATGTTTGTGCTCTGGTATCATTTACTTATCCTTAAGTAACCATCTGAGAAGCCATATTGCACTTTAGATAGGCCTAGGGAGATAAAGAGACTGTGTGAGCCTGAGACCTGCTGGAAATCCTAGCAAATGGTTAATTTTTTCTATTTTGGTGATCATTTGTTTATATTGTGGTTGATTGAGAATTTTTAGAGACTGCGGTGAAAAAGCCAATGGAAAAGAAATGGGTGAAGAGAGACAGAGTGCCTTTGAAGAACCTGTCCCAATTACTAATATAAGTATATTTCTAATATACATATATAAAACAGAAGGACTTTTGTTTAGATGTAAAAAATAATCTATAACATGGCTGCAATGAGTAACTTTACCACAAAGCATTCCTTAGTGAAGTGTTTGTCACTTTGGCTTCCAGAGGCCTGTTACATTCAGCCTAAAATAGTGAACACTAATATCAATATTTAAGCAATGAAAAATCATAGAATTAAATTGTAGTTTTATTCTAAAATTTATATAGGTTAGGGTTGTATTAATATTGCAGATTGAATTTAAGGCCCTTTAACATAGGCAATTTTTTTTTCTTGAGACAGATTATCACTCTGTCACCCCCAGTACAGTGCAGTGCTGCCATCATAGCTCACTACAACCTCAAACTCCTGGACTGAAGCGATCCTCCTGCCTCAGCCTCCCAAGTAGCTGGGACTACAGGTGTATGCCAAAGACGCCCGGCTAATTTTTCTGTTTTCAGTAGAGACGGGGTCTTGCTCTTGCTCAGGCTGGTCTCAAACTCCTGAGCTCAAGTGATCCTCCTGCCTCAGCCTCCCAGAGTGCTAGGATTACAGGTATGAGCCACCACACCCAGCTAACACAGGCAATTTACAAACATTTTATAATGGAACGGAAAATATTATCGAAAAATTCTACTACATGAAATATTACAAAAGTATAACTTTCAAAAAGTTAACTTAGGTGGCAGTGAGAATTTTTATTTTTTATAATTTTAAAACTCAAACTATTCAATTGTGTTTTTACTATTGCGCCATTTGTAAAGAACATTTCCTAGCGATTTTCTTTGCACTCTAATGAATGATGTCACATATCACCTCAAGTGCACTCACTTGACCTTGGTGCCACTGTTATACATCAAGAACATACCATAGATCTTCAAACATCCTTGCCATTGCACCTGTGCTTCTGTGTTTCTAAGGCATCATTTGCACCCCTTTCTAACTACCTGATATAATTTCCCACTCTGTGGACACCATTTGTGTGTTTCTCCATCTCTCCCACTAAATTGTGAACCCCAAAGTAAAAAGTCATGCCTTATTTTTCCTTATAAAACAATACCTGGAAAAGAGAAGATTTTCAATAAATGAGATTTAAGGTATACAGCCAATAAGAACACAGGAAATTGGAGCTACTTAATAGACATTTTCACCAAATAGTAATAAAATGATATTTTACAAAATAAGAGATTGTATATCTGCAATAATATAATCTAGTTAGTATATGCAAAGATAATATTTTATCCAATATATCTTTTTAGTTATTTTCAGATGGTGATTAGGGCATTTCTTTGTCATTATCATTTTTTTCACAGACACTTCCAAAATTCTACTATATAACCACACACACACACACACACACACACACACACACAGAGATGCACACATATATGCATATATATGCATAACACATATATGCTACTACATAATATATAGTATTATAGTAATGTATTACTATATCTATGCATCTAATACATCATGTATATATAATTTACACATTGAATTTAGAGAAGGTACCTCAAAGTTTAATATCTCTGTATTTTAAAAAAGTAATCATAAAGAGAAACTTTTTCTACTTTTCTTCATATAATTTCTCATGGTTCTCTTTCTTCAGACTTAAAGAGAAATGTTGATTTTTTTTTCCAAATGGAATTCTATATTAATTTTAAGGTATAATCTCTCTCTTAGCCCGTTTGACCCTCATCAGAAAGCAGTCAGAGAGAACCAAGCTAAAGCTGACATAATAGCACAGGGATTAGCCAATTTCATTTGAGTTTTTAGTTATTGCCATTTTTAAATGACTAGGTAGGCAAACCTTATTTTGTAGAGAATACTCATGCTTCACCATTCATATACTGACTACGAGACAGTGATAAAGAAAAAGGAGGAGGAAGACACACTCAAAAGAAGGAGGAGGAAAGAGAGAAGGAAGAAGAAAAGGGAGAATGAAACCTTACACAATTATTAGGATTTTTTAAATCGCAATGTCCTTACCAAAATTTCTCTTCATAAGGAAAAAAAATACATCCGTGAATTGCCTCTACAATGTAGGTGTAAAGAGAGTAACTTCTAGAGTTTAAAGTGTCAAGACCTAATTCTCAGCTTCATTAGTTTCCACAGCCAAATTATGTACTTCTTAAACCCCAGTAGCATCATTAAAATGTAGATTATCTATCTGTTAGTGTTTGTGAAAATTAAATAATCCACTTCAAGTTCTTTACATAGCACCTGGCACACAGTAAGCACTCAGACATTAGTACCTCTTCTTATCATTGGTTCCACTCCCCTTTAAGTAATATCCTTCTCTTTATGGTGCTACTCTCAATATTGCCAGTGCTTAGGCATTTTTATTTCAGCACTTCATCTGGATGTCCACTTAAGCAAAGCTAAAACACAGTGAACACTTCTTTAAGCCTGTAGCTATGTGGACTTTTGATTATATAATTGTTTCTTGATGAATACAAGGGCCCTCTGATGCTGAGAGTAGGTTGTATTTATTTCCTAATGGAACAAAATATGATATTCTTTTGATAAACATGCCTTCTGTAACTGCCACTATTTTCCTTTTATTGCTTCTACAAATGGTAGAATCTGACCCTAATAATCAAATGACAGGTGACAGTAACATCACCCTCTTACAAATCTAAGGCCAATGCAGAAAATGGCATCATACAAAGAGTACATTAACTAACCTGCTTGCAAAAGTGAATAATCAAGAGATATGACGTAAGGAGATTTCAGCATCAGTTCTTACTCTGTTATTACATTATGTGAAATAAATTAATTCCAAGGGACCATTGTTGCTTCTCTGCTGTAAGGAAATGTAATCATTTTATTTAACAACCAGTTCTCAATCTGAGACCGAAATAATGTATTTTCTGGGCATTCCCTGGTCCATTTAAATTTGTTCACTGTATACACTCTGTACCCCATGGACAAAATCCTAAGTATGTTCTAAAACATTTTCATTCACTTATAGAAAAAGGGATTCTCTAGTCATTTTAGCGTCAAAAAAGACTCATTTTAGTAACTAAAATATCCACTTCCTTAATAATAGTAAAAACTCAAACATTTATTTAAAATTACAGCCTGTCTATCCTGTGACTCAGCAACTCCACTCCTAGGTACGTACCTAAGAAAAATGAGTCCACATTTTCACCAGGATATATGTATAATACCACAATGTGTATGGAAGCTTTACACAAAGTAGCCCCAAAGAGGATACAATTCAAATGCCAGGCAAGGATAGAATGGATAAATATTCATATTATGGAGTATTCATGCAATAGAATACTAGGCACAAAAAGCAGAATGTAAACTGACCATACTAACAACTACAAAGCTACTACTCTTACAAAAGCTGGGCACAAAAGAGTATATGAGTCCAGTTAAAGGAAACTATCTTTTAAAAAATATTTTATTAGATAACTATATATAACACATATATATGAAACATAAAGACTATTAATGAAGTGAATAAATGTATGTCCAACAGAAAGAGAACATTATTGGCCGGGCACGGTGGCTCATGCCTGTAATCCTAGCACTCTGGGAGGCTGAGGCGGGAGGATCACTCAAGGTCAGGAGTTTGAGACCAGCCTGAGCAAGAGTGAAACCCCGTCTCTACTAAAAATAGAAAGAAATTATCTGGACAACTAAAAATATATACAGAAAAAATTAGCCGGGCATGGTGGCGCATGCCTGTAGTCCCAGCTACTCGGGAGGCTGAGGCAGGAGGATCACTTGAGCCCAGGAGTTTGAGGTTGCTGTGAGCCAGACCGATGCCACAGCACTCTAGCCCGGGCAACAGAGCCAGACTCTGTCTCAAAAAAAAAAAAAAAAAAAAGAAAAAGAAAAGAAAGAGAACATTATCAATACCTTTGGGAGCCCATATGTATACTTCCCCCTATTTTCACCCTGCCTTTTCCTAGGAAAACAAACACACACACAACAAACATATCAAAAATTCAGTGATGTCGTTCTCTTGCTTTTCTAAGTAACATTTATTGTGTTTATATGTAGTAAGTCCTTCAAAACATAGTACAAATAGAGAACAATAAAAAAAAATAAATAACCAGATCCCTGTAGTTATCCAAACAGAATACAGCTGTATAAACACTATTCAGGTGGAGAATGAAACATTGTCAGACTTCCATCATTATGCCTTTCCTTTTCCCTATAGTTGACCATTGCCCTGACTCCTAACACTTCACACTGAGTTTGCCTGTTATAATGGAAAGGAATAACAGAGTAACAGCACGCCTGTAACTATTTCTTCTCTACCTGGAATGCCAGGTGGGAGTTAATGACTTCCTTTTAAAAGTGCTAATGACATTGATAATAATTTCTTGTAAACATACAAACAGCTATCACTGTTTTACCAGAGCATAACTTGTCTGTCTAGGTTGTTTACTCTAAATAAACCTGGAAGGGCAGACTTTAGGAGTGGATGTATAAGGATCTGGATGGATACAGACCCCTGCGAAATAATCATTTAACGAGTGAATATTGTTTTTTTTTAAAAAAAACATTTAACATCTCTGGCAATTAACCTAAGGGCGTACAGCAAACGGAAAAAAAATATTCAATGAACTCTACTAAATCTTGGAAAGAACAGCAAGAATCTGTGTGCTGTTTGAGCTATGATCTGATCTCATGCACCCTCTTCCCAGCTCTGTGTTACAGAATCTCTGCTGCAGGAGGTTGTAGCCAAGAAAATAATCACTCCTCTTCCCAGCATCCAAGGTAGGGCTCCAATTTCACTGTGGGAGGACAGGCTGCCTATGTCTCTCATTTGCCACCTCCTTTACAAGCTCCCTGTGGAAGAAGCTCTATTCCAGGCAAGCACAGTCAAGATGAATGGGGTACATTTCCCTCACTCAGCCCCCACTTGTAGGGCAAGGGCTCTGCCTCAGGAACAAAAGACTGCTAATATTGGACCCTGATAATGTCTCTCCCCTGTCTGGCTTGTTGGGCAGAGGTTGTGTGTTGGGAAAGGCAAGCCAAGACCAGGTGCTACCATCTTTCCCCAACAGTGCCAACCCACAGAGCAGAGGTGTCACTCTGGGAGATGTGGGTTTCTATTCCTGCCCTAGTTAAGATGTAGTAGTAGTAAGCTTTTGCCTAGGAGAAGCAACAGGCTGTAGGGACTGGTGTCCCAGCAGGTCTGCCTGAGGGTATTGATTTTATCTGGGACAGAATCTGGAGAGTTCATGCCTAAGGGCTTCAAGGGATATTGGTGGTGAGCTATTAAGAAAGGGCTGGTAGCTTCATGGAAGTAGTAGCAACAAGGGAAATAGTATATCAACCAGAAATTTAACAGAAAGAACCACAGAAAGAGATAGCCAAGAAGGGCCCTTTTGGGATCACACTTATCCCCAGGGGTCCAGAAGGCTGTTTGTATGTACTGGCCTATAGCCACTCAGAAGCTATTAAGAGTAGGATGTGGAGGAAGACTTGAAAGCACTCTCAAATCACAAACAAACCCCTCAGCAAAAGGCAGAGCATTAATGGCTCAAGGTGCTACATCATAATCTCTGACCAGTGACTGGCTGAATAATAAGCTGGGTGAATCGTATGAAGCCAGGCTTAAAAATAAAATTACACTCAATCCGTTCTTTCCAATGCTGAAGGAAAAGATAAAACTTTGAACCTAGAACAATGAAAGCAATCTCCAAGCCACAACCAGATCCAAAGGTAAAGGTTGAACGACTTTCTGCTTCGGGGGCTTAAGTATAACCTTTGACCAATAAGTGTCTTATGCTGACCAAAGGAGGACCCGTAGGAAGCCAGGCTAAAAGATAAAAACATGGAGAAAATCTGAGCAAGGATCTCAGAAGCTGCACACCGCAGTGGAAACAGACCTCAGAAAATCAGTCCAGTCAAGTCACTAAACAAACAATACCAAGCCTGTTTGAAGATCAGAATGCAGATATGCTACATTATACTATTTAATATGTCCAGTTTTTAACAACAACAATAAAAAACACCTGAAATGTGCAAAGAAATAGGAAAAGTGTGACATACATAAGACAAAAGGCAAGCAATAGAGACTACCTTTGAGGGAAACCACATGTTGGACTAGCAGAAAAAGACTTTAAGGTAGCTATTATAAATATGTTCAGAGAACTAAAAAAAAAAAAAAAAAAAAAAAAAAAAAAAAAAAAAAAAAAAAAAAAAAAAAAAAAAAAAAAAAAAAAAAAAAAAAAAAAAAAAAAAAAAAAAAAAAAAGAACGTTTAAAGAATTAAAGGAATGTATGATAACAGTGATTCATAAATAGCAAATAAAAACAAATCTGGACTTAAGGAGAAATTTAATTAAAAAGAAAGGCTACTGTAATGGGGAGAACACGCTGATCTCAGAAATATGTCTCAAAATCAAACAGAAAATGAATTTTCTTTTATAGGGTAAAGGAGATAGCAAGCAGAGAAAAGCAGAACGTTTGGAAGAGAAAATGGGCATGCAAGGAGAAAATACCAGTGGGGTTTGACAAGAAAATGGTCTCGGCCTTGCCATGGTCAGCTGATTCATAGGATAAAGCAATAAAGAGACACATTCATCTTTATTCTATCTTTCTTTTTTTTGTGATTGATTAGGCTTGGCAGCAAGCAGAGTTCAGGGGCTATTAGGAAAGAGAGAAGTCTGACCAAAGTTTGGCCAGGACAAAGCAGAGGGTAAGAAATTGGGAACTGTGAATACTTGGTCAAGAATATTAATAAAGATCCAGAAATTGTTTTGTTTTTTTTTTAAAAAAAAGAACCAAGCTGAACTTCGGAAGGAGATAATATGGCAAAGGAAATGATAAATTCACTAGCGAGGGCTCAAAAGTAGATTTGAGATGACAGTTTAGAAAGAATGTGCAAACTTGAGGATAAACCAATAGGGATTATATAAGCTGAAGAATAGAAAGAAAAAAGAATGAAGAAACATGAACAGAGTCTCAGAGAAATATGGAACACCATCAAAAACACCAACATACACAGACTAGAAGTACTAGAAAAAGAGGCAAGAGAGAACAGGACAGAAAAAATATTCAAAGGAATAATAGCTGAATCTTCCCAGATTTGACGAAAACCATTAACCTATACATATAAGAAGCTCAATGAACTCCAAAAAGGATAAATTCAGGGAGATCCATGCCAAGGGATATAATAGTCAAAAAGTTGAAAGCTAAAGGTAAAGAAAAATTGTTGAAAACAGGAAGAGAGAAGTGACTCATCATGTATAAGTGGACATCAATATGTCAGCCGCTAATGTTCCATGAGCAGCACTGTCAGAATGCAGTGGAATAACATATTCAAAGTACTGAAAGAAAAAAAACTCATAAGGAAGATCTTTATATCCAGCAAAGCTATCATTAAAAATAAAGGCAAAATTAAGACATTCCCAGATTAACAAAAACTGAAAAGAATTTGTTGTTATGAATCCTGCAATAAAAGAAATTCTAAAAGAAGTTCTTAAGCATGAAAGAAGGTACACTAGACATCAATTAAAAACCATATGGCAAAAACAAAGATTTCCAGCAAAAGTAATTTTATACCTAATGATAAAAAAGTATAATTACACATTGATGTACCTTTCTTATCGTAACTCATTTAAAGGACAATTGCAACTGCATTTGGGGGCTATAGCATAAACAAATGTAATACACTTGACCAAAGAAAAACACAAAGGAGAAAGTTGAGAATGAAGCTATACTGGAGTTAAGAAGATGAAACCAGATGGTGACACAAATTCATAGGAAGAAACAACACATAAGAAGTATAATATAAAATAAAATAAACACTATAAACATATTTGCATTTTCCTTTCTACTAGCTTTTTCAATAGACACATAAATATATGAATAATAACTACAATGTATTATTTGGTATGTAACATATAGACATAATATATATAAAAATAATAACACATAAAGGTGGGTGACAATGAAGTTATATAGAAGTTTCTATACCTTACAACAATTGATTTATTATAAATCTGAAGTAGATTCTGATAAGTTGAGATTTATATTGTAAGGTCTAGAACAACAACTAAGAAAATAACCCAAAGATACAATTAAAAAAATCTTTAAAGAAATTTAAATGGTACATTAAAATAATATCTACTTAATACAAATAAAGTAGTAAAGGAAGAACAAAGGAACAAAATAGTCATAAGTCATATAGAAAACAAAAAAACAAAATGGCAGTTGTAAATCTAACCATGTGCTACTATATGCTATCTAACCATATCAAGATTAATATTAGATGTGAATGAATTAAACAATCCAAACAAAAGGGAAAGATTGTCAAAGTATATAAGAAAACAAGATCTACTATATGCTATCTCAATTTCACGACGTATTCTATAGCAGTGTGGTATCCACAGTGAGACAGATGTATAGATGAATGAAATAGAGAATCTAGAAATTGCCCCATATAGTATGGCCAATTGATTTTTGATAAAGCTACAAAAGTAATTCCATCAAAAAATAATAGTACTTTCAAAAATTGTGCTATAACAATTGGATACCCATAGGACAAAAATTAAACCTCAATCTAAACTTCATACCTCATACAAAATCTACTCAAAACGTATCACAGATCTAATGATAAAAGAAAAACTATAAGAAAGACTTTTAGAAAAGAAATAGGATAAAAACATTCAGGACATTGGGCTAGGCAAAGCATAATTATTAATAGATTTGACACCAAATATACAATCTATACAAAGGAAAATGTGATATATTAGACTTTGTCAAAATTAAAAGCTTTTATTATGCTAACAGTTTTATCTTCTGTTAAACAACTGGATAGAAAAACTACAAATTGGGAGAAAATATTTATAAGCCATATACCTAACAAAAGACAAATATCTATACTATATAAGGAATGTTCATAACACACATTTTAAAAGATACAAAACTCGTGGGGTTTTTTAACACTCTCAAGGGGCTATGCCCTAAATGTTGATATGAACAAGAAATAGAAAACACCTCAAAAGTTGAGACCCAGATTCAAAAGGTCTCCAGGTCAAAAGGACCTTCCCCCGATACTGCCTCTCTATAGCAAAAGAAATGTTCCCTGTAGGAAGATTAGATCACACAGAACATACAATGATCTCTATAGTATTTCATACAGAAAATCAAGCATGCAATAAAAACTAAGTATATATGTAAAAGAATGAATGAAAAGGATTAGCATCAGGCCCTTTGACAGTTGTGCAGTATATTTTAAGTCAATTATACCTCAGTAAAGCTATTAACATGCATGAGATGCACCAAAATATATGTCTAAAGGAAAATTTATAGCATTAATTGTACAATTCAAAATGCTGAAATTTAAGATCTCATAGTCTACCTCAAGAAATTAAAAAACCAGTAATTTACTATTTAAAAAAATTACAGACATGAAACAATACAATTAAGATCAATTAATAAAATTTTAATTACTGCAAAGAGAAGACTGACAAATCCCAAAGTTACTATTTCGAAGAGAAACAAATCCCTCACAAGACTTATCAAGAAAAATAAAAGATACACATTACCAATACCAGAAATGCAGACAGGGTCATCACTACAGGTCCTCTAGACAAATACTTAATATTATAAACAAATTTATGCTAATAAAATTTAAATTATATGAAATGATGAAAACATCGTTGAAAGTTTAAGAAGTCTCAATAGTCCTACAATTATTAAATAAATTGCATCTATAATGAAAGTCCTTCCTACCCATGGAATTCATGTCCTAGTGCCTGAATTCCTGATCATTTCTGTATAAGAAAGAACACCAATCTTGCACAAACTCTTCCACAGAATAGAAAAACACTCCCCAAAATGTTCTAGGAGATCCTTATAAATTTTATACTAAATTGATGAGGATATTATAAGAAATTAAAATCAAAGGTTTACATTTGGCATGACCAAACAACAGCTATGTTTGATAAACAGAATCAAAGGTACATCAACTATAAAACAAAATGTACAAATTGAGGTTAATCCAAGAATAAATTGTTGTTGGTTTAAGGTTTTGAAATCAAACCACTTTAAAAAAACAAAGTAAGAAAATCATGTACTATTTCAAAGGACATAGAGAAACCATTTGACATAATTTACCACCCACTGAAGACTTAAAACTCAGAACACTGCAGCAAATATCATACTTAATGATGAAATACTGAAAACTTCCCCCTCAGAACAGAAAAGATACAAGGATATCTACTGTCACCAATTCTATTCAATATTTTATGGAAGTCCTATCCAGGGCAATAACGCAAAAAAATAAATAAATAAAAATTTAAAAGACCATAAAATGGAAAGAAAGAAATGCAATCATCATTATTCATAGATTGCATGTCTATGTTTCCAGACTATCCAAAAACAATCTGTAGATAATATACTAGAATTAATAACTAAATTTAACAAGATTAATGAATACCAGTCAAACATAAACACATTTTTCTGAGAACAGCAATTCTTAATAAACATTTTTACATATCATCAGAAATGGCACAAAAACCCATACAAGACAAGATTATCTTTTTAAGACTTTTTCTACATACTTATCAGATAAACTTTGGGCATAATTATAACTCTGATCATTACTGTCATTTTCCCTGATATCATGGTAACAGAAGCCCTTTAACATAAGATAAACTTTATAAAGTTTATAATACACTTGAGAGTAAACTCTCCTCTAATTCTGTTGTTTTAAACCATAACTTCTTATCCTGTTCTGTACTAACTCAAAAAAGAGGGAAAAAGCAAAGTATATGCCAACTTTTTTACATTTCTTTGATTTATCATTTATTAATTAAAATTTTTCTAGCTTTATTGATATCTAATTGATTAAAAATTATATATATTTAAGGTGTGCAACACGACATTTGATATATGTATACATCGTGAAATGATTACCACAGTCATTAACATATCCATCACCTCGCATAGTTACCATCTCACTTTCAATCATGGATAGAACAGCTGGGCACAAAATCAAACAATAATCAATGTGTATATATGTGACATGAATAGCATTATAAAACAACTAGACCTAGAAGACATCCATAGAATACTTCATCCAACAACTGCAGAATACACATTCTTTGCATGTAGACATGGAACATTTCCAGTGTAGACCACTTACTAGGCCATAGATCAACTCACAATAAACTAAAAGGACTGAAATAAAGTATATTCTCTGACACAACAAAGTGAAATTAGAAAACCACAACAGATAGAAATTTGAAAAATTTTTAAAATGTAAAAATCGAACCATATTGTACCACATACATAATACATCAAAGAAGAATTCAAATGGAAAAGTAGAACATTAAAAAGGCAACAGACCTTTTTAAGCAAAAATGATAAGTAGTATTTTATCAAATAGGTAAAATATGATTTGCAAAATTCTTTGAGACATTAGCTTAAAATCAATGCATTTAACTGAATATATGATTGCCTCATTCAAGAAAATTAAAGAAAAAATGGGTAATTATCAATATCAAGTGTTCAATAAAATGTTTTAAAGATATGACAAACAGATCACAAAGAAAAGGGGAGATAAATGGAATTTTCCTGTTGAAAGGTCGCATTTACATAAATTGGTACTTTCTTAACTTTAAGTAGACCACAATAAGTAAAAGATTCATATGCCAACCCCTAGAGCAACCAGTAAACATAACACAAAGAGGAACAGGTAACATTTTGGTTACTAATATAGCTTTAAAACTTACCACAAAACTTATATTCTATAATATATTCCATATTTGTTTGTTTTCCACTAGGCTATACCTCAATAATGTACCTCTACCAAACAATCGAAATCTGGCATATTCTGGGAACTGGGGAAACATTTAGGCAATCAATGAAAAAATTTAACTGGAGTACATTAAGGAAATAATGACAGAAAAGATCCACTCTTCTGAAGATTATTTGCCTTTAAAGAAAAATTTTACATTATTGATATAAAAATTGGGTTAGTTAGGCATGAGGAAAAACAACTAAATAAAGTAATTTCAAAAAAGAGAATATATGTATCTGTCTGTTTTCAGGAATGAGCAGCTCTAGCAGACAAATCATTCTGCTGAGAAAAACTAAGAAAGCTGAAGACATTAAAAGCATTATTTGAAGGCACTACTAACCCAAGGGAGCAATCATTTGAAGAGACGAGATCTCAAAAGAGATGAAACCCAAATCTGGTATCTCTTTTTCCCTCAAAATATATGCCAACTCAAAGGAAGTGATTGAGAAGCCAAGATGGTAATCAGAAAGTTGTGGTTTACAAATTGTGCAGTTAAGCAAGGTTTTCAGCAGTCTCAAAAACTCAGGTGCCACAGATTAAAGCTGAGGGTGCACCAAGGAGAAAAACTCTGGAAGATAACTCAGGGGTTCATTTGGCATCCCTGAGGGGCTATGCCCTAAGTGATATGAACCAGAAATAGAAAACACCTAACAGAACCTGAGAGGCAGCTTCAAAAGGACTAATTTCCTGATTACTAATAAGATGAACTGCCTGTATGCTAACTGCCTCTCGGAAGCAAAAGCAAATGCTCACTAAAAGAAGAAAAATTCGCAAAGAGCCTCCAATTGTTTAGTATTTCATACAGAATATCCAGCATACAATTAAAAATGACCACGTACGCAAAAGTCTAAATGACAAAGAAAGGATTAGCATCAGGCTCGTGATCCATTTTCTCCATTTACTGAGAATAACTAGGAAAGAAAGACTGCTGACCTATGTACACCCATACGATTTAGAATGACGGTGAGATACCACTGCACACCTGTTAGAAGAGCTACAGTTAAAAATACTAACCAGAGCTACAGTTACAAATACTAACCGTAACATGTGCTAGCAAGTATGTGAAGCAACTGAGACTCTCACACTGTCGGTAGGATGTAAAATGGTATAATCATGTTGCAAAACACATTGACACATTATAAAACAACTTCGAAATACACCTCTCACATGATCCAGTCATTCCACTCCTTGAAATTCATCCAAGAAAAATGAAATTATGCCGCATTCATAAAAAGACTCATACGAGAATGTCCATAGCATGGGAAAGTGGGGAGAGCTTGGGCAGGATTAGGAGGGGGAAATCCAAAGGTACGCAAGGAAATCTGGGGAGAGGGATGAATATGTTCATAATCTTAATTGTGGCAATGGTTTCTCTCTCTCCCTCCCTCCCTCTCTCTCTCTCTCTCTCACACACACACACACACACACACACACACACACAAATATATATTATTTTTAATTGTGCAGTATATTCTAAATCAATTATACCTTGACTAAGCTGTTTAAAAACTGTGTGTGATGTACCAAAATATGTGTCTAAAGGAAAATTTAGAGCATTAATATAAAAGATGAAATCCTGAAAATTTAAGATTTCAAAATATACTTTATGAAATTTGAAAATAAATCAGAAATTTAAACCAAAATTTTAAACATGAAAAATTAAAATTAACATCAGTTAAAAAAATCTAAAAAAAATGAATGGCAAATCAAGAGTTTTGTTGGCTTTGTTTGTTTTAAATTTTTTATCTTTAATTATGGGTACATAATAGTTGTATATATTTATAGGATACATGTGATGTTTTGATACAGGCATACGGTGTGTATTAATCAAATCAGGGTAATTGGGGTATCCATCACCTCAGGCATTTATCATTTCCTTGTGTTAGAAACATTCCAATTCCACTCTTTTAGTTATTTTAAAGTATGCCTTATCCCAAAACATCAAATGCTGGTGAGGATGCAGAGAGACAGGAACACTCTTACGCTGCTGGTGGGACTGCAAATTAGTGCAACCTCTGTGGAAAACAATTTGGAGACACCTGAGAGAGCTAAAAATAGAAATACCATTCGATCCAGCAATAGCACTATCAGGCATCTACCCAAAAGAGCACAAAACATTCTATGTTAAAGACATCTGCACCCGAATGTTTATGGCAGCACAATTCACTATTGCAAAGATGTGGAAACAACCCAAGTGCCCGTCAATCCATGAGTGGATTATTAAAATTTGGTATATGTTTACAATGGAATATTACTCAATCACAAGAAACGACAGTGATCTAGAACTTTCCCGGATTAAACTTAAGCCCCATTATCCAAAGTGAAGCACCACAAGAGCAGAAGAATGGGCTCCACTTGTACTCACCATCGAATTGGTACTAACTGATCAACACTAGGGTGATCACATGGCAGAAATACTCTCCAGGGATTAGGGGGACGGGGGAGGGGTAAATCCACAACTAAAGGACATAGGGAGCACTGTAGGGGGGAAGGGCATGCCTTTAACCCGCACTTGGGTGAGGCAAAGACATAAAGTGTAACCATAATGTTTGTACCCTCACAATACCCTGAAATAAAATAAATAAATAAATAAATAAAATAAAATAAAAAAGTATGCCTTAACTTATTATTGATTATAGTCACTTTGTTATGCCCAACAGAATATTATGTAGCCATAAAAAAGAATGAAATCCTGTCATTTGCAACAACATGGATAGAACTGGAAAACATTATGTTAAGTGAAATAAGCCAAGCACAAGTTCTCATTCATATGTGGGAGGTAAATATTAAAAGCAATTGATCTCATGGAGACAGCGCAGAATCATGGTTACCAGAGGCTGGGAAGGGAAGCAGGGAGCGGAGGATAAAGTGGGGATGGTTAACAGGTGCAAAATATAGTGAAATAGTTAGATAGAATGAACAATATTTGATTGTACAACAAAGTGTTTGTTTGTTTTTAAAGAATAAAAGTATGATAAGTCCCTGGCAAGTCTGATCAAGGGAATAAAAAAGACGATACACATTATCAATAGCAGGGACGTAGAAAGGACCATCACTAGGATACTGAAGACACATACATTATATTATAAGCAATTTTATTCCAATAAGTTTGAAATTCAAGAAATGATTAAAAAAACAGCAAAACAGTTAAACCAGGAAATCTCAAGGATTCTATATCTATTCAATAATTGCATCTCTCTATTAAAAAAAAACACAAAAAAAACCACCTTCCTACAAATGAATTCCATGTCCTGGCACCTGAATTTTTGATCTTTCCCATATAATCGAGAATTAAATAACACCAATATTAAACGACCCCTTACACAGGAGAGAAACAGTAAAAACTCTGCCCAAAATGTTTTATAAGACCTGTATAAACTTGATAACAAAACTGGTAAGTACATTTTATGAAAGGAAAATCAAAGGTTTCTATGCCTAATAACAAATACAAAAAAATTAAATGGAATTAACACTTTATGCTCGACAAACTGAATCCGAAGACACTTCAACTGTAATACACCATGAACAAATTGGGTTTAATACAAGAACAGACTTCTGTTAGTTTAACATTCTTAAACCAAACAATCTTGACAAAGAAACAAAATCATGTCACTATGACAGCAAGCACAGAAAAAACACTTGATATATAAATTATTTACCACTTACTTATGAGTTATTTTTTAAATGCAGAAAATTGTAGCATACGTAATAAGTGGTAAAATATTGAAAAACTTCTTGAGATCAAAACAAAGAAAAAGGATGTCTACTGTCACCAGTTCTACACAACATTTTAGGAAAAATTTAGTCAGGGTAATAATGAAAGAAAAAGATGAGAAAAAGAAGCATAAAGATTGGAAATGACGAAATGAATCCCACCTCTATATACACACTGCGTAATCATGCTTCCAGAGTATCTAAAAGCAACCTGTAGGTAATGTATTAGAATTAATAAGTCAATTTATCAAGACTTACATATACCATACAGTTAAACATTAACACATTTTTTCTGAGAATAGAAATTCCTAATAAACTTTTCATACACATCATAAGAAATAGCAAAGAAAAAAACACAGACAATCCATTGAGCAAGATATTTTTAAGGTTTTTTCTATACACTTAGCAGATAAATATTTTAGAAGTCATTATAACCCTGAATATTTCTGTAAATTTTTCTGATATGATAACAGACACCCCAAAATATAAACTAAACTTTATAACACATTTGACATTTAATCCATAGAAAACAATAAAATGGCATTCTTTGGGCAATTTTTCCTGCAGTTTTTTTTAATGATCTCATTGACTAATTAGAGATTAGCTTCTTTAAAGTGGATTATAATTGAACTATTTTCTCCACAAAGGTTGTTTATGTTTTTTTCTTATTCCTTTCCTTTCTATTTTCTAGTTCTATCTGTCAGGATGACTTCTTAATTATTTCTATACTACCTTAAAAAAAGCAAAAAGTATTTGTTTAAAAACAAATCATTAGTGATATGCCATTATGTGAATATTTCTTTAATTTTCTTTTACTACTTATAGATTTGGCTTATGCTCAGTGTGAAATTTTCAAAAATGCAGAGACATGTCTCCTCTCTCAGAAGGAACCATGATTATCAGTGAAGTATGTCTCAAAACAGACATTCATATAAATTTGCATTTATATAAAGAACGTATTTATATACATGTGCCCATGTGAAATTATAATTTGCTTTATTTTGTATTAGCAAAATACTGTGGAGACATCATCTGGGAGAGTATATAAGATCTACCTGACTAGTTGCACAGCCATATAATATCCACAGAATGAAAACAGTATAATTTATTTAAAAATAGCTCCTCTGCCAATTTTATAACCACATATTTATGCATATTTGTGAGGAGCTATATTGGATACAGTCTTATACAGCAAATTATTTTTTTAAAGGTAGGTGAAACATATTTTGCTAATGCTAAATTAATTTCTAAAAACCCTGTACCATTTTATACTACCTCAATAATCTGATTATCAAGATAAAGGAGCATATTGTTATTTATTTAATTTTCACCAATTATTACGCAGATTTAATAGTTAATGAAAATTTCCTTATTTTATGTACATTGATGATTTACTATTCCATTTGTTAGTTTATAATTTATAATTTGAAATACCAAAACTTTTATATATTAAACTTATGCATATACTCTTGTCACTTTCACTTAGGTTTTATATATTGCTTGTTACTCAATTAACTCCTAGCTGTACCGTATTTACATAAATCATTTCAGATATGGAATATGATTTGCCAAAGCAAGTATTTTGCTATAGGTAATACAAGTGTCACTTCATTATTCTTTATAAAGAGTTTTAATTTCTTTTCACATATTTTCTCATGCATGTCAACATTAATAACAAATGAGCAATTATAAAAACAATTTTTATATTTTTCTTGGGTATGTCCTTAAATTACTTTATTTTGTGTATAATTTGTAGAAATCTTTATATTTTAATAAAAATTAGATATTTTTCCCATAGGAGCTTTTCTTTTGATTTTGCTGTGTTTTTTAGTTATTGCCAATCAAATAAGTTATATTTGTGTTTACATAAATTGAACATTTAGATTGACAATATAGATATTAGAATTTTTGAAATATTTTATTATCAAACTATATATTAGGCATCTATATGAAATATAAAGAGTATCAGTAAAGTACACCAAATGAAAACTGAGAAATAAATATACATTACCCATCCAAGAACCACGATTTAAAATTTGGCTTCCTTCTGAACAGAATCCATGGAGAACCAGAAAAAATGGAGCAGAATCTTTTCAACACTGAAAGAAAAAATAGAACTATCAACACAGAATTGTATATCTAGCAAAATTATCATTCCAAACAGAGTGAGCTAAAACACAGCCACATAAACAAACCTGAGACAATTTATTGCTTGATAAGCTGTAATTCACGTTGCTACCGTCGGATGATTAAAACTGAGAACCACAGAAACGCGAGTTCGGCATGGGGCGTGAGGTTCAAGATGGCGCTCTCTGCTGGTGGTAGTTGGTTATGGCAGTTGGCTGGAATTTCAGCCAAGGAATTTAAGTAGCATCACAACTATTGCATTGTATTGGTTACAACGGAGTCACTAAGCTTGGTCCAGAATACAGGCAGGGGCCATAAAACCCATCTCTTGAAGGAAGGGGGTGCCAAAAATGTGTGGGCATGTTTTTAAATTGCCACAAATAAAAATCCAAAGAAAGAACTTAAATTGAATAATAAAAAAAACTCAATAAACACAAACGTAGGCATGAAGGGAGAAATAGAGAAATAAAAAAAGATGAAAAAATAAACGGCAAAATGGTCAACTTTAAATCAAACAGTATTAGTAAAAACATCAATTTTTAGAAGTCTAAACATTCCTATTAAAATGCTGAGATTTTCAGACTCAAAAAAAAGCAAGTCCCAATCATATGCTGCTTATATGAGAGACAATTTAAATTGAAAGACACAGTAAGGCTAAAAGTAATAGTATAAAAAATAATATACCATGCAAAATTAAGCGTAACAAAACTGGAACGGGTATATTATGCCTATCAAAGTAGACTTCTAGGAAAGGATGGTAACTAGAGATAAAGAAGGACATTTCATTATGATTAAAGGAGCCCTTCATCAGATATGGATGAAACAATTTTTTAAATGAGATATGTCATCATTGCAGAATCTGGAAACAGATAAATATAAGTGATTACATGTAAACAAATTTGAAATTATGTGAAATATGGCACTCCAAACCCAACTTAAAGAAAAATAAAACTGAGGAAATTTGTATAGTCCTATGTTTATTAAATAAATGGTACCTATAATGAAAAATCTTCCAATAAGTGAATCCCATGCTCTGGTGACTGAATTGGTGAATTTTTCCCTACAATTGAATATAAATGACACTGACCTTATATAAGAAATTGCTAAGAAAAGAAACAGTAAGTAACTCCTCCAAATGTTTTAAGAGTTCTGTATAAACTTTACACTGAACTGACAAAGATATCACAAAAGAAGGAAAATGAAAGGGTTATATATCTCATGACCAAATGAAAAAAAAGTATGTTTAATAAACTGAATCCAAAGTCACATCAAGTCTGATATACCAGGAATAAATTGAGCTTTATCACAGAGTGAATTCTTGTTGCATAAACACTTCAAAATCACATGATTTCAGTAAAACATAGAAATATACAATAGTACTGTGATTATTATAATAGATGCAAAACATTGGCATAACTTATCACACCTTAAGATTAGAAAAAAACTGCAGTTAATATCATAATTAGTGTTGATCAAATCTTTCCCTGTGATCAGGAATTTAAAAAAGGGTTCACCAATTTTATTCAGTATTTATATAGGGCAATAATACAAAAAAAATAAGGATTAGAAAGGAAGAAATGAAACTGCCATTATTCATATACTGAATATGTGTATTTCTAGACTAACATCAATCTACATATTATATGTTAGAATTAATAGGCAAATTTACCAAGCTTACTGGATACATAGTTAAAAAATAAACAATAACTGTATTTCCAAACATCGGCAACAAATAATTAGAAAGAACAGGGACACTGACCAGTGGAACAGAACTGAGAACCCAGATATAAAACCATCCTCACATAGCCATCTAATCTTTGACAAAGCAGACAAAAATATACACTGGGGTAAAGAATCCTTATTCAATAAATGGTGCTGGGAAAACTGGATAGCCACATGTAGAAGACTGAAACAGGATCCACACCTTTCACCTCTCACAAAAATCAACTCACACTGGGTAACAGACTTAAACCTAAGATGTGAAACGATTAGAATTCTAGAAGAAAATGTTGGAAAAACTCTTACAGACATTGGCCTAGGCAAAGAATTTATGAAGAAGACCCCAAAGGCAATCATAGCAACAACCAAAATAAATAAATGGGACCTGATCAAATTAAAAAGCTTCTACACAGCCAAAGAAACTGTCACGAGAGCAAACAAACAACCTACAGAATGGGAGAAAATTTTCACATTACGCATCCGATAAAGGGCTGATAGCCAGAATCTATTTAGAACTCAGGAAAATCAGCAAGAAAAATTAAACAACCCTATCAAAAAGTGGGCAAAGGACATGAACAGAAACTTTTCAAAAGAAGACAGAATAATGGCCAAAAAACATATGAAAAAATGCTCAACATCTCTAATCATCAGGGAAATGCAAATCAAAACCACAATGAGATATCACTTATCTCCAGTGAGTACGGCCTTTATCAAAAAGTCCCAAAACAATGAATGTTGGCGTGGATGCGGAGAGATAGGAACACTCATACACTGCTGGTGGGACTGCAAACTAGTGCAACCTCTGTGCAAAGCAATATGGAGATACCTCAAAAAGATACAAATAGAAGTACCATTTGATCCAGCAATCCCATTACTGGGCATCTACCCAAAGGAAAAAAAGACATTCTATAAAAAAGACATCTGCACTTGAATGTTTATAGCAGAACAATTCACAATTGCAAAGATGTGGAAGCAACCCAAGTATCCATCAATACACGAGAGGATTAATAAAATGCCGTATAAGTATACCGTGGAGTACTATTCAGCCATAAGAAACAATGGTGATATAGCACCTCTTGTATTTTCCTGGATAGAGCTGGAACCCATTCTACTAAGTGAAGTATCCCAAGAATGGAAAAATAAACACCATATGTACTCACCAGCAAATTGGTTTCACTGATCAACACCTAAGTGCACATATAGGTATAACGTTTATCGGGCGTCGGGCAGATGGGAGGGGGGAGGAGGGGATGGATATATACAAACATAGTGAGTGCAATGCACACCATCTGGGGGATGGACATGATTGAAGCTCTGACGGTGGGGGGCAAGGGCAATGTAACCTAAACATTTGTACCCCCATTATATGCAGAAATAAAAAAATAATAATAACTAGAAAATTAAATGAATTAAAACTGTTTATAACAGCTTCAGAGATTGTCAAACTCTTACATAAAATTTTAATGAATGCTGGGCAAGAACTTTACGCAGAAAAATACAGGAAATTATTCAGAGGAATTAATAATGATATAAACAATTGGAATGGTGAATAATGTTTACTAAATGGAAGATTTAGTTTTTTTAAGGTAATCAGTTCTCACCAATTTGAAGCACATGCCATGCCATTCAGTGTGAACCCAAGTCAAATCCCAGCAGTAATTTAGCATGTTCTGTAAATCATTAAATTTAAAAATTGGACTAATGGAGAGAATTAATAGACAGATTCCAGCTAAATAGAATGAAGAAAGCTTTACTGGTGAATGATTAGGGCAGTTCTGAACATTGTGGTTTCCTGCCACCAGAGTTCAAGCATGAACTGTACAGTACCTTGGTGAAGATATTCTATTGGGAAATTAAAGATAGATCGAGGGCCTTGTGACAGCTACACTTTATATTTTAATATCCGAGATCATAATTCTACAATTTAAGAGTATTTGGGTATCTGATAAACTATCTATGAATTTTCTTATAGCCTATTATTCCAGAATGAATCTTTCAAACCACAAGGAGATTTTTCATTTCTATGATAACTTTACAATGGCATGCTTATATAAAAGGTGGGATGTATAAATCACGGTGCATTTAAATATTAGCATCTCTGTAGAATACTAGGGATTATGTTTGGGTTCATGCCATATACTTGGTGTATAGATCCTATATAATAAAAGGACTGTAGTTTGCTTTGCATGTTTGAAAAAAAGACACTAAGGTGAGAGAAGTAAAAAGATTTTCCCAAGTGTCTGGAGAGAAGAGCAGAATATATAACCTAAGAATCATGCTACAGTAACCCACTTTTAAGCATTACACTCTGCTCCTTCTATGTTCTATATGTCAATTTCCATAAATGCAGCTATTTATCAACAAATGCAGCTTTAAGTGGGAGGCAGACACATTCAAAATCATCTAAATCATTTCCTCAGATTTGAATTATTATTAATATATTCTATAACTGGCCTCTAATGTTGTCCAAATCACAACTAATTATTTTTTCAATTTCTCTGATATATAATCATGCATAAATTAAGCACTGTGCTTTAAGAAATTATTATTATTATTATTTTTTTTTTTTGAGACAGAGTCTCACTCTGTTGCCCTGGCTAGAGTGAGTGCCGTGGCGTCAGCCTAGATCACAGCAACCTCAAACTCCTGGGCTCAAGCAATCCTACTGTCTCAGCCTCCCGAGTAGCTGGGACTACAGGCATGCGCCACCATGCCCGGCTAATTTTTTCTATATATATTTTTAGCTGTCCAATTAATTTCTTTCTATTTTTGGTAGAGACGGGGTCTCACTCTTGCTCAGGCTGGTTTCGAACTCCTGAGCTCAAACGATCCGCCCGCCTCGGCCTCCCAGAGTGCTAGGATTACAGGCGTGAGCCACCGCGCCCGGCCAAGAATTTATTTCTGAAAGCTGTTTTTTCTTATACACTATATACTTCGCTTTCAAAATATGCTGAACCTTCCACTGATTTTGATGACACCTAAGTTGTTCTCTGTACTTGACCATGGTCCTATGTACAGTTAAACATAAATGCATTTTTTATTATATTTTTAATTGACAGATAAAATTATATGTACTTATTATGCACAACATGATCTTCTGAAATTATATATATATTGTGAAATGACTAAATCTAGTTAATTAACATATGCATTTTTCTGAGAATAGCAATCCTTCATAAAAATTTGATACACATCATAAGAAATGGCACAAAAACTCTACAGGACAAGATTATATTTTTAAGGTTTTTTTCTATACACTTGCACAAAACTAAAGAGTTATCACAACTATGATCATTACTGCCACTTTTTCTAATATCACGGGAACAGGAATACTTAATATAAGACAAACTTCATAATACATGTGACATTTATTTTTAGTAGAACAACCAAAGATCATTCCTCATGATAATTTTACTTATGAACCCTCATTTAATTATCTCACTGACTAAATAGAGGTCAGCTTCTTTTAAATGTTTCACAAATATTAACAAATTATTTTCTCCACATAGCTTGTTTATATATTAACATTTTATTATTTCTTTCCTTTCTAACTCTTTGTAAATTCTTTCTTTAAGTTTTTATCCTGTTCCATACTAATTTAAAAAGGAAGAAAAAAGCAAAGAGTAGATATTTCAAAACAACCATTAGTAATATGCCATCATGTGGCTATTTCTACAATTTTTCTTTTAGTAGCTAGAAATACAGAGTATGCTCATTGTAAACTTTTGAAAAAATGCAGACACATATTTCCTTCTCAGAAGCATGATTAGCAGTAAAGTCTGTATATGGACAAATATATACATAATATATATTAATATGCTTAATATATTTATATATTTGTGCACACAACTAATTGAAATGAAATTATAATGTGCTTTTTTTCCTTTAGCAATATGTTTTAGAGATTTTTTTGTAAATAAATATAGGCATACCTGATTGATTGCAGAAACCAAATAATAATCATAGTATAAACATACTATGATTTATTTAACAATTTATCTGTTCCCTTTTTGTACCCATAGCTTTGTGCACTTGTCTGAGTAGCTGTACAATTCTAGAAGTAGAATTACTGTGTAATGGATATATAACTTAACAGGAATTTCAAATAACTTTTCAAAGATCTAGTATTATTTCATACCCCTTACAAAATCTAAACCAGAAATAGAAAAATATGTATTTTTAATGTTCATTAAGTAACAAAGCTATATAAATTATTGTAGATATAAAATACGTTTTCTGAAAACTGTATGTTATTGTGTATTTGTATAACTACTATAGAAATAAAATAGTTTGCTATAGGTAACACAGGTGCCATCTTACTATTTTATATCAATAGATTTTTGACAGTTCTCAGGTAATATCTCACCTAGGTCAACATTAGAATCAGATCATCAATTATCAGAACAAACCATTTTGAAATTTTCCTTAATAATATGTTTAAATCATTTTAATTTGTGTACAATTCAGATCTTTTTGGTTATTTTAATATTTTGTAACTTCTTATTTTATGTCATTTTTTTTAAGAAATGAGGTCTTGCAATGTTGCCGAGGCTGGAGTGCAGTGGCTATTCACAGGCACAATCAATAGCACATTATAGCCCCAAACTCCTGGGCTTAACTGATCCTCCTGCCTCAGCCTTCTGAGTAGCTGGGACTACAGGGGCACACATCATCACTCCTGGCTTAATATTTTTTTAAACTTGGATTTTTTTGGCTTTTGTGATATTTCAGTCTACCTTTTATTCCTTTTACTTGGTTTTCCTTCAATTGTCATTCAAATTAAGTATCCTTTGCCTTACATAACGGAAATAATTTTAATTGAAAGTTATCTTTTGAAATTTTTGAATTATTTTTATTATAAAACTACACATTGGATACATATGAGAAACATAAAGAATATTAAAAAAGGAAACAAATATATGTCTACCAGAAAGATAATATGACGGAGTCCTTTGGGAATACATATATGCACTTTCCCAATTATATCATTCTGCTTCCTTCTAGGAAAACATATGCAAACACACACATACACACACCCCAAATTTGATGTTGATCATTCCCTTGATTTTCTAGGTTATATTTATTGTATCTAGATGTCACTTTTATTTATCCTGCAAAGCATGACCAAATCCATGTAGTTAGCCAAAGAGAATGCAGCTGCATAAACACCACTCAGATGGAGAATAAAACATTGTCAGGCTTCCAGAAGAATAAAGGAGATAAATCCTCTTTGCTACCTACCATCATTATGCCTTTCCTTTTCCCCTAGTTAACCAGTGCTCTGATTCCTGACATCTTAAAATGATTTTGCCTGTTGTGAAGGAAAGGAATAAGAGTGGCTTGGAACTATTTATTCCCTAGCTGGAATGCCTCATAAGAGTAAATGACTTCCTAGTAAATGTGTTGACATTGATAATAATTTCTTGTAAATGTGTTAATAGGTATTACTGTTTTAACCAGGGCATACCTTGTCTGTATAGGTTGTTTATTGTAAACAACCCTGGAAGTTATAGATCTACGCAGAATGGCTAGCTAGAGAATGAAAGATAGTGTTATTAACAGAGACTGTGTAATTAACAATATAAAATGGGATAAGTCAAAAAATTTAATAAATGACTCTCTTTTGTAAACAATATTTTCACAAACATTCCTCAATGTCATAACTCATCTTTTATTGTGAAACCAAAACACATCCTGATGTGGAAGAAAAGAGACATACTAATGCATGGGCTGTCTCTCTGATGCTTTCTTAATCTCCAAGAAATATGTTTCACTTTTTGACTGGATGTTTGCCTCTATCTTTTAAATCATTAATAAAATTTGGTATAAGATCTACCATTCATGTGAGCCTGATCTCAAAATACAACTCTTTGAGACTACATAGCCCTTTTGGAAACCCATATAGTTTCAGACAGTATGATTTTTTTTGGTCTGCATTACTTTGCTCAATGTGTATTCATGAGACTTATCCAAGTTGTATGTAGAAGTTTGTTCATGTTCACTGGTGTATGGTATTACCTTGTGTGATATACTGTATTTTACTCATTTTTAGAAATGGTAGACTTTTCAATTGTTTCCAGTTTAGGGATACTAGGAATTAATGTTTCTATATGCCTTTTGGCACATGTGAATTTTTAGGATAATTATATAAGTCAGAGTAGAATTACTGAGTTATATTTTATGTGTATATTCAGCTTAATAGAACCTGCCAAAACTTTGCCAGAATGCAGACTCCAATTTCTCCTCCCACAAGCAATATACAAAAGTGTCTCATAGATACAAGGCATTGTCAGAGTAAGAGCCTCGCATTTGCCCAGGCCCTATGGATGGGCAAATTCCCCTGTGGCAGGCAGTCTGAGACCAGGCAGAGCATGACGGTGTTGCTGAGCTGATGAAATAGAGATGGAAATTCGGGGCTGCTAACACAGCTGATATTTACCTGGTATGGCACTAAAGATGAGGGAGCTCCGCATAGGACCAGGACAGAAGTTGGTATGGGAATTCACAATAGGTTCTTGGTAAAGGGCTAGACTGCACACGTGCACAAGACTCATTAAGACCTAGAAGAGAGTGGACGTGAAGCTAAGCATGGAATGAAAATACCAAAGATTTTGCAGTCCCCAAAGACTGTGAGATTCTGGCCTAAGAATAGACAAAATCCAGTCATTGAACATATATTCAGGTGAAGTGCAAGATGAAGAGAAATAGGAATGAAACAGAAAAAAAAGCATGATTTGAAGAAAAGCAGCCCAAGCTTTGTGAATTAATGTCAAACTACAGATCCAAGATTACTGAAACCAAAAGGTTAAGTAAAAACAGATGTGCACATGAGAACATCATACTTAAACTCCTGAGAGCCAAACATTTTCTGAAAATTAAAATATCATAGGAATGATACTTTACATATGGGAATATATAAAATATGTGGGAATGATGATTTAAATGATGGCCTCCTTCTCAACAGAATCCATGGAGACAAGAATATGGAGCACCATTTTTCCAACGTCAACAGAAAAAAAAAACTGCCAACCAAAAATAATATATTTAGCAAAATTATCCTTCCAAACTTAGAATGAAATGAGACACATCCACACCACCAAACTTGAGACAATTTGTTGTTGGACAACCTGAAATATAAGTAATACAGCAGGATCTATAGGGTGAAGGAAAATGACACCTCATGGAAATTAAGAACTATAGGAAGGAAAGAACACTGGAGAAGGAAACATGCAAGAATATAAAAGACAACTCTTCTTTACTTTTGAAATGCATCTGATTCTATGAAGCAAAAATGGTACATAGTATTATGTATGTAAAATATTTGACAAGGCCACAAATGAAAAGGGATTAATGGAAATGTAGTGTTGTGAGGTTGTATTTACATGGGGTAGTACTATCACAAGGCAAAGTAGACCAAGATAATATAAAGATTCATATGGCAATCACGTGAGCAACAGTTAAATATGATCCAAGAGAGTATAATATAAGGTCCGTCGGGTACTATGGCTGCATAACAAATCATTCTAAAGTTTATCTTTAATAACATACTCCTCATTTACTCACATTTTTTTCACTAGGCTGTACCTCAGTAAAGTACCAACATCATATGGTCTATACCAGGCACATTTTGTGAACTGAAGAAATATTTACAGAGTCAATGAAATATTTAAATGAAACAAATTAAGTAAAATGAAAAAAAAAAGATGCTCTCCTTGGGATGGTCATTTCCATAAAATAAACTGATATATAGATTGGATTAATTGGCTGCAGAAAAAAGCTACAAATAAAAACATTTTAAGAAATAGTGTTTGTAGAGACATAGGCTTCAATGATAGCAAACAGACCTTACAGCCCAACCACATTACTGAGAAAGACTGGGAAAACTGGAACCTTCAAAAACATGAGTTTGAAGGCACCACAAACAAAAAGAATTAAGTATTTGAAGAGACAGGGTCTCAATTAGAAGAGCATTCCAAGATGGTGAGACTCAAATTTGGTATCCCTTTTACCCTCAACGTTTTTTTGCTAATTCAAAGGGGGTGACTAAGAAGCCACGATGCTAAGCAGTAAGTTGTAGCTGAGAAGCTAAGCAACCAACCAGGGCTTTCAGCAGTTTCACCACTCCGAAAGACACAGATTGCATCTGAGCATGCACTAATGGGAAGAGGTTCTAGAAAACAATCCAGCTGTTCATTCAACATCCCTGAGGGCCTACGACTTAAAAGTTGATATGAGCTGGAAAGAGAATATTCCTGACAAAACCTAAGACCCAGCTTCTCAATTTCACATTGCTATGAGATGAACTGCTTCCACATTAACTGCCTCTCAGAAGCAAAAGTAAATGCTCGCTGGCCTCCAATTATCACCATAGTATTTCATACAGATAATCCAGATTGCAATCAAAAAGAGCCATACATGAAAAATATGAATGGGAATGAAAGGATTAGCATCAGGTCTGTAATCCATTTTCTCCATTTATTGAGATTCCTGAGAAAGAAAGACAATGACTTGGTTACACTCTTGAAATTTAGAACGACAGCGAGATATCACTGCACACCTATTAGAAGAGCCACAGTTAAAAATACTGACCACGATGTTGTACATCTTAAATTTGTACAGTAAAAAATAAAAATACTAACCATTGTGAATGCTGGCAAGGATGTAGAGCAACTGTAAGTCTCATACACGGCTGGTCAGATGTACAATGGTATAAGCATATCACAAAACACTGATGTTTTCTAAAATAAAGATACACCAATCATCTGCTCTAGCCATTTCATTCCCTGAAGTTTATCCAAACAAATGCAATCATATGTCCATACAAAGAAACTTGTAAGAATGTTTATTTCATAGGAAAGGGGAGGGGACTTGGACAGCACTAAGAAGGGGGAAATAATATGAAGACCCAGAAGGAATCTTAAACGTCTGGAATATTTACATTTTCTTCATTGTGGATATGGTTTCACAAATGTACACACATTTCCATACTTATATTGTTAATTTAAATGATGTACAACTTATTTCAAGTTAATTATATACCTATGAAGCTATTGTAAAATGTGTGTAGGATATGCCAAAATATGTGTCTAAAGGAAATTATATAGCATTTAATGCAGGAGAGAAAATCTGGAAAATTTAAGCTCTGATAATCAGTCTTAAGAAAACGAAAAGCAAATGGTAATTTAGTACCAAAAAATAATAAAAAATGAAACTAACATTAAGATCAGGGAAAGGAATTTTGAACAGAATTACAAAGAGATGATCAAATTCAAAAGTTGGTTTTCATTTTGTAAAGTGATTAAAAAAAAAAAAGATAAACTTGTGGCAGGACTGGTCAAGAAGCAAAGGCTCACATTCCCATACCCAGAATGGAGAGAGTATCATTACTACAGATCTTTGAAACATACACCATAATATTAATATTATAAGCACATTCATTCTAATACATTTGAAATTACACAAAATGATCAGATTCAAAGATAAATATATGTAAGATTAAAAACCTCAGGTAATATGAATAGTTGAATATCGACAAAGTAAATTTTGTCTAGTGAAAATCCTTTCTAAAAATAATTTCCATGCCCTGGTGTCCTAAGCTATGAAGTTTTTCATATAATCAAGAAAGAAATGGCCGGGCGTGGTGGCTCACGCCTGTAATCCTAGCACTCTGGGAGGCCGAGGCGGGAGGATCATTTGAGCTCAGGAGTTCGAGACCAGCTTGAGCAAGAGCGGAACCCCGTCTCTACTAAAAAATAGAAAGAAATTAGCCGGACAACTAAATATATATAGAAAAAAGTAGCCGGGCATGGTGGCGCATGCCTGTGGTCCCAGCTACTCGGGAGGCTGAGGCAGAAGGATTGCTTGAGCCCAAGAGTTTGAGGTTGCTGTGAGCTAGGCTGATGCCACGGCACTCTAGCCTGGGCAACAGAGTGAGACTCTGTCTCAAAAAAAAAAAAAAAAAAAGAAAGAAAGAAAGAAAATCATTCTGGCACAAGCTCATCCACAGAATTGAAAGAGTAAAAGCACTCCCCAAAATGTTTTACAAGATCTATATAAACTTTACACAAAACTATTAAGGACATTATAAGAAAGGATACTCTTAGCTTTTTATCTCTCATGACAAACAACAATGAAAATTAGTGTGATATTTTTACATTTATCATTAAGTTTTAAAAGCTCTGAAAAAAACCCAACTTTTTTCTAACAACAGAATCACAAACATGATGAGGTATCTTATAGCATTGTTCATACAGCATGAACAATTTGTGTTTAAATGACTGAATTATTGTACATTTAACACTTAGAAATCAAACAACTTTAACAAAGCAAATGAACAAAATTGTGTCATATCAAAATAGATAGAGAAACCATTTGGCAAAATTTACCATGCACTTATTTAAAAAAAACTTGGAGAACTAAAGTATATCATCATTAGTGCTGAAATATTGAGAATTTTCCCCTTGAGATGAGGAACAAGAAAAGGACGCTTACTATCACCAGTACTATTCAATATTTTATAGAAATCCTAGCCAAGGCAATAATGCAACAACAATAACAAAAAAAACCTGCATAAAGATTTGAAAGGAAGAGATGAAACAATTTTAATCACAAAGAGCATGATCATCTTTACAAACTAACAGGAATCTGTGGGTAATGTATTAGAATTTCTTAGAGAATTTAGCAAATTTGTTAGACACCGTTCAGTTACACATAAACATATTGCTCTAAGAATATCAATTCTTACTAAAGTTTTTATATACATTATAAGAAATGGCACAAATACCCCACATAATGTCATATTTTTTTCTGTGTACTTATCAGATAAAAATCGAGAATTATAATCCTGATTATGTTATCATTTTTTCTGATAGCATGGTAACAGAGGCTCCAGTATATGAGATACAATTTACATTTGATATTTAATTTAAGGGGAACAATAAAAAGCATTATTTGTGACAATTTTATCTGTGGCCCCTTGTTTAATGATCTCACTGACCATTTGGATTAACTAGAGTTCAGTTTATATTCAGTGGTTCACAAGTAATTTAAATTTTTCTCTCCACATATCTTTTTGTGTATTTTTCATAGTATTTTTTCCTTTTTAACTTTTCTAAACCTGTCTATAAGCCTAATTTCTTATGCTATTCTATACTACTTTGAAATAAAAGCAGTATAGATTTTTGAAAACATTTATTAGTAATAAGTCATCATGTGACTGTTATTTATGTATTTTATTGCATACAAATACTGCAATATTCCTCAGTGTAAAGGTTTCCAAAAATGCTAATGCATACACCTTCTAAGAAGTAATTATGATTAGCACTTAAGTGTCTATATACAAACACACATGTATTTAAATGAATCATATTTACATATTCGTACACATGTCTGTAAGTAAATTACAATTTGCTTTCATTTAATTAGTAATATGTCTTGGAGATATATTCTGTAAATATTTAATATTTAAATGACTATCAAAAGTGCACAGTATTAATTTTATAGGCATAGTGTAATTTATTTTAAAATAGGTGTTTTGCCTTTTTTCCTTCTTATAATTTTCTAAAAATTGAGATGAAATTATGTAATAATATTAACCACTTTAAAACAAGGAATTCAGTGGAATTTTTTTTGCCTTTTTGTACCATATTTTAATGCACATGTCTGAGTAGTTTTGTCAGATACAGTCCTTACTATTTAAAAAAGAACACTTTCCAAAAGCTCAGCACCATTTTATACACCCTCAATAATCTGCTATCAAGAAAAAAAGAGTATCTTGTTACCTAAAATTGTTACATTAAGTATTAAGCATATTTAATATATTAATGGCCCATCTACATTTCTTTTCTTTTTTTTTTTTTTTTTTTTTGAGACAGAGTCTCACTCTGTTGCCCTGGCTAGAGTGAGTGCCGTGGCATCAGCCTAGCTCACAGCAACCTCAAACTCCTGGGCTCAAGCGATCCTCCTGCCTCAGCCTCCCGAGTAGCTGGGACTACAGGCATGTGCCACCATGCCCGACTAATTTTTCTATATATATTTTTAGTTGTTCAGATAATTTCTTTCTATTTTTTTTAGTAGAGACGGGGTCTCGTTCTTGCCCAGGCTGGTCTCGAACTCCTGAGCTCAAACAATCCGCCCGCCTCGGCCTCCCAGAGTGCTAGGATTACAGGAGCGAGCCACTGCGCCCGGCCAACATTTATTTTCCTTATATCTTTGGATGCAAATTACTAATTCTATTGGTTAAAGTCTATCATGTCATAATTATTTGAACACTAAAACTATTATAAATTAAACCTCTCTTTATATGCATAGTTTTTTAGTTATATATATTAATAAAGACTTAATTCATTACATTAATGGTATATATAAATCATATAAACATATATACACACATACATACACTCTTGCTATGTTCATTTATATTCTATATATTACATGTTACTTGATTGTGATATTCTACTATATTTAAATAAATAATTTTTCATATGAAATATATTTGCCAAAGCAGAAGAGTACTGTATAAGTACATTAGATATGAAATATTTGCTACAGTTATAGAAGTGTCACATCATTATTCTTTATCAGGAGATTATGGCTGTTCTCCTACACTATCACATCCAGGTCAACATAAGGATCAAATCGGAAATTGTAATAACAAACTTTTTGATATTTTGCCTTTTTCATTTTTCTTTTTGCTCTTGTTGATTAAATAAGCTATTTGCTTTTTTTGGCTTAAACAACAGAAATTTATTTTCTTTTTTCTTTTTTTTTTTTTTGAGACAGAGTCTCACTCTCTTGCCTGGGGCGAGTGCCGTGGCGTCAGCCTGGCTCACAGCAACCTCAAACTCCTGGGCTCGAGCAATCCTACTGCCTCAGCCTCCCGAGTAGCTGGGACTACAGGCATGTGCCACCATGCCCGGCTAATTTTTTCTATATATATTTTTAGCTGTCCAGTTAATTTTTCTTTCTCTTTTTGGTAGAGACGGGGTCTCGCTCTTGCTCAGGCTGGTCTCGAACTCCTGAGCTCAGGACGATCCGCCCGCCTCGGCCTCCCAGAGTGCTAGGATTACAGGCGTGAGCCACCGCGCCCGGCCTATTTTCTTTTTTCTTAATTTCAGAATATTACGGAGGTACAAGTGTTTCGGTTACACGGATTGCTTTTGTACTGCTTGAGTCAAAGTTGTAAGTGTACCCATCACCCAGATAGTGTACATTGTACCCGTTAGGTATGATTTCAGCCATCTCCTCCTCCCCGCTCCCACCTGCTTGATTTCCACTGAGCTTTACTTCCATCCGTGCACATGAGTGCTGATTGGTTAGTTCCAATTTAATAGTGAGTACATGTGGTGTTTGTTTTTCCATTCTTGAGATACTTCACTTAGAAGAATGATCTCCAGGACTATCCAGATTGTTGCAAAAGGTATTAATTCATTTTTTTAATGGGTGAGTAGTACCCCATGGTGTACATATACCACATTTTATTAATCCACTCATGAACTGATGGGCACTTGGGTTGATTCCACATCTTTATTTTTATTACATAAATAGAATAATTTTCATTGGTAAAATAGCTAGTTTTTTAAATATTTACTAATAAACTATGTATTAGACAACTATATACAAATTATAAAATATATTAATGAATTGAACAAATGTATATCCACTAAAAAGTTCAAAGAAATAAGCATATATTACCTCTTTGGGAGCGAAGACTTAAGTAATGGCTGCCTTCTCACCAAAATTCATGAAAAACAAAAGAAAACGGGCAGCATCCCTCCAATGACAAAAGAAAATATAGATCTTTCAAACTATAGTCTATATCCAGCAAGATTATCCTTCCAAACTGAAAGTGAATAAGATACATAACCAAACCAGAGATAATTTGTTGCTGGTCAACCTGTAATATTAATATATTAATACAAGTGATGCCAAAGGAAGTTCTTCAGGCCAAAGAAATGACACATGATAGAAACTAAGAACTATAGGACGGAATGAAGAGCAGTGGTAAGGGAAAATATTTGCATAATTATAAAAGACTAATATTTTCTATTTTTTCTTTGAAAGACTATTGATTCTTTAAAGCAATGTGATAAATGATATTTTAGAAGCAAGCAGTACAACAAGAACACAATGGAAAGGGGGAGTAAGTGGAAATGTCATGCTATTGGATTACATTTATGGGAAATGATAATATCTAAATCTAAGCAGACCATGAAAAGTAAAGAATTCAAATACCAATTCCTTGAACAAGCACCATCTATGCTTAAGTATAAAACATACTTAAGAGGTAACTGCCCATTTACATTTCTTTTTGGCATATGCTTTGGTAGATATTACTAATTCCATTTGCTAAGTACTCTATCATTTCATAATTATTTGATTACCAAAATTATTAAACATTAAGCTCACAAATATACACATGCTCACACATATTTTGACAGATATACAGGTGCATAAGCACTTGTTTCTTTCACTTATGTTTTACATGTTTCACGGTATTTAATTGATTCTGAAATGTATTATGTTTATATAAATCATTTGCATGTAAAATATATTTTGCCAAAGCAGAATAGTATTGTATATATCACAGGCAGTAATACTATAATATATAACTCAAGTAGAATGTGAAAAGCAAAAAATTCAAATACCAGTCCTTTGAGAAATCACTAAAAATAGCACAAAAAGATATGGGTAATACAGTCATCCCTTGGTATACATGGGAGATTAGTTCCAGGACCCCCCACGTATACCAAAATCTGCACATACTCAAGTTTCTCAGTTGGTCCCATGTAACCCACGGATGTAAGTCAGCCCTCTGTATATGTGGGTTTCACATCCTGTGAATATTATATTTTCCATCCATTTTTAGTTAAAAGGGTCCACATAGTTCAAACCTGTGTTGTTCAAGGGTCAACTGTATTCTAGTTACTGCCTAACAAATTACCACTAAACTTATCTTCTATTATGCATTCCATATCTACTTATCTGTTTTCCTACTAGACTTTCCCTCAGTAATGGTGATTTCCGTGGTTTGTTTGTCTATTTTGGTCATTTTGTTTTGGTTTGGTTTTGCCTCATACATCCCAGACATGAAGCTGACAACTCTGACAACCTTTAAGCAACAAAGGGTACAGAGAAAGAACCCACCTCCCCGCAAAAAGCCTAATCTCTCCAGTTAAAAGACTAGGAAAGGGGCAGCCTAACAAGACAAAAAACATTAAGATAATAAGCATCCTAATTCAGCCAATATGACAGACAAAATGGAGATCCTATTTTCATCCATGCCACCAAAGGCCATGTGGGAGCCTAGATTCCCACACTTGCCATGCTGTACCTAGTTACCCCTAATTACCTATGCCATAAATGTTTGTTAGAGAAAGCCAAGGAAGGAGCTGGGGCTTTCACACCTGCTGGGTAATAAAGAGGACTCCCCACTATAGTGTCAATAGAGAGCATGCGGGGAGAACGGACTCCCACTCCCTGGAAAGTAATAAGGTAACCCTCCTCTCCTTGCTGGAGTGGTATCAGAGGTGGTCTAGTGAAGATTAATGACATTCACCACAGCCCATGGTAAAGAAGTCACTGGGCATGGGTGTCAGTGAAGTCCACAGGAGGAGCTTTAACCTGACAATCCTATTCCTCTTATCAGGGAGAAATTAGTGGAGACCTAGTGGGGAGTCAGAACTCCCAACCTTGCTCAGCAGTAACCAAGAGCATCCTCCACACTCTACTAAATGGAGGCCAAGGGGGAAACTTGGACTTCTACAATCACCTGGCAGGAGAGGCAATGCCTCCACCTTTCCCTGCTGGTGTGGTGCTAGATGAAACAGTCGATAATCTTGAAGACAGAAAAAGAGAAATTGCCCAGTCAGAACAAAAGATGTAACAATAGATGTAAAAAAGGAGCAAAGTCTCAGGGACCTGTGGGTCAATAACAAAGATTCAAACATTCCTGTCACTGGTATCTCATAGGAGTGCATAGAGTGTGGGACTGAAAGAGTACTCCAATAAATAATGCCTGAAAACTTCTCAATTTGTAAAAGACATATGCTTACAGATTCAAGAAGTCAGTCCCTAAGGGGAGAAACTCAAATAAATCCACATCAAGTTATATTATAGTCAAACTTATGAAAACTAAAAACAAATGAAAAAATTATGAAAGTAGCAAGAAAGAAATGACACCATATCTATATGGTGACAACTATGCAAATCAGGTCAAGTTTCTCATCAGAAACGATAGAGGCCATATGGAAGTAGCACAAAAAGTTTCAAGTACTGAAAGAAAAGAACTGGCAATGTAGAATCCTGTATCCAGCAAAAATACCCTTCAGGAAGGAAGTGAAACCAACATATTCTCAGCTGAAGAAACACTAAAAGAAAAGAATTGGTTGCCAGCAAAATATCCTAAAAGAATGACTAAAGGAAGTTCTCTAAATAGAAAAGAATGATAAAAGAAGTAATCTTGAGACATCATAAAAGAACAAGATAAAAAAGAAAATATATGGTTGAATAAAATAGACTTTCCTTTTCTGAGTTTTCTACATTACATTTGACAGTCAAAGCAAAAATTATAACTCTCTGATGTAATCTTCAAAGTATGCAGAAAAAATATTTAACAAAACTATATCATAGTTTCCATACTTTACTCAAAGTGGTAAAATCGACAGTGGTAGAATTCAATAAGATGTGTGTGTGTGTGTGTGTGTGTGTGTGTGTGTGTGTCTATCTTGGGTGGGTGTGTATCATCTCCAGAACAATTACTAAAAAGAATAATGCAAAGAGAGACAATCAAAAATACCATAAATAAATAAAAACTGAATTCTAAAAATTGTTTGAATACCCACAAGAAGGCAAAGAAGGGAAACAAAAAAATAAAAATAGAGAGAATAATCAGAAAAAAAGTTAGATTTAAGTCCTCCTAACATATCAATAATAACATTAAATGAAAATGGTCTACACATGCCAATTAAAAGACAGATACTGTAACAGACGATTAAAAAACATGAGTCACCTATTCGCTGTTTACAACAAACTCACTTCAAATATAATAATATAGGTAGATTGAAAGTAAAAGGATTAGAAAAGATATATCATGCCAATAATTTTTAAAAAGTGGAAATGGCTGTATGTACATCAGATTGGGTAAACTTCAGAGCAAAGAAAAGTGCCAGAAACAAAGAGGCACATTATATAATGACAAATGTTGGATCCAACAAGAAAATATAGCAATCCTAAATGTGTATACACCAAACATCAGAGTTCCAAAAGTATGTGAAGTTAAACTGATACAACTGAAAGGAGAGATAGATGAATCCACAATTATAGTTGTATATTCCAACACTGTACTCTTAGCATTTAATAGAACTGCACAGATTCAGCAGGGACACAGGAGAAATCAACAACACCATCAACCAACAGGATCTAATCAACATTTAGAGAAACTGCACTCAACAGCAGAGTAGAAACTCATTTCAGATGTCCATAAAACATACACCAAGGTAGACTCTATCCTGGGGCAAAAAATAAAGTTCAAAAAATATAAAAGAATGGAAATCATAAGAGTGTATGCTCCAACCAGAATGGAATGGCATCGAACTGAAAATTAATAACTGAAACGTAACAGAAAAATCTCCAAACATTTGCAAACAAAACAGCATACTTGTAAATAATCCATAGGTCAAAGAGGAAATATTAAGGAAAAACTTTAAAAAGCACATTGAAATGACTGAAATTAAAGGTACACTTCAAAATGTATACTTGAAAACAGACATAGAAAAACAAAAAATAGTAGGAAAAACTTCCAAATTCATTTCACAGAACTATTACTGCCCTGATAACAAAGCCAGACAAGAATAAACAAAAAAAAAAGAGAACTACAGACTAATATCTCTTGAATACAGATATAATAGCCTCAACAAAATATTAGCAAATAGAAGTCAGCAGTATATAAAAGAATTTATACACCATGAGGAAGAGAAATTAATTTCAAGGATACTAGACTGTTTCAATATTTGAAAACCAGTACACATAATCTACATTTTAACAGGCAAAAGAGGAAAAATCACATGATCTTATCAAGTAATAAAGAAAAGGCCATTAAAAATAGTCAACATTCATTCATGATAAAAACTATCAGAAAAATAGCTAGGGTAATAAGGTAAGAAGAGGAAATAAAAGGTGCACAGATGTGAAAGGGAGATATAAAATTGTCCCTACTTATAGATGACATGATGTCTACATAGATAATCCCCCAAAACTGGCACGTTCTCAAAAAACAAAACTTAGAAATACATGATACGGCAGTTGAACTCTAGGATATTTATTCCAGAGAAAATAAAGATTATGTTCACATGGAAACCTGTATAAAAATATTTCTGGTAGATTTATCAGTATTAGCTAGAAACTGGAAACACCCAGATAGTCTTCAAAGAGTGAATGGCTAAACAAATTGTGGCACATCCATACCATGAAATATCACTCAGAAAGAAAAAGGAACTACCGATCCAACAACCTGGATTAATCTCTAGAGAATTGTGTATTTTGATAAAAATCCAATCCCATCAGGCACATACAGTAAGATTGTATTCGTATAATAGCCTAGAAATGAAAAACTGTAGAAGTGAAGAAAATATTTGTAGTTGCCAGCATTCAGGGATTGGGGGGCAGGGCGGATGGGGGTGTGCCTTTAAATGTCACAAAAGAGATCTTTGTGGTGATAGAAATGTTCTATATCTTGACTATCAATGTGAATATCCTGGTGTCGATATTGAACCATACTTTAGCAAGATGTTAAAATTGGCTGGAAATGGGCAAAAGGTGCATGGGGTATCTCTATACTATTTCTTACATCTGCAAGTGAATGCACAATTATCCTAAATAGAAAGTTTAATTAAAATTGTTTGTCTTCTTAATATACAGATTGGGTTAATTGGATATAAGAGACAGAAAACATACAAACTAAAACATATTTCAAAAATAGTGTTTTGGGGCTGGGTGCGGTGGCTCACGCTTGTAATCCTAGCACTCTGGGAGGTGGGAGGATCGCTTGAGCTCAGGAGTTCAAGACCAGCCCGAGCAACAACAGAGAGACCCCATCTCTACTAAAAAGAGAAAAATTAGCTGGGTGTGGTGACATGCGCCTGTCATCCTAGCTACTTGGGAGGCTGAGGCAGGAGGATCGCTTGAGCCCAGGAGTTTGAGGTTACAGTGAGCTACGATGACACCACTGCACTCTACCCAGGGTGACAGAGCCAGACACTGTGTCAAAAAAACAAAAAAAAGTGTTTTTAGAGATACCTCTTTTAGTAACGTCAGACCAGACATTTCAGCCCAAATATTCTGCTAAGAAACACTGTGAAAAATGGACAAATATAAAAGATATATGTTTGAACTACCATAAACCCACCTAAATAGGCAATGAAGAGACAAGGTCTCAAGTAAAAGAGTAGCAAAAGGGGTGAGAAACAAATTTGGTACCTCTTTTCACCACATGATATCCCTCCTCAAATGAGAAGACTGAAAACCAAGTTGCCAAACAGAAAACTGTAGCTGAGAAGCCAGGCACTGAATAACGTCTCCAGCAGACTCGCCAGCCTGTGAGACACAGATAGGATTTGAGGGCCCTCCAAGGACAAGAGGATATGGAAAACACAAAGGTTCATTTGACATCCCCAAGGAGCTATGTCTTAAGTGTCCTTATGAATAAGAAATAGAAAACTCCTCTCAAAACTAGAGACCTAGTTTCAAAAAGACTCAAATCTCAAATGCAATGAGATGAACTGCCTCCATGCTAACTGCCTCTCAGAAGCAAAATAAAATATTTCCTGAAGGAAGATAAAATCATCTAGAGCTTCCAATTATTTTTATAGTAATCATACACAAATTTCTACATACAATAAAAATATAATATTTGCAAAATCTGAATAGCACAGAAAGAGTTAGCTTCAAGCCTGTAATCTATTTTCTACATTTACTGGGAATGTCTGCAAAGAAAGAATTCAGTTATAAACATAGAATTCAGAGCAACAGTGAGGTATCACTGCACACCTATTAGAAGAGCTACGATTAAAAATACTGCACTGACCTTACTAAGTGCAAGGATAAAGAGCTACTGTGATCCTCTATATTCTCTACTGCTGCTGGTAATATGGAGAACGGTATAATTACGTCGCAAAACATTTTGACATATTTCAAAAGCATGTAATGCAGCTATTCCATTCCTTGATGTTTATCCATGAAAAATGTATTTATATTTTATATATTCTTTGATATATGTTATTATTCCTATTTACTCGATAGTCCAATATTCAAGATAATGTGAATACCAAAATTATTATGTTAACACACACATAGACGTACATACATACATATATATGTATGTGTTTCTACATATATATGCATAAGCTATTATTACATTCACTTATGTTCTACATATCGTCTGGTACCTAATTGATTCTGATAGGTACTATATTCATATAAATCATTTTCCATATAAAAATACTTTCCAAAGCAAAATACTGTATATTATATAAGTACAGTAGATATAAAATATTTTGTATTCATTAATGTAAGCATCACTTCATTATTCTTTATCAAGAGATTTTGGCTTTTCTCATACTATCTCTAATCCAAATAAACACTAGTCCAGATCAGCAATTATAAAAAAACTTCTTTATTTGTGTTGGTGAGTATGCTTAAATTGTTTTAATTTGTGTATGATCTGTCCAGAGGCTTTTATATATTTTAATAAGAAGTAAAAATTTTTGATTTGGGGGAGTTTTAGTATATTTAATGCAGTTGTTTTTTTGCTATTAACAAAAGTCATCCCTTTTAAAACATAGATGGAATACTATTCATTGACAAAACAGTTACTGAGGATTTTAAAATATTTATTAATAAAACATATATTTATTTGACATTAACATAAAATATGAAGTATTTTAATGAATTGAAAAGATGTGTATGCACCAAATATTTCAAAGAAATAAAGATGCATTATTACTTACCCAGAAACAATAATTTAAACGTCGGCTGCCTTCTCAAAAGAATACACAGAAAACCAAAGAAAATGGAACACATCTTTCCAGTGCTGAATGAAAAGATGAAAAAAATCAACCCACAATCCTATATCCAGCATATTCTATCCAAACTGAGAATGGAAGAAGGCACATTCATATAAACAAGCCTCAGACAATTCATCTCTGCCAACCTGTAATACAGTAGTAGTTAAAGAAGTTCTTCAGGCAAAAAGGAAATGACACCTGATAGAAACTGAGAACCACAGAAAAAAACAAAGAATACTGGATAGGGAAATAATGTGGATATTCCCTGGGGAGGACAAAGGTACACATGGGTGGAGAAGCAGTACGGTACCCGCCCTGGCTTGGGTCTGTAGTGACAGGAACGGACCCAAGGGGGCTGGCAGCCTGGTACTTTGTCTTCAAAGCTTTTGGGCTTGTGAGGGTAGAGAAGTTCTCCAGCAGCTTGGGAGCCCGGTGACTACTAGAGGTGTGAGGGAAGGAGAAATAAAACCCTCACCTACCCTTTCCACAGAACTCCAAGTTTCTCAGGGGTTGATCTCTGCCGATATCTGGCTCCTTCTTATTCTGCTTCTCAACTTCTTCCCGTGGAATCTCCGGTAGGTTCTGACACTTTTCCCTCAGAATTGAACCTGAGCTATGTTTTTTCCCATCTAAAACTTTTCCTTCTTTCTGAGCCCATCCGGCGACTGACGTCTCTAGTCAGCCATCTTGCCCCCTCCTCCAATAATACGGATTAATGCATACATAAGACTAATGTCTTCTATTATTTCTTTGGAAGACGGCTGACCCTTTAAAGCAAAATAACATAGCACTCTGGGAGGCCGAGGCGGGCGGATCGTTCAAGCTCAGGAGTTCGAGACCAGCCTGAGCAAGAGCAAGACCCTGTCTCTACTAAAAATAGAAAGAAATCAATCAGACAACTAAAAATATATAGAAAAAATTAGCCAGGCATGGTGGTGCATGCCTGTAGTCCCAGCTACTTGGGAGGCTGAGGCAGGAGGATTGCTCGAGCCCAGGAGTTTGAGGTTGCTGTGAGCTAGGCTGACACCACGGCACTCTAGCCCGGGCAACAGAGTGAGACTCTGTCTCAAGAAAAAAAAAAAAAAAGCAAAATAACAAATGGTATTATATATGTAAACTATACAACAAGAACAGAAAGGAAAAAGGGAATAACCATAATTATAGATAGAGCTCTGAAGTTACATTTAATGGTAGTGATATAATTACTATTATATCACTGATATAATTACTATTATAACTATATACTATATAACTCTGTATATAGTTATACTATATATAACTCTATGTATATAACTCTATGTATTAGTAAGTAATTCAAATACCAATCCCTTGAGCAACCACTAAACATAACACTAAAATGTATAGGAAATATTTATAGTAAAAATGTATAACATATTACCATAAAACTTATTTTCTATAATAACTTCCATATACATTTGTTTTCCCACTAGGTTCTTCCTCAATAATATGACTGCAGCACATGTTCCACACCCGGCACATGTTGAGAACTAAAGAAATATTTATGGGATGAGTAAAATAATTAAATCGAAATAAACTAAGAAAATGACAGCTAAAAAAGATCCACTGCTTATGAAGATCATTTGGCTAAAATTCTTCTATAGAAGCTTCCAAAAAGATGCAGTGAACATACTTTACCTTTTTTACTCACTAAATACAATTAAAAACCCTGGATGTTATATGTAAAACAAATATAAGACTGAAAAGTGAAGAGAAGAAGGTAGACTGGAAAGGAACTTCAGGACCCAAGGAACAACCTAGTTGTCATTTCCCAGTTCTTTTTGTTTGCTTTGCTTTGCCTCAGACATCTCAGACATGGAACTGAAAAACCCAGCAACCTGAAAACACCAAAGGCTGCAGAAGAAAAACACTTCAAAAAGTCTGCTTTCTTTAAACAAAGGACTAAGAAAGAAACAGCCAAAAAACACAGAAACTCTTAGACAATAGCCACTCTATGCCAGCCAAAATCTATCCTCACCCACATCAGCAAAGGCCGGGTGGGGAACCTAGATTTCCACCCTCACCAAGCCATGATGAGTGACACCAATCCACCCCCAATGGTGATCTACTGTGGTCATTTACTGGGGATGTTTGGGAAGCAAATAACTATGATTTGGTAGCATCCATGCAATTTAGATAGATAATGAGATACCACTGCATACCTATTCAAAGGGCTGCAATTAAAAATAATGACCGTAACAAGTGCGGGCAAGGATGTTGAGCAACTGAGACTCTCATATACAGTGGATAGGATGTAAAAAGCTACAATCAAGTGTTTTCAAAGAAAAACACTTTGAAATATTCTGAAATTATTTTTAAAATAATCCTATCAGATGATCCAGATTTCATAAACCTTGATATTCATATAAGAAAACAGAATATGTTTATGCAAAGACTTGAAGAAGAATGTACACATCGTGGAAAGGGGAGAAGCACTGGCCAAGATCAGGTGGAAAGAAATACAAATCTACACAACAAAACTTGATTGGAGGGATATATACTTTATTATGCCTTTGGTGATGGTTTAACATACACACACACACACGTGACAAAAGTTGTACTGTTTTTTAATTAATAAACTTTATTTTTAGAGCAGTTTTACTTTCACAGAAAAAGAGTTGAAAGTACAGAGTTCTTGTATATCCCCTTTCCCACACATGGATAACATCTCCCACTACCGACATCCCTCACCGCAGTGGTACATTTGTTATAATTGATGAACCTACATTGATGCATCATTATCACTGAAAGTCTAGAGTTTACATTTGAGTTCAGTCTTGGCGTTGTACATTTGGTGGGTCTTGACAAATGTATGACACATATGCACCATTATAGTATCACATAAAGTACTTTCACACTGCCCTAAATATCCTCTTTGCTCTCCCTATTCTGGCTCCCCTCTAACCCTAGCAAACACTGATCTTTCTACTGTCTCCAAAGTTTTGCCTTTTTTAGAATGTCATATAGTTTGAACCATGAAGTATGTAATATTTTTCAATTGGCTTCTATCACTTGGTAATATGCATTTAAGGTTCCTCCATGTCTTTCCATGGCTTGATAGCTCCTTTCTTTATGGTGCTTAATAATTTTTCATTGTCTGGATGTACTATAGTTTATTTATCCATTTAACTACTGAAGGATATCTTGGTTGCTTTCAAGTTTTAGCAATTATCAATAAAGCTGCTAAAAATATCCATGTCCAGGTTTTTATGTTTCAATTCATTTGGGTAAATACCAAGGAGCGCAATGACTGTATAGTATGACAAGGGCACATCTAGTTTTGTAGAAACCACCAAACTGTATTTCCAAGTGGCTATATCATTTTGCAATGAGTGAGAATTGTTGCTCAATATCCTTGAAAACATTTGGTGTTGTCAGTGTTTTGGATTCTGGCCATTCTAATAGGTATGTAGTAGTATCACATTGTTGTTTTAATTTGCAATTCCCTAATGACATATGATATTGAACAAGAGATACCGCTTACTTTCCATCTGTATATCTTCTTTGGTGAGCTGTCTGCTTAAGTCTTTTGCCCGTTTTTTAATTAGGTTGTTCATTTCCTTATTACTGAGTTTTAAGAGTTCTTAGCATATTTTGGATAACAATCCTTTATCAGATGTGTCTTTTGCAAATATTTTCCCCCAGTTTATTGCTAGCCTTCTCATTCTCTTGACACTGTTGTCACAAAGCAGATTTTAATTTTAATGAAATCCAGCTTATTAATTTTTCTTTTGTGGATCGTGCCTTTGGTGTTATATCTAAAAAGTCATAACCATACCCAAGGTTATCTAGGTTTTCTCCTACATTTTATATTTGCAAACATTTACATCTATGATTCATTTTGAGTTAATTTTTTGTGAAGAATGCATGGTCTCTGTGTCTACATTCATGTTTTTGCATGTAGATGTTTGGCCGTTCCAGCACCACTGTTGAAAAGACTCTCTTTGTTCCATCGTATTGACTTTGCTTCTTTGTCAAAGATTAGTTGTCAATATTTATGTGGGTCTATTTCTGGGATCTCTCTCTCTCTCTCTCTCTCTCTCTCTCTCTCTCTCTCTCTCTCTCTCTCTCTCTCTCTCTCCCCCCGCCCCTAATTTGCTGAGAGTTTTTTTAAAATCAAGAATGGGTGCTGGATTTTGTCAAATGATTTTTCTGTGTCTGTTGATATACTCATGTTAATCATCTTCTTTAGCTTGTTGCTGTGATGGATTACATTAATTGATTTTTGAATGTTAAACCAGCCCAGCATACCTGGGATATGCACCTGGAATATATACTTGCTCACGGTGTATAATTCTTTTCATACACTGTTGGATTCATTTTGCTAATATTTTCTTGAGAGTTTCTGCATTTATGATCATGAGAGATATTGATCTGTAGTTTTCTTTTTTTGTAATGTCTTTGTTTGGTTTTGATATTAGGGTAATGCTGGCTTTGTGGAATGAGTTAGGGAGTATTCAATCTTCTTCTTCTGCTCCTATCTTCTGGAAGAGATTATAGAGAATTTGTATAACTTCTTCCTTAAATGAAGTTTTAATTGAACATTTTGTAGGATTCCATTTTCTCTTCTTTATTAGCACATCACTTATACTTTTTTAATTTAATGGTTGCTCTAGAGTTTATAATATACATTCACCACTCCAAGTACACTTTCATATAAATCTAAACCACTTCATGTATGGTGCAAGTATTTTATAATAATAAAATATTTATAATTTCTTCCTCCTAACCCTTGTATCATTGATGTCATTCATTTCATTTATACATAAGCATATATAAGCATATACAATTATATCAAATCTATTACTGTCATTATTATTTTGAGCAAACTGTTAATTGCTAGATCAATTAAAAATAAGAAAAATAAAAGTTTTTATTTTAAAATAACTTCACTTACTCCTTCTCTTACGTAGATCCAATTTCTGATCTATACCATTTTCCTTCTCTCTACAGAACTTCTTTCAACATTTCTTGCAAGGCATGTCTACTGACAACATATTCTCTCAACGTTTTTTTTGCCTGAGACAGTCTTTATTTCTCTGACACTTTTGATGGATAATTTCATAGGGTGCAGAATTCTAGGTCGATGGGGGTATTTTTCTCTCTCAATGCTTTAAAAATTTCTTTATACTTGCTTCTTGTTTGCATGATTTCTAAAAAGAAGTCAGATATAATTCTTATTTTTGCTCCCCTATAAGTAAGGTGATATTTTCCCCTCTGGCTTCTTTCAAGGTTTTTTCTGTATTTTTTATTTTCTGAAGTTATGATATTATGATATGCCTAAGGGTAGTTTTTAGAGTTTTTGCTCTTTGGTTTTTGTGGGTTTTTTTTTTGTTTTTGTTTTTGTTTTTTGGCATTTATCCTGCTCAGAGTTCTCTGAGCATCCTAGATCTGTGGTTTAGTGTCTGACATTAATTTCGGGAAATTCTTATTCATCCTCGCTTCAAATATTGCTCTATTCCTTTCTCTCATTCTTCCCCTTCCGATATTCCCATTACACATAATTTACACCTTTCGTAGTTGTCCCACAGTTCTTGGATACTCTATTCTGGTTTTTCTCTTTTTTAAGTCATTTTTCTCTTTGTTTTTCAGTTTTGGAAGTTTCTTTTGACAAATACTCAAAATCAGAGATTCTTCATCTGTGCCCAGTCTATTAATGCACCCATCAAAGGCATTCTGCTAAGTGTTTTTGATCTGTTTCTTAAAATTTCCATCTCTCTGCTTATATTATCCATCTGTTCTTCCATACTGTTTATTTTTTTAATAAAGTCCTTAATTTTTTGTTGTTGCTGTGTTTTGTGTGTGTGTGCATGTGTGTTTTAATTCCTGGTGTTTCAACAACCCTGCCAATCTGACTGATTCTGGTCCCCAAATGGAAGGCTGGAGCAGGTTGGAGTCAGGTATTTCCCTTCCCCCAGGTAGGTTAGGCTCTGGTAAAACAGTTTCTCCTGAAGGCAGGCCTCCTTAAAAACAGAAAGCTTTGGTGTATTTTGAAATGGTTACTTTTGCCCTTCCTCTGCCAGAAGCAAGAGGGGTTTTTGTTTGATATTCTCTATGAGGACCTGGTTGAGCTCCTGTAGGTGAAACTCAAAAAACTGTGGCGGCCCTTTTATTATTGGATCCTCCAGAAGATTTTAACTCTCAGGCTTGTCCACACTGATCCTCCAGGAATTTGGCAGTTATAGTTCAGGTTTTTTGTGTTTTTTTTTTACCCCAGTACTATTTCCCATGAAGGTTTCTGCTCATGGGTTTCTACTCTAGTAAGTTGTGCTTCTCTGTATTTGCCTCTGTCTCTCCCGTTTTAGGGGCTGTGGTTTCCTCTGTGACCTCACTTTTCTGACAGATCTAAGAAACACTGATTTTTCAGTTTGTTGAGCTTTTTACTCGTTGCTAGGATGGAGTGGTAATTTCTAAGCTTTTTACGTGCCAGACTGCATATTGTTCATTTTAAGTTGTAAAGTTTATTTAAACTCAATTACATTCCAATAAAGCTGTTACAAAGTGTGAGAAACACCAGTACATATGTCTACAGGAAAATTTATAGCAATAACTATAAAATAAGAAATCTTCAAAATTCATGATCAGAAAACCCATCTGAAAATATTGGCAAAAAGCAGTAATTTAATGCTAAGCCAATATCAGAAATGAAACAATAAAACTAAGATAAGTGAAAGATATTAAAATATTTACAAAGAAAAGAGTAACAAATATAAAACTTTATTTCTTTTTGTAAAGGGTAAAAAATTCATAAAACCCTGTCAAGACTGACCAAGAAAAAAAAAAATAAGAAATATATCCCTAATAGCAACACTGTAAAGGAAATCCTCACTCCATATCACTTAGACACATACATAATTATGTAATCAAATTTTGCTAGGAATATTGATATTACATGAAAAGAGAATAATTCCAAGGAAAATACAGCTTAACAATCAAGAGAACAGGGAATCTAAATTGTTCCATATCTCTTAAATTGTGTCTGTTATGAAAAATTCATTAGGAAAAATGAATTGTATTTGCTGGTGCCTGACGTTGTGAACTTTTTCACAGAATTAATACCAATCTTGCACAAGTTCTTCCACATACAAAAAATAGTAACAACACATCCCAAAATGTTTTATGAACACCTGTAAAGTTTATAGCAAAATGATATATAAGAAAGGAAGATTAAATGTATACAGCCATTATCACTCCCCAAAGCAAAACAAATCAAAACAAAAACTTATATTTGCCAAACAGAACCCATAGATATTTCAATTATAAAACCCTACAAACAAATTGGGTTTAATCCAACAATAAATTCTATAGAATTAAAATTTTGGAAATGAATTTGTTTAACGAAACCAAGAGCAAAATTACATCACTATCACAATAACATACATAGAAAAAAATATGACAAAATTTAGTATACAGTCCTGATAAGTTTTTTTAATACATTAAATATCATACCTTGTAGTGAAATATGGAAAATCTCTCCCGCAGATTCAAAAAGAGATACGAATGTCTACTCTCTCCAGTTTTATTCAACATTTTAAGGAATTCATAGCCAGGGCAACAATGCAAGAGGAGAGAAAAAGGCATAAGAAAAAGTTTTTTAAAAATACATCTATACAATGACTTGTGCAATAATGTACTCACCATGGAAAAGGAGGAAAGATTTGTGCAGAAATAGGAGAAAGAAATGTAAAGTTGCACAAGGAAACCTGAGTGCATGGATGGAATATGCAATACATTATCTTGCTGTGATGGTTTTAGATGTATGTCAAAACTTACATTTTTTTCATTTTATTTTTTGTTTATTTTGTCTTGTTTTGGTTTGGTTTGGTTTTTTGAGACAGGGTCTCACTCTGCCACCCTGGGTAGAGTGCAGTGGCATCATCATAGTTCACTGCAACTTCAAACTCCTATGATCAAGTGATCCTCCCACCTCAGCCTCTCGGGTAGCTGGGACTACAGGTGTGCATCACCATGCCTGGCTAAATTTCTCTATTTTTGGTAGAGACGGGGGTCTCACTCTTGCTCAATCTAATCTCTAATTTCTGACCTCAACTGATTCTCCTACGTCGGCCTCCAGGAATGCCAGGATTGCAGGCATGAGCCACTGCACCCCGCCTGAATTGTTCATTTTAAAGTGTAAAGATTATTTAAACTCAATTATTTAAACACAATTTCAATGAGGCCATTACGAAGTGTGAGATACGACAATATGTATTCCGGCTGGTCCGAAGGTAGTGAGTTATCTCGCTTGATTGTTCACAGTCAGTTACAGATTGAACTCCTTGTTCTACTACTTTCCCCCCTCCTCACCACTGTACTTAACTAGTCTAAAAAAATTTAAAAAACGGTATGTATTCCACATAGGATTCCATATAGTTAAACATCAGAACATTTTTTTCTAATAGCAACTGTTACTAAACATTTTATATATATAATAAAAAATAGAACAAAAGCCCTAAAAGACAAGGTTGTTTTTCTAAGGCTTTTCCCATACACTTAGATAAAGTTTGTGAAGGCTTTCACTCTGATTGCTGTTGTCATTTTTTCTGCTATCATGGCAACGGAGGTCCCTGAATACAAGATAAACTTTATTATACACTTGACATTTAATTCTGGTAAAACAATAAAAAGAGCATTCTTCGTGACAATTCTACTTATGGCCTCTAGTTTAATGATCTCAGTGATTATAATGAGATGGTAGCGTCTTATAAATGACTGATAATTAAATTATTTTCTCAATTTCTTGTTTATGTTTTTCTCATTTTTCTCTTCTAATTATTTTCTAAACCTTCTGTCATTAAGACTAGCTTCTTATTCCGTTCTCTACTGCTTTAAAATAAAAAAGATTATATCTTTCAAAAAACTGTTGTAATATCCCATCATCATGTAATTGTTTTTTACTTATATCTTGTATTACACATAGATACATTGTACGTGAACAGTATAAACTTGGCAAAAAAGCTTATACATATCCCATTTCAGAAGTAATTGCAAATATTAGTGAAGTATGTATATAAACATAATCATTATTTAAGTGAATGATATATTTACCTAATAGTACACATATCTATAAGCAAATTATAATTAGACATTTTAATTAGCAATATATCTTGGAAATGTCCTTTGTAAGTGTATCTACCTAATTGGTTGTAAAAGCTACATAGCATTCACAGCATGGACACAGCATAAATTATCAAAAAACAGCTGTTTTGACTTTTTTGTGCCATGCTTTAATGCACATGTGTAAGTAGTTGTGTGACTAACAGTCTTAGAAGGCAAAATACTACATAAAACTGTACGTAAATTCACAACTTTGCCAAAAAATAACAATTACCTTCCAAAAATCCGTTACCATTTGAAGCTCCCTTGATAACCTGGTATCAAGATTTAAAAAATTTAAAAAGAGTATTTTGTTACTTAAATAACTTACACTGGGTATTAAGCATACTTAAGATAGTATGTTCTTATACATTTATTATTCCTATATCCTTTGATACATATTACTAATCCCATTTGTTCCATGGTCTATTGTTTCATAATAATTAAAATTATGAACCAAAAATTATTATACATTAACATATATATATATGCGTATACATGTATACACATAAATTCTTGTTGCTTGCAATTATGCTCTATATGTTGCCTGGTACCAAATAGATACTGACACATACTGTAGGTTTTGTATAAATAATTTTGCCTGTAAAATATATTGTATTTATTAAAAGTATGATATATATAAAATATTTTGGTACAGCTAATACAAGTGTCATTTCATTATTCTTTATCAAGAGATTATGGCTGTTTTCATACACTATCACATTCAGATCAACATTAGCAGCAGATTAGAAATAACAATTTTTAAAGATTTTGATATTTGACTTGTAAATGTGCTGAAATTATTTTTATTTGTATATGAGTAGTACAGATTATTTATGTATTCCAATAAGAAAAAAAATTGGTTCTCTTTTAGTTATGGTATTTTTCATGCACCTTCTGCTTTTCATTTTTTTTTGCTATTGTTGATCAAATTAATCTTATTTACATAAAATTATTTTCACTTACAACATAGCTACTGAATATTTGAAATCTTTCATTAGTAAACTATATATTTGACATCTCTATAAAATATAAAGTATCTTAATGAATTGAACAAACGTATAGCCAGGAAAAACTTCAAAGAAATAAAGATACATTACCTACCCGGGAATGATGATTTAAATGTTGGCTGCCATCTCCACAGAATCCATGGAGAACCAGAGAAAATGGAGCATTATTTTTCCAATGCTGAAAGGAGACATAGAACTTTAAAACCAGAATTCTATATCAAACTAAGTTATCCTTCCAAACTGCAGGTAAAATAAATCACATCCAGATAAGCAAACCTGAGACAATTTGTCAGTGGCCAAACATTAAGTAATGCTAAAGGAATGTACTTGTTTCCTAGGGCTGCTATAACAAAGTCCCATAAACTGGCTGGCTAAAAAAAAAAAAAAAAAATCCAGAAATTTATTATCTCACAGTTCTGGAGGGTAAAGGTTGAAATCAAGGTGTTGGCAGGGCCATGCTCTCTCTGAAACCTGCAGAAGACGGAATATTTTCCCTATTTCTCCCCATAAGTGCAACTAAGATCCCTGGACATTTTATATATGATGTGAACATAAGAAGACTCTGAAAGACGGAAAGAATAAGGAAAACTGACTAGAAACCTTAGAACACAGGAAACAATATGGTGGTGTTTCCATGTTTTCTTTTGTTTGTTTTATTTTCTTTTTGCCTCATGCATCCAAAACCTAATACAGAAAAATCCAGCAGCCCAAAATCCTTCCTTGCCTCTTTCTAGGTTCATGTGGTTTGCTGGCAATTTTTGGCATTCTTTGGCATCACCCCAATCCCCCATCTTCACATGGCATCCCCCCCTGTGCGTGTCTTCACATGGCTTTCCCCCCCAGGTATGTCTGTGTGTGTATATCCAAATTTCCCCTTTTTATAAGGACACCTATCATAATGGATTAGGGCCCACCCTAATAACCTCATCTTAACTTGACCACATCTGTAAAGACAGTATTTCCAACTCAGGTCCCAGTCTGAGGTACTGACAGGACATTTTTGGGTGACACAATTCAACAAACAACAAGGAAGTTCTTCAGGTCGAATGGAAATGTCACCTGATGGAAACTAAGCACTACCGGACTATAAGAAGGCATGAAGAGCCTTAGGGAACCAGATGGGGAAAATAAGTGCATAAATATAAAAGATTAATGTTTTCTATTATTTATTTGAGAGACATCTGATTCTTCAAAACAAAAATGATGCATGATATTATTGACCTAAACCAATAAGAACATAAAGGAAAGGGTGAATAAATAGAATTGTAGTGAGATTACATTTACAGGAAGGGATACCATCCATTTCTACAGAGATGATAAAAATAAACAATTTAAATATCAATCCCTTGAGCAACTGCTAAGCATAATGCAAAAATACACAGATAATATTCTGGTTATTATTATTGGATAACAAATTTACCAGAAAATTTATTTTCTACAATATACTCCATATACACTTGACTGTTTTCCCACTAGGCTTTCCCTCAACAATGTAACTACAGCACATCATCTGTACTTGGCACATGTTTGAAATTGAAGAAATGTTTATAAGATGAATGAAATAGTTTCATAGAAAGAAAGAAAGAAAATACGGCAAAAAAAAAATCCACTGCTTGTTTATAAAGTTCATTTGGTTAAACAAAAAAATTGATGTCTGCTTCCAAGAAGATGGAATATTTTCCCTATTTCTCCCCATAAGCGCAACTAAGATCCCGGGCATTTTATATATAATGTGAACATAAGAAGACTCTGAAAGATGGAAAGAATAAGGAAAACTGACTAGAAACCTTAGAACGCAGGAAACAATATGGTGGTGTTTCCATGTTTTCTTGTTTGTTTTATTTTTTTTTGCCTCATGCATCCAAAACCTAATACAGAAAAATCCAGCAGCCCAAAAACACTAAAAAGTGCATAATATAATGCCTCCACCAAAAGCCTGCTCTCTCTAGACAAAGTACTAAAAAAGGCACAGACAAAAAAAGACAAAATTTGTAGACAGAAAATAACTGCTCTACACCAGACAAACACCATCCTCATCCACACCAGGAGATGTCTAGTGGTGAACCCACCATCACCAGGCTCCAGTGAGTCACCCCAAACTGTTTCTCCCCATGGTGATCTATTTTTTCCACTTACTGGGCATGCCGGGGAAAGAAAGAACTATGACTTGATTATACCTATGCAATTTAGATAAACAGTGAGATACCCCCCCACACACACCTATTAAAAGAGCTACAATAAAGCCAGGTGTGGTACACATGTAGTCCCAGCTACTCGGGAGGCTGACGCGGGAGGATTGCTTGAGCCCAAGAGTTCAAGTTCAGCCTGGGCAACACAGCAAGACCCCATCTCAAAAAAATAATACTAATACAAAAAATAATGGCCTTTACAAGTCATTACAAGTGCTGGCAAGGATGTGAGCTGAGACTGCTGGAAGGACGTAACGCAGCACAATCACTTTGCAAAACTCTTTGAAATATTCTGATATAACTTCTTTACAATATCTATCATGTGATCAAGTCATACTATTTCTTCATACTCATCCAATAAAAATAAAAATATATGTCCATACAAAGACTTGTACAATAATGTACACAACGTGGGAAAGGAGGAAGTTTTGGCTAGAAACTGGAGGAGGAGACACAAAGTTGTACAAGGAAACTTTGGAGGGATACATATGTGCATTATGTTGCTGGGACTACAGGTATGTACCACCACACCTGGCTGATTTTTTTATTTTTTGTAGAGATGGGAGCTCCCTATGTTGCCCAGGCCATTGCCTTACGTTACTTCTGATGAAGTTTTTACAAATACGTACACATACATCAAAACTTATATTGCTCAATTTAAAGTTGTAAAGTTTAAGTGAAATCAATTATATTTCAATAAAGCTATTACAAAGTGTAAAATACAATGATATGCGTGTCTAAGGAAATATTTATACCAATAAATGCAAAATAGGAAATCCTGAAATTTGTGATCAGAAAGTCCATCTCAAATATTGGGAAAAAGGTTAGTAACTTAATGCCAAACCAATAATAGAAATGAAACAATAAAATTAAGATCTGTGAGTGATATTCAAAAATATAAAAAGAAGAATGAAAAATTTAAAACCAACTGGGCGTAGTGGTTCAAGCCTGTAATCTCAGCAGTTTGGGAGGCTGAGGCAGGAGGATCACTTGAGGCCAGGAGTTCAAGACCAGCCTGGGCAACATAGGAAGACCCTATCTCTACAAAAAATAAAAAAATCAGCCAGGCATCCCAGCTACTCAGGAAGCTGAGGAGGGAGGATCCCTTGAGCCCAGGAGTTTGAGGCTGCAGTGAACTATGACTATGCCGCTACACTCAGCCTGGGTGACAGAGTGAGACCATGTCTCTAAAAACATTTTTTTTTAATTTAAACCTTTTTCCTTTAAAAGAATTACATAAACCCCTGGCAAGACCAAGGAGAAGGAGGGGGAGGGCGAAGAGAAATAGAAGAAGAAATTCACTCTCAGGAACGAAAGGGAAATCCTCACACCATATCCTGGTGACATACACATAAGAACAACTTTAGTCTATGAAGTTTGATATTATACAAAAAAAAAATCCAAGTTTAACAAATAAAACAGGGAATCTCAATTGTTGTCCTATTTCATAAATAAATTGTGAAATATCTTCCTACAAATGGATCCCTTGTGCTGATGCTTTAAGTAGTGAGCTTTATCATACAAGGGCAAAAGAAATAACGCCAAATTTGCACAAGCCTTTCCACATAATAGAAACAATAAAAAACTCCCCCCAAAATGTTTTGTAAGATTCCTATAACCTTTACATCAAAACGATAGGGAAAATTTAAAAAAGGAAAATCAATGACGTATATATCCCTCATCAAATCCTTGGGTCTCACCACCCCTCACCCCCGCCAAAACACAACACAACTCGTTTGACAAACAGAGCCCAAAAGTCCTTCAACTATAATACGCTTTGATCATTATGGGTTTATCCAGGAATATATTTGAATGGGATTAACATTTTGGTGTCAATCAACTATAACAAAACAAAAGGCACACTCATGTCCCTGTCATATTAGAAAAAACGGTATGACTAAATTTACCACCCAATTTAAAAAAAAAAGAAAGAAAAACTCAAAAGCAGCAGCAAACACACCTAGCGATGAAATATTGAAAATCTCCTGCCTGCCGAGGTAATACACTGGAATTAAATAGTAAATTTGGCAATATTGCTGGATTCCACAGAGTTAAATATTAACACATTTTTCTAAGAGCAGCAATTGTTACTGACCTTTTTATACATAAGAAATGGCAGAAAAACCCAAAGCTACAAAGTCGTATTTTTACAACTTTCTCCATGTACTGATCAAACTTGAGACAGTTTTAATCCTTATTATTGTCATTTTTTTCTGCTGTCATGGTAATAGAGACCTCAAAATATAAAAGAAACTTTACTATAAACTTGACATTTAATTCTAGTAGAACAACAAAAAGATAATTCTTTTTTCTTTTTCTTTTTTTTTTTGAGACAAGAGTCTTACTCTGTCCCCCCAGCTAGAGTGCAGTGGTGTCATAGTAGCTCACAGCAGCCTCAAATTCCTGGGCTCAAGCAGTCCTCCTGCCTCAGCCTCCCAAGTAGGTGGGACTACAGGTGCACGCTTGGACACCCAGCTAATTTTTCTATTTTTAGTAGAGATGGGGTCTTGCTTTTGCTCAGAGCTAGTCTCGTATTCCTGGCCTCAAGCAATCCTCCCGCTTCAGCCTCCCAGAGTGCTAGGATTACAGGTGTGAGCCACCTCGACTGGCCCTAAAAAGATGATTCTATGTGACCATTTTACAAATGGCCCATTGTTTAGCAATCTTACTGACTAGGAGTTAACTTCATAATTCAATTAAATTATATTTGTCTAAATTTGTTTATATTTTTCTTATTATTTTTCCTTCGTAACCCTTTTCTAAATCTCCTAACTTCTGCTTATCTCATTCTGTCCTACTTTAAAATAAAGTGTAGGAATAAAGTGTAGGTCTTTAAAAAAGTAGGAAAACACATCATCATGTGTTTATTTTATTTGTATGTTTTATTATATATATATAGTGTATGTATAGTGTAAAAGTTTCAAAAATGGTGATGCAAAACCCTTTTCAGAAGTAATTGTGATTAAAGTATGTAAAACTGTGATTAGCTGTGAAGTATGTATGTATATATGTAAACATATTCAGCATGAATAATATATTTATTTACCTAGATGTATACATATCTGTATGTAAATTACAATTTTCTTTATTATTGGCAATATACACTGAAGATGCATTTTGTAAATATTTAACATATACTTCACTAGCTTTAAAAGCTTCATAGTACTCATAGTATGGATGCAGCACAATTTATCAAAAAATAGTCATTTTGACTTTTTTGTGCCCGTACTCTAATGCACATGTGTGAGTAGTGTCAGAGACAGTTCTGAATGGTGAATTTCCATATAAAACTATAGGCAAATTTATAACTGTGTTAAAAAATACAAAATTGTTTTCCAAAAAGCAATTAACATTTTATACTCCTTCGATAGCCTGGTTTCAAGATAAAACAGTATCTGATTGCTTACATAATTGACACTAAGTATAAGCCTATTGAATAGGTAATTGTCCATTTAAGTTTATTTTTGTATATCCTTTGGTGGATGCTATTAATTCTATTTTATGTACTCTATCATTTTATAATTACTTGATTACCAAGATCATTGCACATTAATTATTATACATTAAGTCTATATACCTTTTATACATACACATATGATAAACATATAGATAGAGACAGGTGGATGTATAAACCCTCCTTGCTTTCACTTGAGTTCTATATATTGCATGGTACATAATTGGTTCTGATATTTAGTATGTTTATATAAATAATTTTGCATTTAAAATATATTTTGCCAAACCAGAATAAAATTGCATGTTACAGGAAGCAAGCAATACCATATAACTCTTAGTAGAAGATGAAAAGTAAAGAATTCAAATACCAATCGCCTGAGAAACCACTAAAAGTAACACAAAAATATACAGTAATATTCTAGTTACTATTACTGCACAACAAATTACCACAAAATTTATTTGCTATTATATACTCCATATGTAATTATCTGTTTTCCCACTAGGCTCTCTCTCAGTAATGTAAATGCAGCACACAATCCACACCTGGCAAATGCTTGGGAACTGAACAAACATTTACGGGATAAATGAAATAATTAGATTGAAGAAATTAAACAAATTATGGCAAAAAAAGAAATCCACTCCTTACGAAGATCATTGCCTGAAAAATTATTGGATCTCTGTTTCTAAGAAGATGAAGTAGACATATCTTTTCTATTTCTTTAAGTATAACTAAAAATCTTGATTTTATACACAAAACAAACACAAAAAGGCTATGAAAGGTGGAGATAAAATAAAAGACTGGTTAGGAACCTCAGGCCCCAAGGAAACAACACAATGTTGCTTTCCCTGGGGTTTTCTGATTGTTGGTTTTGTTTTTTTCTGTTTTGGTTTGGTTTGGTTTGGTTTGATTTTGTCTCATACATCTCAGATCTGTAGATGGAGAACTTGGCAACCTGAAAATGTCAAAGGGTACCAACAAAAAAAGCCCCAACGAAGCTTGCTTTCTATAGACAAAGTGCTACACAAGGGACAGTCTGACAATACAGAAAACTTTTAGACAATAGCCACGTGACTAGAGCCAAACATTATCCACTCATGCCAGGAAAAGCAAATTGGGAGTCTAGCTTTCCACTCTTTCAGGCTGTAAGGAATCATCCCAAAGTGCCCCCCCCTCCATCCCCATGTTGTCAGAGATGTCTCCATAGGCAGCTGGGACTTTTATCCTCGATGGATGGTGAAGTACACTCCCCTCAACAATGCATTAACAGATCTGTAGCTGGAAAGGACATGGGGAGCCTTGACTTCCACACCCCGGGGAACTGATGAAGCACTTCTTCCCTCCTTGCTGGGGTGTGTCAGAAGAGGCCTGGTAAAGATTAATGACTGCTATGGACTGAATTGTGTCCGCCCACAATTCATATGTAGAAGCCCTAACCCCCAATGTGATTGTACTTGGAAATAGGGCCATAGGAAGTAATTATGTTTATATGAGGCCATGAGGGTGGGGCCCACATGATGGGATCAGTGCCCTTAAGAACAGACATTGGAGAGTTCATTCTCTCTCTCTCTTTTTCTCTCTCAATCTCTCTTTCTCTCTCTCTCTCTCTGACACAGTAAGATGGCAGCTATCCACAAGCCAGGAAGAGAGCCCTCACCAGAACCTGACCATGCTGACACCCAGATCTTGGCTTCCTAGCCTCCAAAACTGTAAGAAATAAATTTCTGTTGTTTAAGTCATCCAGTCTATGGTATTTTATTATGGCAGCCCAAGATGACTAAAATGACTTTTACCGCAGCATAAAGGAAGGTAGAAAAAGAAAAACAGAGAAACAAAAATAGAGAAAACAAAAAGAAAAAAAAATGGCATATTTAAACCCTAATATATCAATAATAACATAAATGTAAATGATTAAAAGGTAATGCCAATTAAAACAGACATAGGCAGAGTGGATTAAAAAAACATGACTCAACTATTTGCTGTCTAAAAGAAACACTTTAAATATAATGATATAGGCAGATTAAAAGTAAAAGGATAAGAAAATATGTATCATGCCAATAATAATCAAAAGAAAGCAAAAATGACTATATTGATATCAGACAAAGCAGAATTCAGAGCAAAAAAATCTGAGACAAAGAAGGACATTATATAATGATAAAAGGGTTGATCCAATAACAAGACATAGCAACCCTAAATGTGTATATTCCAAAAAACCTGTCTGCAAAATATGTGAAGCTAAACTGATAGGCGGAAAGGGATAAATACAAGAATCTATAATTATAACTGGAGATTTCAACTTCCCTTTCACAACAATTCATAGAAAAACTAGGCAGATTCAGCAGTAATATTGTTACAGCAAGTGTTACAGCAAGTGGTCCTGAGGACAATCCGAGTGGCACATGGAGAGTCGGAGAATCAAAGTTTATTCGCCGGCGGACTCAGAGGGGCCTCGCCACCAAATTCTGAGCACCATCTACCCAATTTTTCCCACTTTTATTAAGTTGTGGTGGTCTGGGGGGGTCAGGCGGTTAATGCCTGCCAGGTAATAGGCTAGCTGATGTGTCAGATAATAGATTTTAGTGTTATGCTGATGAACCAGGTAGTAGATTTAGTGTTATGCTGATGTGCCAGGTAATAGATTAGTTGATGGGCCAGGTAAAAGGTTCATATTATGCTGATGCAGGTCTTCCGTGAGGGGTGAGGGTCTCAGGTGGCTGATATGCCAAGTAACAGATAGGGGTTTTCCTTATCAATATAGAAGATCTCAACAATACTATCAACCAACAGGTTCTAATTGACATTAATAGAACACTCCTCTGAACAACAGCAGAATATCCATATCTCTAAAGTCTCCACAAAACACACCAAGACAGACCCTATCCTGGGGCAAAAAGCAAAACTCAACAAATTTAAAAGAATTAGAACTGTGAACTAAAATAAAATTTTAAGGCTCACCACCCCCTCCACCAGCTGACTAAATGGACCCCCTCATAGCCAAAGGAATATCCTAAAACTAAATTGTCTGCCAGGAGGAAGGAGGTCAGACATGTCTCCTCATGCCCCCCTCCCTTCTTGGAGACATCCTTTGTAACCCATTAACAGGCCTAAGGGTATTCAAGTCAAACCTGCAGGTCCTCAATTTACACAACAAATCTATGTCTGGTGGCTTATCTCTGATAAACAGCTCATTATGTTGAAACATTCCAAACCTTTAGACAAAGCTTCATGTCTTTAACCAATTACAAGCCAAAGAATCTTTAAACCCACCTATAACCTGTAAGCCCCCTCCCCACCCTCCCTCTTTGAGACGTCCCACCTCTTCAGGCCACACCGATGTATGCCTCCCACGTATTGATTTATGACTTTACCTGTAACCCCCGTCTCCCTGAAATGTATAAAACCAAACTAAACCCAGCCACACCGAATCTACTTGCTCAAGTCCTCTTGAGCGTGGCTCTGGGTCATGGTCCTCAAATTTGGCTCAGAGTAAATCTCTTTAAAATTATTTTACAGAGTTTGGTCTTTTTTGCCATTGACACTAACAAAATCATAACAAGATTTTGTTTTAGATACAGACAGGATGGTTCTAATATACATAGAATGATGAAAGAACCAGAATAGATAAAATAATTTTGAAAATTAAAAATAAAATTGGAGGAACCACACTACCCTATTTCAAAATATTTCCTATAGCTACAACAATCAAGAAAGTATAATATTGGTGGATGGATAGACACATAGATCAATGGAACAGAAGGAGAACCCAAAATAGCCCCACAGTAATGCTAACCGATTTATGATAAAGCAGCAAAGGCAAGTTAATGGAGGAAAGGATAATCTTTTCAACAAGTACTAGAGCAATTGGATGTCCAGAGACAAAAATATAAACCTCAATCTAACCTCACAAACTCATACAAAATTTAACTCATAATGAATCATACATTTAAATGTAAAACATATTTTAAAAAATAAGAAGAGGGAATCTTTGGAATCCAGCACAAGGCAAAAGAGTCTTTAGACTTGAAACCAAAAGCACGATCTATAAAGGGAAAGACTGAGAAACTGGGCTCCATAAAAATTAAAATCCTTTGCAATTAAAAGAATGAAAAGACAAACTACAGACTGGGAGAAAATATATTCAAGCCACTGAAGGAAATTAGAAAAATTTTACCCCAAAATATACTGAGACGTATTTTTGAGATGGCTGCCATAGGTCTCACAGATGGAAGTAATGCTACAAAGCTGTCCTTTGTGGAGGGCAATTTGCATTTGTAGAAAATCTCCATTAATGCAGCCAGGTCTTTTCTTACCTGATCTAGGAAAGATTAGCTGAGAGTCTGACACCTTTAAAGGTCTGAAAAGAAACATTTATCATTTATTTATTCTCTTCTAGGGCTGCTACCTGGAAGGTTTCTTTTACATAACAAGACCACCTCTGCTAGCTAGCCAAGCCTCTTTCTTCCTCCCTCCCAAAACTGCTTTTGCTGCTTCCAAGCCCCTATTCTTTAAAAACCTCTGTACCTAACTGAGGAGTTTGAATTTTCATTCTGAAGGTACAGGTTAAAATAAATTCGAATGTCTTTTTTCTCCAATTAATCAAACTGCCTCATGTCAGTGATTTTTCAGCAAGCCTTTAGGGGGCCAAGAGCCTCTGCTCCCACATCATATATCCAAAAAACACTAGTATCTAGAATATATAAAGAATTCTCAAAACTCAACGGTAGAAAATTGTTGATGGAAAAAAAGCCAAACTCTGTAAAACAATTTAAACAAGTTTACTCTGAGCCAAATTTGAGGACCATGACCAGGAGCCACGCCCAAGAAGCCTTGAGCAAGTGCACTGGCTGTGGCTGGGTTACGGTTTGGTTTTATAACATTTCAGGAAGACAGGGGTTACAGGTAAAGTCGTAAATCAATACATGGAAGGCATACATTGGTGGTTTGGCCCAAAAAGATGGGCCATCTTGAAGGTGGGGGACGTTACAGGTTATAGGTGGGTTTAAAGATTGTTTGACTTGTAATTGGTTAAAGACATGAAGCTTTGTCTAAAGGCTTAGAATGTTTTAAGATAAGGAGGGCTATTAATCAGAGACAAGCCACCACTGGACATGACTTCTTGTGCAAATTGAGGACCTGCAAGTTTGTCTTGAATAGCCCTTAGGCCTGCTAATGAGTTACAAAGGATATCGCCAAGAAGAGCGGTGGCATGATGAGGCATGTCTGACCCCCCTCTTCATGGCAGGCAATTTAGTTTTAGGGTATCCCCTTGGCCAGGAGGGGGTCCATTCAGTCAGTGGGTGGGAGGGGAAGCCTTAAGATTTTATTTTAGTTCACAAAATAAACAATCCAATTTGAAAATGAGAAAAAGACATGAACAGAAACCTCACGAAAGAGGATATACAGATGGCAAATGAAAACGAAAAGATGTTCAACATCACAGCCATCAGATAAATACAAATCGAAATCACAGTATCAGTGTACATATATGAGAATGACCAAAATAAAAATAAATAGTGACATTACCAAATGCCGGCAAGGATGTAGGCAAACTGGATCACTCACACATTGCTTATGGGAATGTAAAATGTTGCGTCATTATGGAAAACAGGCAGGTTCTTAAAAGAAAACCTACACTGCAAATATATGATATAGCAATTACACTCTTGGGCATTTATCAAAGAGAAATGAAGGCTTTTGCTCACATGGAAGCTTGCACGCAAATGTTCATTGCAGATTTATTTGTATTAGCCCAAACCTGGAAACAACTAGAAGTCCATAAAAGTTTAAATGGTTAAACTAGATGTGGTACATCCATACCATGAAGTACTACTTAGCAAGAAAAAGGAGCAAACTATTAGTAAATCCGACAACCTGAATAAATTTCTGGTGACTTATGCAGAGCGGAAAAAAAAACGAACAAACAAACCCAAAGGTGACATACAGTACTCTTCCATTATACAAAATTCTTGAAATTAATCACACACACATACGTATTTATGTGTGTGTGTGTGTGTGTGTGTGTGTGTGTATATGATGAAGAACAAATTATTGACTGCTGGAAATCAGAGATGGGAAGTAGATGAGGGCTGAAGTGGTGGGATGTGTGTGTGCTTATAAAGTGCAATGCAAGGGATCCTTGCAATGACTGAAATGTACTTATTTTGGATGGATCAATGCTAATATCTTGGTTGAGACATTGTACCATATAGTATTGCAAGATGATAAAACTGGCTGAAATTGGCACCTGCAACTGAATGTAGAATTATCCAATATAGAAAGCTTAATTCAAAATGGTTTAACTTCTTAATAGAGAGTTTGGGTTAATTGAATATGAGGCAAAACATCTGCAAACTAAAACATATTTAAAAAAAAAAAACAGTGTGAAGACATCACCCTCTGGTAACAGCAGACCAGACATTTCAGCCCAAACATTACGCTGAAAAAAAACTTAGAAAGATAGAAAAATATAATAGACATCTGTTATGTTCTTATATACCACAAAGCCAAAGAAGTTCAAATTATATGGACAGGATTTCAGAAAGAAGAGAATTTCTGGCTAAGAACCAAATTTCATACCTTTTCTCCCCCACAAAGTATCCCACCTCAAAGGAGCAGATTGAGAAGACACTAAGTAGAATACTGTAGCTGAGAAGCTAAGCAACTGCCAAGGGCTTACAGCAGATTTACCAGTTTAGGGAATGCAAACTGGAGCTTAGGAGCCATCATGGAAAGAAACTTTGGAAAATATCTCAAGGGTTCATTTGATGTCACCAAGGGGCTGTATCCCTAAATGTCAATATGAACCAGAAATAGAACAATCCTCCCAAATATGAGACCTAGCTTCAAAATGACTCAATGTCTGATTCTGATTGAGATGAACTGTACCCCAATCCCTCACCTCACCCTTGTCATCACCTAATTGCCTTTTAAAAGTAAAAAAAAAAAAAAATGCTCCAAGGGGGGGAAAAAATCATCCAGAGCCTTCAATCACTTCTCTAGTATTTCATACACATATTACTGCCTTCAATCAAAAACAATCATACATATAAAATATGAATGGGAAGGAAAGGATTAGCTTCAGGCCTGTGATCTATTTTCTCCATTTACTGGGGTTGCCTGGGATCAAAACAACTATGACTTGGTTACACCCATGCAATTTAGAGTGACACTGAGAAACTACTACACAGGCATCAGAACTACAATTAAATAATGACCATAACCAGTGCTGGAAAGTATATAGAACAAATGTGACTCTCATATACCACTAGTAGGGATAAAATAGTCAATAAAGATGTAAAACACTTTGACACTTTCTAAAATAACCGAAAGATACACCTACCAGGTGATCCAGTCATACCATTCCTTGATGCTTATACAAGAAACGTTAAAATATACATCCATACAAAGATGTGCAAGTAATGTCCACATCATGGGAAAGGGGGAGGGTTGAGGGTAGAAACAAGATGGGGAAATACAGAGTTGTACAAGGAAACTTGAGTGGAAGGATGGACATGTACATCATCTTGTTTTTGGTAATAGTTTCACAAATATATGTACATATTACACATATATATTTAATACATATCACAGAAAAAGCTTATATTGTTTAAAGCTGAAAAGTTTATTATCTAAATTCAATTATAGTCCAATGAATCTGTTATAAAGTACAAGATAAACCAATATATGTCCTAAAGGGACATTTATAGCAATAAATGTAGAACAGAAATCCTAGAAGTGTGTCCTCTGATAATATATCTCAAGATATTGGACAAAAAACAGTAATACCAAAAATTTATAGCAATGAAATAATAAAGACTTCTAGCTTCTAGTTGACACATAAGGAGGTTGGAAGTTGTCACTCTCATCTTCACGATAAGAAAAAAGCTGAACAAACTGAAAATCACCAGGTCTTCTTAATCCACCAGAGAACTGATATCACAGGGTGAAACACTGCCCCAAATACTGGAGAGACAGGCAAATAAAGTGAATCACAGTTTACTGGAGCAAAAGCCCAGAAGCAGAAGCCCACTGCTGGAGCTAGGACCAAGGGCATCACAATGCAAAGGACTGCACATCTCAGATCTATGTTTTTTCCCCTGGAAGCCAATTCATATTTACATTATAATTTTTGCTTTAACATAGAAAATTGCAACGGACTGAATGTGTGTTCCTCCCCACCCGCCGAAAAATCCATACGTTATAGTCCTAGAGAAACTCAAAGACAACAGGGGAGATAAAAACAAAAACATTAGAGGAAATTTTAGCCTATGAAAGCAAACAGTAAACACAGTCTAACACTTTGCCAGATAAACATAAAAGCTTAAAGTAAAGGCCTATTTACCTTGGTTCCTTTTACACAGTATGTTATTTTGGGCTTTCAACAAAAAACTTTAAGGCATACTAAAAGGCAAAAATTAAAATAAAAAATAGTTTAAAGACACAGCTAAAAAGCAGCAAAACAAGATTAAGGTATGGCAGAGACTTTGGAATTTTCAGACTAGAAATTACAAATAACTATGATTAAAACGCTAAGGGCTCATGCACTTTCTAATGGAAAACGCAAATGGGTAATGTAAGCAGACAGATGAGAATTCTAAGAAAGAAGCAAAAGAAAATAAAACAATATAAGATCAGTGAGAGATAATTTTTTATTGCAAAAATAAAAGCAACAAATCTGAAAAATTTTATTGTCATAAAGGGTTAAAAAAATTGATAAGCCCTTGGCAAGACTGATCAAACAAAAAAATCTAACGAATATCAGCAATGTAAAGGAAATCCTCACTCCATATCCTGGAAACACATAATTATATAGGAAAATTTATGATAATAAATTTGGTATTACACAACATGAAAAAGTTCCAAGAAAAACAGAGCTTAACAAATCCAGAAAACAGTAAGCCTCGATTGTTTTGTATCTCATAAAAAATTGCCTCTGTATTAAAAAATATTCTTAAAAATGAATTCTGATACCCGAAGTCATGATCTTTCCACAAAATGAGAATGAAACAATACCCATCTTTTACAAGCCCTTCCACATCATAGAAACAGTAAAAACACTTTCCAAAATGTTTCATGTAACCCTTATAAACTTTACCCCACCATGATAAGGACATTATCAGAAAATAAAATCATAGATTTATATCCCTCAGGAAACCATAAGAAAACAAAAACAAAAACAAATGCAAACTTATGTTTGACAAACAGAAACCAAAGATACTTCAACTAAATAAGCCTGTGAATAAACTGGGTAAAATCCAAACAGGAATTATTGTTGGATTAACATTTTGGAATGAAACTGCTTTAACAAAGCAAACGACCGAATTCTGTCACTGCCATAATAGTTACGAAGAAATCATATGATGAAATTTATCATCCACTTATGATTTAAAAAAAAAAAAACTCAGAAAACTTTGGTAAATACCATAATTAGTGATGAAATATTGAAAACTTCCCCAAGATCATAAAAAGAGATAAGAATACCTACTATAACCAGTTCGATTCAACATTTTAAGTAGATTATAGCCAGAACAATAAAGCAAGAAAAAATATGCATAAAGGATGGAAAGAACAAAAATAAAACTACCTTTAATCACAGATCAAGTGATTATGTTTCCAGGTTATAAAGCAATCTATAAATAATATAGAATTTTTACATTAATTTACCAAGATAGCTGAATTCCACAGAGTTAAACTTAAACAAATTTTTTTTAAGACAGAGTCTGGCTCTGTCACCCTGGGTAGAGTACAGTGATGTCATCATTAGCTCACTGCAACCTCAAATTCCTGGGTTCAAGCAACACTCCTGCCTCAGTTTGCCAAGTAGCTGGGACTACAGGCGTGCACCACCACACCTGGCTAATTTTTCTATTTGTTGTAGAGACAGGGTCTTACTCTTTCTTAAGCTGGTCTTGAACTCCTGAGCTCAAGTGATCCTCCCACCTTGGCCTCCCAAAGTGCTAGGATTACAGGTGTGAGCCACCACACCTGGCCTAAACACATTTTTTTCCTGAGAAAGTAATTCTTACTAAACTTTTTTTATATACACCATAAGAATGTCACAAAAACCCTAACGACACACTGTCTTATTTTAAAGGTTATTTTCTAGATACTTACCAGCTAAAATTCAAGAGTCATTATAACCCTGATCATTATTGTCATTTTTACTGATAGATAAGAAAGGCTCCTGAATATATGATAAGCTTCACAATATACTTGATATTTAATCCTAGTGGAACAAATGAAAAAGCATTCATTGTGACAATTTTACTTATGGCCCCTAGCTTAATGATCTCACTGACTAATTAAAGGTGAGCTACTTATAAATGTTTCACTACTAAATTTTCTCTACATAAATTCCTTATATATTTTCTTATTTTTTTCTTTCTCTTTTCTGTTTCTGGCTTTAAACATAATTTCTTACCTATTTTGTACTACCTTACCAAAGATGGAAAAAAAGAGCAAAGAGTACATCTTTCTAAAAAATCAATAGTGATATGCTTTCATGTCACTATTTCTTTGATTTTTCTTTTACTAATTATCAATTTGTACTGTGTAAAATTACACATTTTACACAGTGTAAAATTTAAAAAAAATGCAATTGTATATCGTTCACAGAAGTAACTATGATTAGCAGTGATATGTGCATATGAACAGATATATACAAAAATATTTACATATATAATATACTTATATACTTGTGCACACGAGTGAAACAAAGTACAATTCGCTTTCTTTTTTATTTGTGATATGTCTGTGATGTCTTCTGCAAGTATATAAGATATATCTGATTGGGTGTAAAAATTACATAGTATTCATCATGTTAACACAGTATGTGTTATTTTAAAAGTACGTGTTTTGCATATATAAAATATTGTGCCATAGGTAATACAAGAAAAAATGATATTTTGGCTTTTTTATTTTTCATGTGAGCTATTATTTTGCTTTGTTGTTCTTGCCAATCTAATGAGTAATCTTTGTATTTAATTAAATGGAAAAAATTAGATTGACGAAGTAGCTAATGAAGGTTTAAATGACTTTAGTAAACTATATTTGATATCTATATGAAGTATAAAGAATATCAGTGAACAAATGTATACTAACCGACAACTTCCAAGAAACAGAGATACATTACATACATACTCAAGCAGGATGATTTAAATGATGGCTGCTTTCTCTAATTTAAAAGAACGAATGGAGAAGCAAAGAAAATGCACCAGCATCTTTCCAATGCCAAAAGAGAAAATATTCAAGCCAGAATTCTACGTCCCGTAAAATTATCCTCTCAAACTGAGAGTGAAATAAGAAACAGCCACATAAACAAACCTGAGGCAATTTGTTACTGGCCAACCTGAAATATATAATACATAACGCAACAGGAAGTTCTGGCTGAAGGGAACTGACACATGATGGAAACTAGGAAATACAGGAAGGAGTGAAGAGGACTTGAAAGGAAAATATTTGGAGAAATACTGGAGACTTTTTAAAATTATTTCATTAAAAGACATGACACTTGAAACAAAAATGGTAAGTAGAACTGTAGATGGAAAATACATGCAAAATAAGGTTAAGATTCATGTCTTTAATGTGTCTTATCTCCTTTACCAAAATTATAAGGTGAGTATAAATTATGATAATTACGTTTTTAATAAAACTTTTTTTTTTTTTTTGAGACAGAGTCTGGCTCTGTTGGCCAGGCCAGAGTGCCATGGTGTCAGCAGCCTAGCTCACAGCAACCTCAAACTCCTGGGCTCAAGCGATCCTCCTGCCTCAGCCTCCCGAGTAGCTGGGACTACAGGCATGCGCCACCATGCCTGACTAATTTTTTCTATATATATTGTTTTAGTTGTCCAGATCATTTCTTTCTATTTTTTAGTAGAGAAGCGTTCTCACTCTTGCTCAGACTGATCTCAAACTCCTGACCTTGAGCGATCCACCCGCCTCAGCCTCCCAGAATGCTAGGATTACAGGCGTGAGCCACCACGCCTGGCCCTAGTTTTTACTAAAACTTTTAAATGAAATATATGACAAGGGAACAAAAGAAAGGGAAAATAAATGTAACTGTACTGTTGTGAAGTTATATTTACATAAAGTGATATGATCCTAACTAGAAATAAACCAAGGGAAGTAAAAGATTCATATGCCAGCCCCTTCAGCAATGACTGAGCATAATACAAAGTGATATAAGAAATATTCTGGTTACTACTGCTGAGTAACAAATTACCGAAAAACATATTGTCAATAATATATTCCATATTTAGCTGTTTGTTTTTCATTAGGCTATACCTCAATAACATACCTCTACCACATACTGTAATCCACACCTGGCAAATGCTGGAAACTAGGGAAACATTCAGGGTATCAATGGAAAAAAAAACTTAATTGGAGTACATTAAACAAATAATAACAGAAAAGCTCCACTGCTTGGGTAGATTATTGCCATAAAATATTTTTATCTTATTGATATAAATATTAAATTAATTGTCCATAAAAGGAACACTTAAAAGCAAAGACATTTTTCAAAAAAGTAGTATGTGTGGAATTGTCTGCTTCTGTTAAATAACAAACCAGCCATTTCCACTCTACCACTCTGCTGAGAAAAACCAGGAGAGCTGGAAGATATTAAGGAGATTGTTTGCAAGCACTACAAACCTGGGGAAGCAAGAATTTGAGGAGACCGGATCTCAGTGAGAAGCCCACATGGTAAGATCCAAATTTGGTACTTCTTTTCCCTTAAGGATTTTACTAATTCAAAGGAGGTGAGTTAGGAGCCAAGATGCTAAATGGAAAGTTCCAGCGGAAAAGTTAAGCAGCTAACCAGGGCTTCCAGCAGTCTCACCAATGCAGAGGACACAAATTGGGTTCAGGGACCACCGCGGTAGAGAAGATCTGAAAAACAACCTAAAGGTTGACATGGCATCCCCAGTGGACCATGTCCTCGGTGTTGATATGAACTAGAAATAGAAAACTCTTCAAAAAACATGACATCCAACTTCAAAAAGACTCAAACACTGAGATGAGATGAGATGAACTACCTCATCCCACTTCTTAAAGCACACACACAAAAAAATTCTCCCAGGATGAAAATAAAATCATCCAGAGCTTCCAATTATTCCTACAGTATTTCATATGAAAAATTCAGAATGTAATAAAAGATAACTATACATGCAAAATATAATGGGAAAAGGTTAGTTCAGGCCTATGATCCATTTTCTCCATTTACTGGGGATACCTGTGACAGAAAGACCTATGACTTAGTTACACCCAGAGTGACAATGAGATACAACTGCACACTGATTAGAAGGCTACAATTTAAAGCACTAACCATAACAAGTGCTGGCAAGGATATAGAGCAACTGCAATTCACACTGTTGGTAGGATATAAAACAGTACAATCACATTCCAAGACACTTGGTCATGTTCTAGAAAAAATTAAATATATACATCGCAAGTGATCCAACCATTCTTTTCTTTGATGTCTTTTGAAAATAAAACAAACAAAAAACCCAAAGTATATGTTAATACAAAGTCTTGCACAAGAATATCCATAGCATATGAATGGTGGAAGGGTTTGGGCAGGAAGAGGATGGAAAAATAAAATAATAAACAAGAAACTTGGTGAGAGAGGGATGGACATGTACATTATCTTGATTGCGGTGATGGTTTCATAAATATACACACATCTCAAAACTTATACTGTTTAAAGTTGTTCAATTTATTTTAAATCAGTTATACCCCACTGGAGTTATTAAAAATTGTGTGGATGGGCCAGGTGTGGTGGCTCATGCCTATAATCCCAGCACTTTGGGAGGCTGAGACAGGAGAACTGCTAGAGGCCAGGAGTTCAAGACCAGACTAATCAACACAGCAAGACCCCGTCCCTAAAAAAAAAAAAAAAAAAATTGTGTAGATGCATGAAAACATGGGTGTAAAGGAAAACTAACACCATTAATGCAAAAGAAGAAATTCTGAAAATTTAAGATTTGAAAATATACTTCACAAAATTGGAAAATAAAACAGGAATATAAATCAAAACTTGAATAAAAAATAAAAATTATAATCAATTAATCAAACTTAAAAAAGTAAAATGGTCGACAATACTAAAAGTTATTTTCTTTTTGAAAAGGGCAAAAATATTTATATACCATGTTGAGTCTGATCAAAGAAGAAGAAAAACAACAACACCATCACTACCACCACTACCAACAAGAATGTAGAGGGGATTATCAGTTTGGATCCTGGAGACACATACCTTATATTATAATCAAATTTGTGGCAAAAATTTTGAAATTATATGAAATGACAAAATGACCAAAAAACCCCCACTTAACAGATCAAATAGGAAATCTCAGTAATTCTGTATTTATTAGATGAAATGCTCCTGTACTGAGAACCTTCCTACAAATGAATTCCATGTCCTGGTGCCTGAATGCCTTATCTTTTTCATGTTACTGAGAATGATACCACCAATCTTGCAAAACCTCTTCTACAGAAAAATAACAGTCAAAACACTACCAAAATATTTTATGAGACCCCTATAAAGTTTATACCAAATTGATAAGGACATTATACATAAAGAAAATCAAAGGTTTCTATGCCTCCTGACAAAATACAAAAAAATGAATAAATAAATAAAATGTAAAACTTATGTTTTATAAACAGACCAAAGATACTTCAACTGTCATATTCGATGAACAAAATGTGCTCCATCCAAGAAAGAATTTTTGCTGTTTTATCATTTTGAAACCAAACCACTTTGGCAAACAAAAAAATAAAATCGTGTCACTATCACAACAGATAAAGAGAAACCTTTTGACATAATTTACTACTCGTTTGTGACTTTTTAAAACTCAGAAAACTATAGCAAATATCACACCTACTGATGAAATACTGAAAAACTCCCCCTGAGATCAGAAAAGAGATAAGAATGCATACTATCACCAGATCTATTTAGACATTTTCTGGAGGCCATAGCCAGAGCAATAATGCAAGAAAAAGAAAAAAAAAAGGCATAAAGATTGGAAAGGAAGAAATTAATCTATCTATATTCACAAATTGCATGTTTATGTTTCCAGGCTATTTAATTGCAATTTATAGGTAATTTATTATAACTGATGAGTGAATTTACAAAGATTGACAGACACCATACAGTTAAACCTAAACACATTTTTCTGAGAATAGCAATTCTTACCAAACTTTTTATACACATTTTAAGAAATGGCACAAAAAACCTACAGGAGGCTGGGCATGGTGGCTCACACCCGGAATCCTAGCACTCTAGAAGGCCAAGGCGGGAGGATTGCTTGAGGTTAGGAGTTCAAGACCAGCCTGAGCAAGAGACCCGGTCTCTACTGAAAAAAGAAAAATTAGCTGGGCATGGTGGTGCACCCCTATAGTCCCAGCTACTCGGGAGGCTGAGGCAGGAGGATCACTTAAGCCCAAGAATTTGAGGTTGCAGTGAGGTATGATGATGCCACCTCACTCTAGCCTGAGTGACAGAGCAAGACCCTGTCTCAAAAAAAAAAAAACCCTACAGTACAAGGTTCTATTTTTTTTCCCCAGTCTTCTTGCAGCATTTTCAAAGGTTATATTTTGTAAGGCTTTTTCAATATACTTATCAGACAATCTTTGAGAGTCATTGTAACTCTGATTACTGTTGTCATTTTTTTCTGGTATCATGCTAACATATGCCCAGAATATAAAGTAAACTTGATAATACATTTGACATTTAATCCTAGGGAAAATAAAAAGAATATTCTTTGTGACAAGTTTACTCATGACCCACAAATTATTGACCTCATTTATTAATTAGAGATCAGCTTCTTTTCAGTAGATCACAATCAAATTAAATTTTCTTTCCACGAAACCTGTTTATATTTCTTATTGTCTCTCTCTTTTCTATTTTACTTCTAGTTCTGTCTTTAAGCATAAATTCTCATCTGTTCTGCACTACTTTAAACAGAAAAATGTTTAAAACAATCATTAGTAGTATCCCTTCGTGTGACTATTTCTTTGATTTTCTTTTAGTAATTATAAATTTGGCATGTGCTCAGTTTAAAATCTCCAAAAATGTAGATCATACTCCTTCACAGAGGTAAACATGATTGGCAGCGAAGTATGTATATGAACACATATACACATAGTCATTTACACATGTGATATATTTCTACACATGTGCATGCATGTAAAATAAATTACAATTTACTTTCATTTTTCACCAGCAATATGACTTGAACATATCTTCTGCAAGTACGTAAGAGCTACCAGATTAGCTGTAAAGCTACATAATAGTCATAATATGAACACAATATAATTTACTTAAAAATAGATCTTTTGTCATTTTTTAACCAAACTTTTATGCATATTTGTAAGTAACTTTGTCAACTATAGTCCTAGGAGGAAAATTACTGTTTTTAAAGGCAGGAAAATTTAAAGGTTTGCTTTAAAATGCCAATTTAATTTCCAAAAATCTAGTACTATTTTTTCCTTCTTCAATAATTTGGTATCAAGATAAAAAAAAAGGATAACTTACTTTTTCTTTAAAATGCTGAAATTATCAATCACATTTAACATAATAATTGGATAGTCATGCTTATTTTTGCTTATACTGTGAGAGACAATATACAAATCAACAATGACCAGACCATATATATTAATAAAAATAGAACTCTGACCCACAGACTCTGCTGCAACTAGCCCGTAAAGCCAAACTACAAATTCTGCAGCTATTGGCTTCAAACAGTGAGGACTTGGGCAATAACTGCCAATGTCCCTAAATTTTGCCCCTGCTTTTAACAGGACCAACCAGAGGACACTAAATATACTCCTCTAACCAATCATTTAGGATGCCTTGCTTCTAATTATCCCACCTTCAGCTCCCCTATGCCAACAATCTCCTACCAGGGCACAACTGAAGCTTTTCCTTTTTTCCACTATAAAGCTTTTCAACTTCCCTGACTGCCTTTGAGACTCTGCGAAACACATGTGACAGTGGCCAACTCCCTTGCTATAGCAAGCTCTGAATAAATAGCTTTTTCTTTTTTTTATACAATTTTTTTTTTTACTTTTCATTTTTTGGTGACCTATTTATTTTTTTATTTCAAAATATTAATATCAAGAGGGTACAAATGTTTGTTACATGGATATACTGTATAATGCTCAAGTTAGGGATTTCAGAATTGTTTTGATATATTTTTACTATTCCATTAGTTAACAGTCTATTATCCTATAGATATTTTAAATACCAAATTATATATTTAGCCTATACATACACATGTATTCTTGTTACTTTAACACACACACACACATATAACCTGTTAAGAATTTATTTCAATATGTACTATATTTATATAAATCATTTCAGATGTAGAATTTTTCTGTCAAACTTAAATGGTATTGCACATTATGTAACTATTACAGATATAAAATACTTTCCTTTAAGTAGAATGTATCACTTCTGATGAAGAATTTTAGCTGTTCTCATACAATTTCTCATGTATTTCAAAATTTGTGAAACCGCCCTTACAAATCAATAAAGGGGAACAAGGCAAGAACTGGGGTAAGGGCCCAAAACCCTGTGAAGGCACAGGCCTAGCTAAAAATAATAATAATAATCAGCCACTGTCTCCTCGTTTGCTTGATAATAATTAGTCACTGTCCTCCTGTTTGCTTCTCTATAATTGCTGCTCAGGAGTCACCTGATGGTCATAAAGATTCTTAACTTTCTCCATAGATAACATCACCTTTTCGAAAAGTTTCTGAGATATCTTCGAGGTCCCACATTCCAGTGGAATGGCTGACCCACCCAGACCAGTGGCCTATCCCAAGGAACTGACTCAACTGGTCTTGTGACCCCCAGCCAAGAACCCGGTCAGCAAAGAAGACAATTTCTACATCCCTATGGTTCTGCCCCAAACCCAATTAGCAGACCCAATTGCCTAGCCTTTTGCCCGCCAAACTGTCTTTAAAAACCCTTTCTCCCAAATTTTCGAGGAGGCAGATTTGAGAAATGCCTCGTTTCCCCACTCAGCACTATGTGGAATTAAACCCTTTCTCTGCTGTAACACCTGCTGTCTCACCTACTGTCTCTTCTTCTTGGGCAGCAGGCAATGAACCTGATTGTGCAGTAACATTTGCATCAAATTAACAACTGAAGTAACAAACCACTTTGATATTTTACATGGGAAAGTATACAACATTTTAATTTGTATATAATGCATGTAGATGTTTGTATATATTTTAATGAGAAATAAAATGTGGATACTTTGGCTTTTGCTGAACATTTTTTCATGAGATTTATTTTGCTTTTTAACTTTTGTTTTGTTGCTATTGTCAAACCAATAAATTATCCTTATTTACATAAACAGAAAAATTGGGATTGATAAAATAGCTGTTAAAGTTTTAAAGGATTTTATTGGTAAACTATATATTGCTCATCTATGTGAAATATAAAGAATACTAGTGAATTATACAATTGTATATCCACCAAAAGCTTCTGAAAAATACAGTACATTACCTACCAAGAATGATGACTTAAATGATGGCTGCCTTTTCAGAAGAATCTTTGGAGAAAAGGAGAAAATGGAGAAGCATCTTTCCAATACCGAAATAAGAAATAAAACTGTCAACCCAGAACTCTTTATCCACCAAAATTATCCTTCTAAGCTGAGAGTAAAATAAGACACAGACACATAAAAGCAATAATATATACGCTGCAGGAAGTTCTTCAGACAAAAGGGTTAAAAAAAAAAAAAACCCTGACAGAAAACTACAGAAAGGAGAGAAACACTGGATAGGGAAAGTACATGGATAAATACAAAACATTACTTTTTTCTATTCTTTCTTTTTATAAAAGCTGATTCTTTGAAGTAAAAATGATAAATAGTATTTTAGATGTTAAATACATGATTTGCAAAATTCATCAAACTATAAGCTTACGTTTTGTGCATTTAACTCCATAAACAAAGTACTTAATTTAAGAAAATTAACAGGCAAGAGTAGATTATATGTAATCAATTTAAGTTTTTAAGTAAGAATATTTAAATATTTGACAAAAGAGCAAAAAGTAAAGGGAGAATAAACAGATTCATCCTCTTGTGAGGTTTCATATACATAAAGTGGCACGATCTTAATTCTAAGTAGGCCACTAGAAGTAAAAGATCCATATGCCAGCTCCTAGGGTAACCAGTACACATAGTAATACAAATAGGTATAGGTAACATTCTAGTTATTACTGCAGCATGAAAAATTATTACAAATTTTATTGTCTCTCATATACTTCATATTCACTTGTCTGTTTTCCATTAGGCTGTACCTCAATCATGTACCTGTGTGTACATATCTAGCACATATAGGAAACTTAAGAATCATTTAGGCAATCAATAAAATAACTAAAGTGAATTATGACAGAAAAGATACACTTCTCACAGACATTATTTGCCTTAAAAGATGTTTTAATCCTATTGATAGAAAGGTTGGATTAATTGGCTATAGGAGGAAAAACAAGTAAAACTAAAATATATTTCAAAAAATAGTATGTGCAGAGATGTCTGTTTCCAGTAATGGTAAAGCAGCCCTTTCAGCTCAACCATCCTGCTGAGAAAAACTAGGGGAGCTGAAAGATATTAGTTCAAAGGTACCACAAACCCAAGGAAGCAAGCATTTGAAGAGACTGGATCTGTTAGAAGGGAAGACCAGCTGGTGAGACCCTAATGTGGTACCCCTTATCCCCACACATTTTGCTGATTCAAAGGAGATGACTGAGAACCCGAAATATTCAGAACAAAGTTGCAGCTCAAAAGCTAAGCAGCTGATCAGGGATTCCAGCAGTCTCACCAGACTAGAGCACGCAGATTGGGTTTAAAGTCCACCTTGGCAAAGAAGATCTGGAAAACAATCCAGGGGTGAATTTGACATTCTTAAGGGGCAATGCTGTAACTGTCATATGAAGCTGAAATAGAAAACTATTCACAAAACCTGAGACCTAGCTTCACAAGACTCAATCACTGACTATAACGAGAGGAACTGTTCCTTTCCCAACTGCCTCCCTTCCAGAAGCAAAATAAAATGCTCCCTGGAGGAAGATAAAATCACTCAGAATCTCCAATTGCTTCTATAGTGTTTCACCTATAAATTCCTGCATGCAATCCAAAATAATCATACATGCAAAATATGAATGGAAGGATTAGCATGATTCCTGTGAACCATTTTCTCCATTTACTGGGGATGCCTGAAACAGAAAGAACAATGAGTTGATTATACCCATGCAATTTAGAGTACCACTGAGATACTATTACACACAGATTAGAAGGTTACAATTAAAAAAACTGACCTTACCAACTTCTGGCAAGGATGTAGAGAAACAGTGCAGCTCATACACCTCTGGGAGGGTGTAAAATCGTATAATCACATTATAAAACACTTCGGCATTTTCTAAAATGTCTTAAAGATACACATATCACATGACTCAGCCGTTCCATTCCTTGATGCTTATTCAAGAAAAATGAACATGTATGTGCACACAAAGAATTGCATAGGATGGGCGCGGTGGCTCACGCCTGTAATCCTAGCACTCTGGGAGGCTGAGGCGGGTGGATCGCTCAAGGTCAGGAATGCAAGACCAGCCTGAACAAGAATGAGACCCCGTCTCTACTAAAAAATGGAAAGAAATGATCTGGACAACTAAAAATATATATATATAGAAAAAATTAGCCGGGCATGGTGGCACATGCCTGTAGGCCCAGCTACTCAGGAGGCTGAGGCAGGAGGATCGCTTGAGCCCAGGAGTTTGAGGTTGCTGTGAGCTAGGCTGACACCACGGCACTCTAGCCCGGGCAACACAGCCAGACTCTGTCTCAAAAAAAAAGAATTGTATAAAAACATTCCTAGCATGGAAAATGGGGACAGGCTTGGGCAGAACCAGAAGGGGAGAAATCCGAAGGTATAGATGGAAACCTGGGTGAGGGATGAATATGCTCGTTATCTTTATTGTGGTGATAGTATCACAAATATATAGATATCTCAAAACATATTATTTTAAAGTTGTGTAGTTTATGTCAACTATACTTAAAGCTGTTAAAAATGTGTGAGATTCACCAAAATGTGTGTCTAAAGGAATATTTTAGCATTAACAGCAAAAAAAGAAATCTTGAGAATTTTAAATCTGATAAACCACTTCAAAATTTCGGAATAAAAGAGTTGGTTTAAACCAAAAGAATAATCAAGATAAAAGAATAAAATGGGGATCAGTTAATGAAACTCCGGGAAAAAAAGTTGAGATCTACAAATCCAAAAGGTGGTTTGTTTTTAGTTGTTTTTTTCTGTTGTTGTTGTTGAAAAGGTGAAAAAATTATAAATCTTGGCAAGAGTGATCAAGGAAAAAAAAGAAGACACACATTATCAGTTACAGATGGCGGAGACACTTGCATACTATTCGAAATTATACAAAATGATGAAATTCCAGAAAAATACAGCTTAACAAACCCAGACCAGAAGTTCAGAAAAATCTCAATTATCCTATATGCATTAATTAAATTCAGCCAGTAATGAAAATGATTCCTACAAATAGTTTCCAAAGTCTAATGCCTAATTTTGTGAAATTTTCCATAAATTTCAGGAAGAAATATACCAATCCTACACAACCTCTTTTAAAGAATAAAAATAGTAAAAACATCCTCCAAAATGTTTAGTGACATCCCTATAACCTTTACACTAAACTGGTAAGAACATTATAATAAAGGAAAGTCAATGGTTGATATGGATTATAACAAAATGAGATAAAAATCCTTATGTTTAACAAATGGAATCCAAAGACACTTTCAATTATAATACCCTGTAAACAAACTGGGTTTAATCCAGTAATGGATTATTATTGGTTTAACATACTGAAATCTAACCTCCTTAACAAAACAAAGGACAAAAATTCATGTCACAATCACAACAAATATAGAGAAACCATGTGGTGAATGTACCATCCAGTTATGATTATGAAAAAACAACTAAGAAAACTACAGCAAATATCATAATTAGTAATGCAGTATTGAAAACCTCACCCTGAGATCAGGATTGCGACAAGGATGCCTACTATTACCATTTATATTCAACATTTCATGGAGATCACAGCCAGGGCAATGATGCAGGGAAAGGAAAAAAAAAATGTATGCTGATTAGAAAGGAAGAAACTCACCTTCATTCACAGATTTTGTTTCCAAAATATCTAAAAGCAGTTTATAGGCAATAAATTAAAATAACTTCATTCAGCAGGATTGCTGGATTCCATATAGTTCTATCTAAACACATTTTTCTGGGAATAGCAATTCTCACTAAACATTTTATACGTATCATAACAAAAGACATGAAAACCTTATACAACAAGGTTATAAAAAGTTTTTTACCATATACTGATCTGATCAAAATTGAGAGGATTTAACCCTGATTGTTATTGTCTATAGTTTTTCTGATATCATAGCAACAGAGCTTTGTGAATATTAGATAACTCTAGCTTACACTTGACATTTAATCCTAGTGGAACAATATAAACATCATTTTTTGCTTCAATTTTTTATGGCCTTCAGTTTAATGATTTCACTAATTAGAGGTCAGCTTCTTTTAAACGGTCGATAACTAACTAAATTAAATTATTTCTCCATAAAAAAATTCTGTATTTTCCTCATTATTTCTTCCCTTTCTAACTCTATTCTAATTCTGGCTCTAAGCACAACTTCTTACCTGTACTGTGCTACATTAAAAACAAAAACAGATGAAAAAGAATCATTAGTAATATGCTGCCATGTGACTCTTTTATTTTCCTTTATAATTACAAATAGGATGTCCACTCAGTGTAAAATGTCCAAAAAATGCAGATACATATCCTTTCACAGAAATAACCACCATTAGCAGTGAAGTGTGTAATTTAACAAGCATACATATCAATATACATTTACATAAATACATCCATGTACATGTGAACACATGAATAAATTATAATTTGGTTGCTTTTTTATTAACATGTCTTGGAGATATCTTCTGTAATTGTTAAAGATTTGCCTAATTGGGCATAAAATCTGCATAGTATTTGTTGTATAAATACAGTATATTCTATAAAAAATAATTGTTTTGCCATTTTGTATCCATACTTTTATGCACATTTGACAAGTCCTATCGGATACAGTCGTAGAAAGGCAATTACTATGGAAAAGGATAGGTGAATTTAAAATATTGATTTCAAAAACAGTACCATTTTATACTCTCTTCAAAATCCAGTATCAATAAATAAAAAAGTGATATTTTGTTATGTAATTTACACTTAATATTAAGATTTTTTTTTTTTTTTTTGAGACAGAGTCTCACTCTGTTGCCCTGAGTAGAGTGCCGTGGCGTCAGCCTAGCTCACAGCAACCTTAAACTCCTGGGCTCAAACGATCCTCCTGCCTCAGCCTCCCGAGTAGCTGGGACTACAGGCACGTGCCACCGTGCCTGGCTAATTTTTTCTATTGTTAGTTGTTTGGCTAATTTCTTTCTATTTATAGTAGAGACGGGGTCTTGCTCTTGTTCAGGCTGGTCTCAAACTCCTCAGCTCAAGCAATCCTCCTGCCTCAGCCCCCCAGAGTGCTAGAATTACAGGCGTGAGCCACTGCTCCTGGCCAATATTAAGAAATTTTATACTAAAAAAAGAATTTTTATACTAATAGCTACTTAATACTTATTGTGTATATCATATATGCATTTTATTAATACCATTTATTAAGGAGTATACCATTTCATAATTATAATAAAATTATTACATACTATGTATATATAAATATATACATACTCTTGTTACTTCCACTTGCATTTTATGTATTTGTTACTGATGTATGTAGATATTTTCATGTATATAGATATTTCATTTTAATGAGAAACAAAAAGAATGCTTTTGTTAGTTTTCTTTTTTGTTCTTTCTTTCTTTTTTTTTTTTTTTTTTTGAGACAGGGTCTTGCTCTGTCACCAGGGGTAGAGGGCAGTGGCGTCACCATAGCTCACTGCAACCTCAAACTCCTGGACTCGAGCTACCCTCAGCCTCCTGAGTATCTGGGACTACAGGCACACACCACCAGGCCCAGCTTATTTTTGTATTTTTTTTGTATAGACAGGGTCTCGCTCTTGCTCAGGCCGGTCTCAAACTCCTGACCTCAAGTGATCTTCCTGCCTCGGCCTCCCAGCGTGCTAGGATTACAGGCGTGAGCCACCGCGCCCGGCCCAGAATATTTTCAATCATGAAATAAAAAATGAAACTGTCAACAGACTTCTATATCTAACAAAATTTTCTTTCCAAACTGGGAATGAAATAAGACATACCCACAAAAACAAACCTGAGATGATCTGTCCACGCGCTACGCATAATTTGAGTTGCTACCGAAGTTCTACGGGCGGCAGGAAGTGACACGTGGCGGAAACCGAGAACATCAGGAATGCTAGAGGAGCACTGACCTGGAGGGCCAAAGTGTCTCCCTCTGCTGGTAGCATCTGGTAATGGCAGTTGGCTGTCATTTCTGCCTAGGAATTTATTAACATGTAGCATCATAACTGCTATTAACACATTGTATTGGTTACAAAAGAGTCAATAAGGTTGTTCCAATATCTGGTGTTGGAAGGTACATCAAAGAATGTGTGGAAATGCTTTTAAATGGTCACAGACAAAAATCCAAACCGGGAATTTAAATGGAATAATTTTAAAAATCTAACAAACTCAAAAGTAGGTACAAATTGTAGGAAAAGGAAAATAGAGATATGAAAAATAGAATACAAATGGCAAGATGGTCAATTTTAAAACGAACTATATCAATAATAATACTAAATTTTAAAAGAGAAGTTTAGAGGAGGTGATTATACAATTCCACAGGGAAATATTGGCAGGCAATATTTATGTTCATTTTCTTGATTGTGCTGCTAATTTCATGAATATATGCATATGACCGTATTGCACCACATTTTAAAGTTGCACAGTTTATTGCATATCAATTATACTTTGATAAATCTGTTCTCAAATGTGTGGAATGAACCACAACATGCATCTAAAGAAAAGCTCCCACATTAAATGGAAAAAAAAAATACTGGAAAATTTAGGATTTCATTATTCATAACGAGAATATAGAAAAAGCTCACAATGTAAAATGAAGTAAATAAAGGAAAACAAATAATTGAATTAAAATAAAAATTTAATGTTTTTAAAAAAATATACAGTAAATATCAACAAACCAAAAGTTTTCTCTTTTGAAATTGTTAGTAAAATTGATAAACATCCCGAAAGACTCATATGGAAAAAAGGGAATGCACACGTTATTGATTATTCATATCAGGAGTATAAAGTTTCATCATTACACATTCTAGAGGCATAAATATAAAATTACAAGCAGTTGTAGCCCATAAATTTGAAATGAGAAAATGACAAAATTTAAAGAAAAACACAACTTTATAAAACAAAAAAACTTAGGAAATCTGGCCAGGCACGGTGGCTCACATCTGTAATCCTAGCACTTTGGGAAGCCGAGGTAGGAGGATCACTTGAGGTCAGGAGTTCAAGACCAACCTGAGCAAGAGCAAGACCCCATCTCTACAAAAAATGGAGAAATTAGTTGGGCATGGTGGTGCACACCTGTGGCCCCAGCTACTGAGGAGGCTGAGGCAGGAGGATTGCTTACCCCTGTAGTTTGAGGTTGCAGTGAGCTATGATAACACCACTGCACTCTAGCCCAGGCAACAGAGCAAGACCCTGTCTCAAAAGAAAAAAAAAAAAGAAAAGAAGGAAAAAGAAATTTAGGAAATCTGAATAGCCATATAGTTATTAAATAAATTGTGTCTGTAATGAGAAACCTTCCTGTAAACAAATTTTATACCCTGGTACCTGAAGTTGTGAACCTTCTCATGTAACTGAGAAAGAAATAACATCAATCTTGTACAAACTTTTCCAGAAAATAGAAACAGTAAAAACATTCTCAAAAAATATCTAATGAGACTCATGTGAACTTTACATCAGGCTGGCAAAGATTTTATAGAAAAGGAAAATCAAAGTTTTGTTTCTTTCATCGCCAAATGCAAAAAGAAAAGAAGAAAAAAGAGGCTTAACAAACTGAATTCAAAATAAATTTACTTTAATACATACAAACAAATTATGCTTAATCAAGGATAAATTGGTGTGTTATATCATTTGGAAATTTTAAAAAGTTAACAAAACAAAGGAATGATACCATATGAATACCCCAAAATATGCACAAATGCCATTAGACAAAATTCACCACACACTTATGACAAAAGTTCAGAAAACTATAGCAAAGATAATATTATAACTAGTGATGTAATATCAAAAACCTGACTCCTTGAGATCAAGAACAAGACAAAGATATCTACTATCACCAGTTTTATTCAACATTTTATGGAGGCCCTATCCAAAGCAATAATATAAGAAAAAGAGCAAAACAAAGACATAGGATTAAAAAGGAAGGCAGGCAACTTCCATTATTCACAGATTGCAAGATTATGTATTTATACCACCTAAAAGAAGGCTATAGCTAGTGTATTAGAACTAATTAGTCAAGTTAGCAAGATTATTTGGTACAATCTCAAGGAAAACATCAAGTGTAATTCTAGAGATCACAAATAAGTAGTTAAAAATATGACAATACAAAAAAAGTACCCATTACGAGAGCATCAAAGAACGTTAAATTCCCAAGTATAAGTTCAATAAAAGATGTGCAAGATCTATACACAGGAATCTATGGAAAATTATTGAGAGGTATTAATGAATACATAAACAACTGGAATGGTATAAGACCTTTATGGATTACAGATTCATATATTTAAAGTGAGCCATTTTCCCCATACTGAGTTACAGATTCAATCTGATGTAATTCAAATACCATCATTTCTAAAACGTTAAATTTCTTCTGCTTGCTAGCTACATGGGTTTTTTTATTTCGTTAAAATTAATGTTAACTGGCCGGGCGTGGTGGCTCACGCCTGTAATCCTAGCACTCTGGGAGGCCGAGGCGGGTGGATTGTTTGAGCTCAGGAGTTCGAAACCAGCCTGAGCAAGAGCAAGACCCCCGTCTCTACTAAAAATAGAAAGAAATTAATCGGACGACTAAAAATATACAGAAAATATTAGCCGGGCATGGTGGTGCATGCCTGTAGTCCCAGCCACTTGGGAGGCTGAGGCAGGAGGATCGCTTGAGCCCAGGAGTTTGAGGTTGCCGTGAGCTAGGCTGACACCACGGCACTCAGGCCCAGGCAACACAGTGAGACTCTGTCTCAAAAAAAAAAAAAAAAAATGAATGTTAACTTATGTTTTATGTATTTTTTTGTATGCTTACTGTATTTTGTTGCAAACTTTTATTTATTAAAGAAAAATGTTGCAGTTGTCATTTTTTTTTAGAAATACTAATATTTTCTCTTAACGCAAATCAAAGCTAGTTTAAGAAACAATTCAGGCTTAACAGATTTACTAAGAGAAACAGGTACACAGTTTATGCTTCAGGTAGCAACCAAAGATTAACTTTGATTTTAACGTTAAAGAGTGTTATGATATATAGAGGAAGAGGAAGAGGAAGGAGAAGGAGCAGGAGGAGGAGGAGCACAATGATTATGAAGAAGGAAAATTGGAAGTGGAAGGATCAAAAGATTTAGGATTACTGAGTCTGAGTCAAGAAAAAAATATATGACATCTGAAAAGTTCACAAAAAACTGATGAGCATTAGGAAATCATATTCAGGAGAAAAAAAACAATCTTCCAAATGATTTACTTTAATATACGGAGAGGCTGGGAGAGGGAAAGGGCAAGACATCTATCTCATCTGGGTCTACATTACTCATCTAAAAAGCTAGAGATGTGGAATTAATTAATATGGAAATCCTTTCCGGCACTTCGAAGTTAGTTATGTGACAGAAAGAGCCCTGGGTCTATGGGTCAGAAATTTGGTTTTCATTTTTCATATTTTCATGTCTGCTCTGTGACCTTAGGCATGTTACCTGACCTTTCAGAACCTCAGTCACTTCATGTTTAAAACGTTGATAATATTTGCTTACCCTCAAGCAGCATCGCTGTGAGAATCAAATTTGACAATGGGAAGAAAGACAATCTATAAATGAGTCTTAAACCTATAAATCATCACTAAAATGTATTTATATTGTATTACAAGTCACGTAGAAGTTTTTGTTCAGCAGCCAACTGTGCTTTGTCTGCATTTTCTATAAAATGGTATGCACTATACAAATATCAGCCACGGAGTTCAATTCATAAAGGAGGCATGGGTATTAGATGTGTGAATTTTAACTAGAGACTGCAAAGCCACGGAATATCCAATTTACAATAAGGCTCAAATTTATTCAGGATGTAATTTTTATAATTAGAAATAAAATGCCATGAATATGTAAATATTTAACATTAGGTGAATTTTTTAAAAAAGAAATTATGTATAACAATAAACAACTATATTAGAGTATCATAAAAAGCCCTCTTGTTTCATGCATACTGCATAGTCTTAGGAAATATCAACTAACAATAGTTTCAATGATTCAAAGATAATCATCACTTATAAACAGTCACTTAGATTACTAATATGGTCCGGTGGAAAGACTTAGCAGTAGTAAGTAAATGGCCTTTGTTCTATACTGCTCAAGACCTGCATTTTCTTCCCCTCTTCTCCTCAAAAAGGAAATGATGGCAATCCTATCTACAGGAGTCTATAGAACCCACTAATACTGCAAAAAAAAAAAAAAAATGTGAGCTACTATTATTATCATGAATAGAAAAATCTTGGTATCGGGGAGAAATAACATAATTCTTCTCTTCACTATTTTTAAATTTAAAAGACATTAAGCAGTAGCAAGCCTTATGGATTGCCTTAAGAAAGATAGATATCTATTATTACTTCCTGTAAATTAATGGAAGGTTTTATGGCCCAAGCTGGATTTGATAGAAGCTTAAGTGAATGGTGAGAGAACGCTGAATATAAGATTGCTTTGGGCAAACAGAATTGTTTGGCAGAAATCAGGGGCTTAGAGGTTGGAGCTGGAATATATGGAAGAGAAACTGGAAATAAATAAGGGAACCAACAATTTGGGCCAAGAAATAGAAAAAAAAAACTAATGGGTGAAATGTGTTATTTTAAGGTAATCATAGAAAAGCAAATAACAATGTTCCATTAAAAAGAACTATTAAATCCAGTAATCAGTCACTACAGCATCTAATCAAGGAGATGAAAATGAGTGCCTTTAGCAGCTGATTGAGAAAAATGAAAATTAGGAGACAAATTTTGTCAAGACTTGATAACAGATGAATTTGCTTTCTTGCCTCTTGGTTTTCTTCAAATCATAGCTAGGAACTTTGGCAGACTTCCAAATGCCTGGGGACTTCAAATTAGGAACATTACATATAAGTTAACAATGTATTCTTTTTGCTAACTTTTAAAAACTCATACTTGTTGAATAGCTATTTTAGGAGACAAACAAATAGATTATTCCACTATTTCCTGAATCTCATAGAAATCAGTCAGCTAGTAAAGCATGTCAGATAGTAAATCTAAATACATTTTAAAATAAACATGCGCTGTGCTTTATTTCTTTTGTAGAAATGCTATTAATTGGATTATTGCCTTTGACCTGTGATACAAGTTATTCTTTCTAGCCTCTTCAACTTAAATGACGCCGATCATGATGATGATGATAGATTTTCCTTAGTGCTATGCTCCTTTTATCGGGTTTAAATTTGTTATTAATACACATTAGCAGTCACTTTAATGTCTCTCACATCAGGACAATCAAAGATTATTTAAATGTTCTTTAAAATAACTTTTCCTTTTAGAGCTTCTGATTCTGTAAAGTAGCTGATGTTTTGTTGAATATGTAGGGCAATTCAGTTTGTTTAAAGATTAGTGAAGCATCACTTTCCTACATATGATTTTAATGTTAATCTAAGACGACAAGGTGACTTTTTCTTCAATATCACAAAGTAATGAAGGTTAGAAATCTTGTAAATTTCTACACCATTCACATGGTATAGATTTATTCATTTGTTCAGTAGTTTATTCTTAATGGTACCAGACTCTATCCTAAGCACTAGGGAAATGGTAAACTAAAAACCACATAGTGTTGCCCTTATGGAGCTTACCTTCTAGGGGGAGAACAGAAAACATAAATATATACCAATTAAATGTCAAATATTGGTAAGCACTATGAAGAAAAAAAGAGTGATTAAATGAGTCAGATGCTACTGAAGGTTTGAATGGGATGAAGACTTAGAGTTCTCCATTGACTTTGATCATGTCTGAGACTTTAATAAAAGCAGCTTTAATAAAAGCAATTTCAGTGGCATAGTGGGAATCCAAGTCTGATAGGAATGTATTCTAGAGTGACTGGAAGTGAAAAAGTAAAGAGAGAAAGCATAAATAACACTCTGGAGAAGTTTTCTGTAAAGGTGGAACGAAGAACAACACACTAAACTAAATTAGACGCAAAGTCAAGAAAAATTTTCTTTTTTTCTTTAGATGAAAAATATCTCAGATATTTTAATAGAAATGATAATAGAGAAAATTACAAATAAATCATTATTTGTTTATGGGAAAAGTAGGAGATAATTGCAAGAGTAAAGTCCTTAAGCAGATGATAGAGAATGAGTTTAACTGGTTAAATGGAGGAGCTGGACTGTTAGACAGAAGGGAGAATTCATCTTTTGTGATGGAAAAAAGTCAGAGTAGGCAGTTTCAAAGGCCAGTAGGCTGGTGTATATGTACAGTACTGGCAGTATTATTCTGGTAACTTTATTTTTCTCTGTGAAATTGGAATGAGACAATCAGTTGGTTCTTGGCGAGAGGATGTTTGAGGCATGAAGAATGACAACACAGTTCCTTTGGGCTCCTCAAAAGCAGATGCTGAAACAAGGACTTGGCTGCAGGTAGCTTTTTTCAGAGTTGACCCCAAGAAGCACAAGCGAGAAAGTGGGGAAATAGAGGCAAATATATGTCGTTATCCCTTTAATCTTTTAGAATTCACTCAGTGGCTAAAGTAATTTAGCCAGTAAATCTAAATAATATTTTTAAAACTCACTTTGCTTTATTTCTGTTGTATAAATTCTATTAGTAGGCCTATTTTGATTGAGTTTTTACACATGTAGACCTGTGACACATGTTATTCTTTCCAGACTCTTCAAATTAACATACTCCTACTAATAAAGGGTACATTGATAGGAAGTTTTTGCTGTGTGCTACTGGGGCTCAATACCACTGCAGAGCCCCTGAGAAACTATTTGGAGCCCACGTCAGAATCATCCCACCAGAAGATCTGAATGCTGGGGCAGTCATCTACCAATTGTCACCCCACATTGATTCAGGATCCCCAACTCCTAGTCAAGTTCATTAACTTCCCTACATGTCCAGTTTGTACCTGCTTATGGCAGAGCAAGCCCCCATAGTGTCGGGAGAAAGCCTTGAGATAGAAAAGTGATATATAAGTACTAGAAGTAGGACATTTTCAGAATACTGGAATCTGTCTCTCCTCCCTCACACTGCTGGTGAACACAGGTGGGCCCAGGGGATGTGGGGCAGAGAATCAGTAGGGTCTGCTGCATTAAATAAGAAATAGTTGTCTCATAGACTCGAACAATAGATGAGTGACTTGATTTAAGAAATGGAATAGGGGCCGGGCACGGTGGCTCACGCCTGTAATCCTAGCACTCTGGGAGGCCGAGGCGGGCGGATCGTTCTGAGCTCAGGAGTTCAAGACCAGCCTGAGCAAGAGTGAGATCCCGTCTCTACTAAAAATAGAAAAATTAGCCAGGCATGGTGGGGCGCACCTGTAGTCCAAGCTACTCGGGAGGCTGAGGCAGGAGGATTGCTTGAGCCCAGGAGTTTGAGGTTGCGGTGAGCTAGGCTGATGCCACGGCACTCACTCTAGCCAGGGCAACAGAGTGAGACTCTCTTCTATCTAGCCATAGTACAAGGTGCTAAAGTTCTCTGGTTTTGTACATACACTTCTGTGAAAAATGGTCCCTAATCAAAATTTCTTCAACCACATTTCTAGCTGGATAATTGCTATACACTCTATATTATGTAATCAAAATTTTCTTTCTTCTTGGCACCTTTCCCGAAACTCTTGATTTAACAGGCAAATCAGTGGGTTCCTAACTACCATTACACGTTTATCATAGGAAGATTTACTATATACATATGTGTGCATATGTATATGTGTATATATGTGTATGTATATATATTTCTAAATACCTTTGTATTTTCTGAACATTTGTGAAATACAGTGACAAGTTTTTCTTCTCTGTATCCCCATAGTGCAGAGCATATGGCAGGACTTTGATAAATTTTAGTTATTTAATGAATTAATAATAAAGTTCAAATCGTGATCCAAATATTGATCACAGAAAACAGACAAGACTAAAATTCATTGGATCTCTACATAAATATAAGCTTCACTATGGCTAAAGTAATGACATAGTTAAGAATTGGGTCACAATGATACTGTATACAGAGCTCTTAGAGGACAGCACCTTTATCCTCAGTCTTTAAAAATCTGAGTTTTGGTATACTATGCAAATAAATATTCATTGAATAAATGCATAAATGAATGAACTCTCATTGTCTGGTGTCATGTTGACTAATGTTATTGACGAAGTTATTAAAGAAAATCTTTAAAAATGTATTCTTTGACATGAGCCTGAGACTGTGGAAATGGAACTAGGCCTTTCTTTTCCAGTGGCTCTGTGAATATTAATTTCCTGTGAACATGAGGAGCTGCCAGCCTATTACTTTGAGAACAGACTTAAGCCATGCCAATGTTCAAGGTAATTTATGGAAATTATAAAAAGCAAATGCAATACAACATGTGATGTTTCTTCATGTTCTATGGCTGCGGTCCCCAAACCTTGGGCTGCAGATGGCTACCGGTCCATGGTCTGTTAGGACCAGGCCGCAGAGATCTGCACCTGCCCCCCAACCCATGGAAAAATTGTCTTTCATGAAACCGGTCCCTGGTTCCAAAAATGTTGGGGACTGCTATTCTATGGTATGCCATCAGAAACTCTTCTGGCTTGCTACTTTGAAATGTCTTTATTGACAAATAGTGGAAACTTCTTGATCAGTATCCAAAATGAGAAAGAAAAAAAGATAAAATCAAATGTCAACATTGCAAAACATTTGGGGATAAAAATAAGGCAGGTCACGTCAAGGGAAAGAAGAGTTATTAGTTCATTCTTGTAATACTTGATCATGGGCAAACCCGCTCCTAAGAACTGTCTTAAGAGGTAGAAGAGGGGAGTCATAGTGTGATGTAGGTCTTAAAGTTTAACTTGGATCATTGAAATAGTGCAATAGTTAAGAAGGGCTGGAAACCAGAGCTCATAATATCTGATTGCCTTGTAAAATGAACATAATTAGAAAATAAAGCAACTCTTTTGGCTGAGAACCTATGTCTCAGAATTCTAAACATTTCATTCACTGACTTACAGACAATATGTACTTATTACTTTAGAGATCTGAATGGAAAAAGAGATGCTGCTTGATTGTGGATAAAAATTTGCCTAAATCTTTGGACTCACAAATAGCTTTTTGAAATCACTTGTAAAATTATTAAGATGTATTATGTTCAGATCAAGTAATTAACAGACAATAATCTCTATTTAATCCTATTTGTTACAAGAATGACAACATAGTTACAGAACACAATGAAAAATTATTTCTGTAAGTATATACCACCACAACCAAAGAAAAATTATGTCGCATTAATTTTCACATGCTGAGACAATGGAACCACACTTGGCTCTACCTTGCAAAAAAAAAAAAAAAGAAAGAAATTATCATGGCCTCATATTGAGAGAAGATGGTGTGAGAAGTCTGGCTGTGATAAGGAGAACCAAACTCTAGCTACAAAAAAACAAGCAAGCAAGCAAGAGTCTGGAAAAACATCCTTTTATTAAAATCATTGTAATCTTCTGAAGAGGTTTTGACTGATGTATATACTGTTTGTTTTAAATTATATTTTTAATGATATAAAGTGCTAATGTCATATGATATAATAGTTTCTATAGAAATATTACACATATTGTTGACTAGATAAACGCATTATGTAATTTTGACCTTGCATAAATTATCAATGTGCAAGCCACTCTTGCACTGGAAATCTGTTCTGTTTGAGAAAAGTTTAAGCTTTTGATATGAAGGAATTATCAGCAAACCCTGTTTATACACTCACTAATAAAATGTACCATGTCATTGTTCTTGTTGTTCAGCTATACTGTGTTACACTATTACCTTGATGCATCTAACTGATTTATAATAATATGAAAACGCTTGGTCACATTTAATATTTTTTATTTAATGTTACCTTATATAATGAAGGGATGAGCATATGCTTCAATATAGAAAAAAAGGAAGCAGGAATTGGGGGCAACAGAGAAGTTAAATCCATTTGCTCCCACATTGCTTTGGACTTAGGTAGAGTATTTGTCACAAGAAAGGATGCATATATATTTTATAAACCTCTGGAACAGCTATGCCCCAAGATTTCTTTTAAGCTGTTTCCCAAGTTTTCTTAATCTCCGGGGAGCAAAAAGAGACTGAAAATATCTTCAAATGTTAATCATATCCTTTATTGTAAGGCTTTAACTGTATAATCTGATCATAAAAGATAAGTCAGGCACCTTACTAAAGAAGAATATGACCAACGGGGCAAAAAAATAATAATCTAGTTGTTTAATACTGAGATTTTAATTTGATTAATAAATATTTGTGTATGCTTTATGTTTAGAACTCCCACCTCCTGCTATGATCATAATTTCACTTGTGAAATGATAAATAAAAGGCATTATTTTATTTTGATTCTCAGACATTTTCATTCATAACTGATCAGTATGGATCAAAATGGAAGAGGCTGTATGGAATTGGATTTTATGTGGAAGAATCATTATAGATCTAAGCATGATACGAACCGAGGCCCATTTCTTGTAATAGGAAATGTGTGGAAGCCTCCTGGAAAATACCATTGAAATTCTCCCCTGGCAGGATGGTATAAGACATCCTTATTTGGACTCATAAAATGATCTCAGAGTTTGTTTTCCTAAGCAGGTTACAAGATCAGGCCCTGTGACATAATAGATTATTTTTACCTGGAGTAAAATAGAGTTGAGTTGCCAGAAGCTGACCTATTGCCAGCTTCTATTCAAAATGGAATAGAATAACCCACTGTTCAATAGGGAATGAGTGCTTAATCAAGCAGCCTTCTACTTTTGGTACATGATATCTTCTGCAAATTATACTTTAAGTGATATATTTCATTCTTCAAAATCCTTATGAACCTTTCAATCTGAGGTTATGATGTGTTTCAGTGGATAGATTTGAATGTCAAGCAGTTGAGATTTACATTTTAAAACCCTTTGCTAGCCAATTACCAGGTTGGTGAAGTTAATTGTGATTTTAGCATTGTTGAAATTTGCCATTTAATATTGGAATACATTCTTAAATGTGGTTATGTTATACTTCATTTTAATGCACATTTCTTGCTTTATGTTTTTTTGCTAATGACTTATTATTTGCTGTTTATTTTATATTTATTTTAGACTATGGAAATGATGTTAGACAAAAAGCAAATTCAAGCGATTTTCTTACTGGAATTCAAAATGGGTTGTAAAGCAGCGGAGACAACTCGCAACATCAACAACGCATTTGGCCCAGGAACTGCTAACGAACGTACAGTGCAGCAGTGGTTCAAGAAGTTTTGCAAAGGAGACGAGAGCCTTGAAGATGAGGTGCACAGTGGCCGGCCATTGGAAGTTGACAACATCCAATTGACAGCAATCGTCGAAGCTGATCCTCTTACAACTACAGGAGAAATTGCTGAAGAACTCGACATCGACCATTCTTCAGTCATTTGGCATTTGCAGCAAATTGGAAAGGTGAAAAAGCTTAATAAGTGGGTGCCTCAGGAGCTGGCCGAAAATCAAAAAAATCGCCCTTTTAAAGCATCCTCTTCTCTTCTTGTATGCAACAGCAAACCATTTCTCTATCAGATTGTGACGTGCGACGAAAAGTGGATTTTATACGACAACCAGTAAAGACCAGCTCAGCGGTTGGACCAAGAAGCAGCTCCAAAGCACTTCCCAAAGCCAAACTTGCACCAAAAAAAGGTCATGGTCACTGTTTGGTGTTCTGCTGCAGATCTGACCCACTACAACTTTCCGAATCCCAGCAAAACCATTACATCTGAGAAGTATGCTCGGCAAATCGATGAGATGCACCGAAAACTGCAATGCCTACAGCTGGCATTGGTCAACAGAAAGGGCCCAATTCTTCTCCACAAGGCCCGACCACAGGTTGCACAACCAACGCTTCAAAAGTTGAACAAATTGGGCTACAAAGTTTTGCCTCATCTGCCATGTTCACCTGACCTCTCATCGACTACCACTTCTTCAAGCATCTCGACAACTTTTTGCAAGGAAAACGCTTCCACAACCAACAGGATGCAGAAAATGCTGTCCAAGAGTTTGTTAAATCCAGAAGCACAGATTTTTATGCTACAGGAATAAACAAACTTATTTCTCATTGGCAAAAGAGGGTTGATTGTAATGGTTTCTATTTTAATTAATAAAGATGTGTTTGAGCCTAGTTATAACGATTTAAAAATTCACCATCCAAAAACTCAATTACTTTTGCGCCAACCTAATACTTTGGGAAAGTATAAAAGGATTAATAATTTATCAAAGAAGTATATTATAATGTGAAAATAGGACATCACTTCTTAACTGTTTATAAAATTTCAATTTTAAATATTGTTATACATATTTATGGATGGATATTTGACAGCTAAAAATTATCTCAAGTATTGTACCACATGAAATATAATTTTTATCAATGACAACTGGCATAATTAATTATACATCACATTGTGCCCCTAAATATGCACGATTATTATGTATCAATTAAAAATACATTTTTAAAAAGAAAAAACTTGTAAAGTCATTAGCTATATAATGATACAGTTAAATAATAAGTAAAATATAGAGCGATTTGGAATATATAATTAATACAGGCATACCTTGATTCCATGTATTATTTATCTTCTATAAAATTTGTTTATGTGTCAATATGACAATATAAAACCAAGAATAATGCAAAACTCTGTAGCCTACTGATACACAATATGCCTAAACTATTATTTCAAAATAAATTACAGTGAAATCTTAATTATGAAGAACAGGTACTTATATTAATACACTAACAAAAATAAAACTGACTTATTAAATCGCAAAATGATTGAATTTGTGACTGATTCAATATCGCTTATCCAAGTCCTTAGAGAAAGAATTTCTTTTACACTGTCTATTGTCAACATACACTGAAATATTATATTTTCTAATTTTTATACATCACATGCTAGAATAACTCTGCATGGTAGCTTCTTAAAAGGATACCATTCTTTTGATTTTGACATGGTTCCAAAATCAAACCATTTTCCCAAACTAATTGAACATACATAATTTCAAAAGTATATATTTGTATATACTATTTTCACAGAAATACATGGAGTTTAGTTTCCTAATCCTTATTAGCTTGTTTTTGTTTTCATCCTTGCAGGGCCACAGTAACCAAAGTGCTAAAACACCATGTGGGACCTGAGAAGTCAAATTTCTTACTGTTGTAAACCAACCTTTATTCTGATGTTCATTGATTAGATTCAAGTCAATTTTTCTATTATACGAATAGTTCCCTTGTTGAAGTTACTGTGTAATCTTCATTTTCATTAACAATGACTGTTCATCATTATAATGATTTCATTGCTAGAACCTGTGGGATTAATAACAGCAGATACTTGAAGAGCTCACTATTTTTATCAGTGGTTATTCTGACAAACTGCAAGCTAGTCTTTTCATGTTAGTCCCTTATTAGCTCTCACTATTTCCTTAGATAACTGTGAAAATCCTTTTTATGCTGATTATTAAATTTCACTCTTTAAACTGCAATGACTTAAAAACAGGACACAACAATTCCACTAGATCTTATAATAGGAGTCCTGATGATACATTTCTTAATTATTAGGTTATTTTATTTTATTCTAGCTCTTATATAAGAAGAATATTCAAAGCAAAACTGACTTAGGGAGTTATTTAAATTATTAGGGATCTCAAAATTTTATTGGCTGAATTTAACTAGGGAATGGAAAATAAATTGAAGTTTATATTTCAGTGTGTTTGTATTGTACTGTCATTACCAGGGTGTGTGTACAATCTTTAGAGGTATAGAACAAATATCCTCAATAACAAATCCAACTTAAAAAAATATCAGACTGGAATGAATAAGGAATAAAAAGGAGCATAAACAGAGCTTTACATTCTCTTATTTCTTAAATGTGTCTCTTATTTATCTCACCCTGTGCTGTTACAAGGTAATGGAGAATATTTTCTAAGCCTTGTTATAGAATAGACTGTTAGTGAAGCAACACTTCAAGAAAAACAGAAGAAAACCCAGTCCCATTGTATGAGCTGGGAGAATGATAAGAGAGAATCCCTTCTGCTTATAGAAAAGTATTATTTCTCACAATAGTGGAGATTGTCCCAACTATTTCTGTTTCCTGAAAGAGTTTTTGTAAACTCTTGGTTTTACATTTTCCATTATACAAATGTTGTAATTCTCCAGTGAAGCCAACTGTGCTTGAAGTGCTCTTGGGGAAATAATTTAATTGATTCAATTCATTTAATAATTATATAACTATTCAGCCAGTTTTGGTATCTTTTTGTACTCTGCTGAGTTCATCTAAATTTCCCAGTTTATTATTATAGTGTTATTCATAGCATCATCTCATTGTCTTTCTTGATGTCTCCTAGATTTAAAGGCTATTCCCATCATATTGCAGCATAGGTATTGTCTTATTTCTTTTGTTTTCTGATTAGCTCTCTAAAATAATTAACCAATTTTTTGACTTTATTGATTATCTCCTATTGTGTACTATTTCCTTTCTTTTCCTCTTTTGAGGTTTAGTATGCTTTGCAATGTTCTATTTTCATTATAATTTTGTAACCGTCTTTATTATCAGTATAATTTATTACCACTGAAGTGCTAATATCCATTGCAATGTTGTTTTTGACCTATAGGCAATTTTAAATTGATATTATGGACCAGGTCCAGTGGCTCTCACCTATAAATCCTAGCACTCTGGGAGGCCAAGGTGGGAGGATCACTCGAGGTCAGGAGTTCAAGACCAACCTGAGTAAGAGCGAGACCCCAACTCTACTAAAAATAGAAAAAATTAGCTGAGTGTGGTGGCACTTCTGTAGTCCCAGCTACTCAGGAGGCTGAGGCGGGAGGATTGCTTGAGCCCAGGAGTTTGAGGTTGCTGTGAGCTAGGCTGACACCATGGCACTCTAGCTTGGGTGACAGAGTAAGACTCTGTCTCAAAAAAAAAAAAAAAAAAGAAAAAAATTGATATTATGTCAAACGTGATGGGGAGCTTAGTTATCTTTTTATATTGATTTCTAAGACAGTTTTATACTGATAAGAGAATAAACCATGTGTTTTCATTTTCTTGAGATTATTTGCTTCATGATTATATGGCTACATTTTATAAATTTTCAATGTGTGCTTGAGAACACCATGTAGTCTGCAATTTTTCCTCAGCAACAAATTTTAAAAAAGTAATTTTTTAAAATGGACAAGGAGTGAAAAAGGTACTTCACAGAGAAAAATGCCAATAAATGTATTAAGTTTCTAAATATCATTATTATTTGGGGAAATGCAAATTAAAATCATATTGGGATACTTTTAAACACTTAAACACCCATTTGAATGGCTAAAATTAAAACAAAAAACCTAATTAGCCATGTGTTGTCAAGAACATGGGGGACTTTGTATCATTCTGTAACAGAGGGAATGACCTGAAAAAGGATAAAATGTTTTCAGAGTTGTCTCTTTAAAACCCACCCCGACTCCTTCTGGTAATTAAAACCTGTATTCCTGCCTGAGGCCAGTAATCAGAGGGACAGGGGAGTGTACTTTGTTCTTTGTACCTTGGAGAAGGCTCAGTGGAATTCTCCAGGCAGAGGTCATCAACTGTAGTTAAACAGCAATAGCCTGAAGCTGAAAACTCCCTTTAAAAGCTCTGTATTTCTGCTTATAGATAGGATGATAGTTTTTTTGTAAGAGGAGAGTCTGCCACCCTCCTCATTTGCTGGCCTCCTCAAGTGGCTTGTTCTCATTCTTCATTCAGCCTCTGGGACAAGTACCCAACTTTTGATAACAATTCCATTGTGTTCAAGTTTCCACTGTTTCTGTTAAAATAACCATTTTCTGTCTAATTGATGTTCTTCTCTGTGTATCTATCCTGCTTGGACTTTGTAGAGATTTCTTATCAATTTTTAAAATTGATTTTTGACATTGTCTGCCATTGCCTCTCAAATATTTCTTTTGCTCTAATATTTATTTTTTTCTCCTTTGGATCTTCAATTAAAATAATGTTGGAACTTCTTACTGTATCCTATTTATCTTACCTTCTCTGCTGTATTTTTTAGTTCTTTTGTCTCTCCAAGATTTTTTCTTCCAGTTTTGTTTGGTTTGAGAATTTCTATTTGGTTCTTTTTATAAATCTGTTGTTACTTTTATGTTGTTTCTAGTTTCTGCCAGAGAAAAGAACCCTTAATAGCTGTCTCAAAAGGAAACAGATTAATTTCACAACATTAAACGTATTACTGAATCATTGGCAGGGCTGAAATACAGAAAATGGGCTGAATCTCAAAGCTACAAAACAGAAATGGGCCACTAAGGAGGTTTCAGACCTTGCCAAGATCGGACAATCAGAATTAGGAAGCTTCCTGTCAAATAGGGAAGCAACTCCAGATGTCTTTCAGTTCTCAAACCATGCTGCCTATGCCATAATCTGAAAAATCACTGGTACAGCTGCTGGTTCCAGAACTCTGTTGCCTTTGCCGTAACCTAAACCAGCAGTCCTTAACCACTTTATTCTGAGTACTTTTTAACACTCAAAAACTACTGGATATCCACAAGGTATTTTATTTATGGGGGTTATATCTATTATTATTGATATAAATATTAAAACTGAGTAATTATATATTTATTTATTTAAAATAGCAATAGTAAATCTGTTACAAGTTAACAAAATTAAAATTTGTTTATGACAAATATTTTCCAGCAAGGATGCCAAGATCATTCAATGGAGAAAGAATAGCCTTTTCTTTTTCTTTCTTTTTTTTTTTTTTTTGAGACAGAGTCTCACTGTGTTGCCCGGGCTAGAGTGTCGTGGCGTTAGCCTAGCTCACAGCAACCTCAGACCCCTGGACTCGAGCGATCCTTCTGCCTCAGCCTCCCGAGTAGCTGGGACTACAGGCATGCGCCACCATGCCCGGCTAATTTTTTCTATATATTTGTAGCTGTCCAATTAATTTCTTTCTATTTTTGGTACAGACAGGATCTCGCTCTTGCTCAGGCTGGTCTCGAACTCCTAAGCTCAAATGATCCACCCGCCTCGGCCTCCCAGAGTGCTAGGATTACAGGCGTGAGCCACCGTGCCCAGCCAAGAATAGCCTTTTCAGCAGATGGTACTGGGACAACTGTATGGCAACACACAAAAGAATGAAGTTAAACTCTCACCTCAAGTCACGTACAAAAATTAATTAAATATTAATCGATAGCCTAAATGTAAAAGTTAAAACTGTAAAATTAATAGGAAAAAAACATGGATAACCTTTGTAACCTTGGATTTGGCAATGGATTCTTGGATGTACCAAAAGCACAAGCATAAGCAAAAATAAAATAAAATGAACTTCGAAATTTAAAAAACTATGTGCCAAAGGATGTTATGAAGGGTGAAAAGACAACCTACAGAATAGGAGGAAATATTTGGAAATCATTTATCTGGTAAGAGATTTGTGCCTATGATATATAAAGAACACTTAAGATTCAATAACAAAAAGATAAATGACTCAAATCAAAAGTGGGAAAAGGATCTGAATAGACATTTCTCCACAGAAGATACACAAATGGCCGATAAGCCAATATGAAAAGGCTCTCGATATCATTAATCACCAAGAAAATGCAAATCAAAACACCAATGAGACATCATTTCACACCTAGTAAAATGGCTATAATCAAAAATGTCAGATAATGACAAGGGTTGGGAGGATGTTAGAGAAACTGAAACCCTCATTTACTGCAGGCTATAATGTAAAATGATGTAGCTACTTTGGAAAATGGTCTGGCAGTTCTTCAGAAAGTTAAAGCATTTGACCCAGCAATTTCACTTACGGGTTTATACCCAAGAAAAATGAAAATGCGTGGCCACACAAAAATATGTACAAGAATGTTCACAGCAGCAGTATTCATAGTAGCCTAAAGGTAAAAACAACCCAAAGTATATCAACTGATGCATAGACAAACACAATGTGGTATAGTCATATAATGAAATAATATTTGGCCATAAAAAGGAATGAAGTACTGATATAAGCTATAACATGGATAAACCCTGAAAACATTAGGCTAAATAAATAAAGCCAGTCACAAGAGACCACATATTATATGATTCCATTTACACCAAAGGTCCAGAATAGGCAAATATATAGAGATAGAAAGTAGATTGGTGTTTATTTAGGGCTGGGGGTGAGGGGTAGGACTAGGAGGTGATAGCTAAAGAATAGACTTGCTTTGTGAGACGATGAAAATGTTCTAAATTGTTCTAAAGTTTATTTTGGTGATGGTTATACAACTCTGTGAATATACTAAAAACCACTGAATTGTACTCATTAAATGAGTGCGTCTTATGGCATGTGAATTATAACTCAATAAAGCTATTAGAAAAAATAATTCTTAAAAAAACTGAGAGCCCAGAAAGTGGGGGTACACATCAACTTTATTATTTAAATGCGACATGTTGGCTTCTCAGGGCTTTATGTTAATTTGTACTTTAATTAGTAAGCGCTTTGTGATATTTAATCCAGAAGGCAAATAAAGCATTCACTATAGATATAATGGTATAACCATTATCTTTGCTTATTTGCTCATTGTGATCATATTTTCAATAAAGCAAGCTGCAAAAAATACCAAACACAAACATATTAATTTTACATCTGATTTAATTTCTATAAATTGATAGTTCTACCAAAATTACATTTCCCTTTTTGTGGGGAAGAGCTATATCTAGTCCTGCAGTTGTATAATATACCGATATGGAGAGGCACTAGCATATTCATATTTTGGCACTCATTAAAACCTAGATTAATTTAGTAAGCACCAACATGAAAACAAATAGCTCCTTTATGGCTGTTAATAAAGAAGAATAATTGCTGGCTTTGATCATAACATTTAAATTTGCCAAAGAAGTAGTAGGGCAGTTTATGTTCCTCAAGGTGATGCTTCCTGTGAGGCATTTCCAAGCTCTACAGCTCATGTATAATAAATAGGGAATTATGTGTAGTTAAAAAAACTAAACATTGAATTTGTCCTTGTGTTACAGCATGTTATATACAGATAAAGCACTGGGATGAAGCTGTCTACCAGTCTAACTACCATTATAAGGTATGAATTGGGAAAAATATTTTAAAGAAGTCAGTTGTGTGTGTGTGTGTGTATGTGTGTGTAAGAGAGCGAGAGAAAGGGAGAATTATCTGCCCCAAAGTCGTTATACTTGCAAATAATCTTAAACGTAATAGAGTTAAGATAAAATAATGGCTAATGATTCAATCAGAAGGGTATACAGACTTTTAAAGATAACTTTGAAGAAATCAAATTTAATTTTAATTCAACATAATCATTGTTCTAAAATAATAACATCAGGATCCATCACTTTTCTTTTTGTATTTTTAATAGCGATGCTTGTGCGATACGCTTCCACAGTTACTTGAGAAATGTGGTTAGAAGAAGACAGTTAAGAAAATGTTTTTGTTATAGATCTAAGTAAGTATATGTTGTCTAATTTTTATATTGAATTTGGAGAGTTAGATATCATGGATAAAAGTGGAGAACCATAAAATGTTTCAAATCTTAGAATATACTTGTACTTTTCCAAACAGCAAATTGATCATCATAGCTTCAATAATTGAACCATTGTTACATCATTGTGTCTTACAAAATAGCACCTGACTGTAGCAGACTTACTGCAATTTTGGTAGATCTACCAAAAGAGAAAACACTTTGATGAAACCCAGTCTGAAAATACTATTTTTAACTTCCTATGTAACACAAGCTCAAACTCAAATCCACAAATACAAACACTGAGCCACCCATATAAAAAATATATCTTTTTTCTTAGACACTTCCTTATGTATTTCTGGATGAGGTAATGCGTCAATGATTTTGGTTACTTGTATATCTTTCTTTTAAATTTAGAAAGAGTTATTACCTGCCCTTAAAATTTGATTTTAAGCATGACCTTTCAATATAAAGTCTTAGAAGAATATCACAGCTGATACAGGTTGATAATTAATTTTGAAAACTTGGATAATTTGTACTCAGAAGGAAACATCAGGTTAGGATATCAGAAAAAGACCAAACGATTTTAGTGTCTACATGAATCCAAGGTATTTAAGGAAAGGAGGAAATAATCTGTTTTTAAAAACCTTAAAGTATATAAAATGTCCAATTATAGTGTATGAATCATATTTAAAGCAGAATTAGATTGAAATTCTAGGCATTATATTAAATGAATTATTCATAATTTGTGTTGTTAGAATATGAAAAATTTGCAATAAGATACCTAAATCCATCATGGCAAGAATGTGTATATAATAAACTCCTATGATCAACATTTTGGACCAGTTTTTTGTTGTGTTGGTGTCAATCTGTAGTCGTGATGTCAATTTAGACGATAAAAGTGACATTTATGTATATGTGCATACTTTACCAGCATCAGAATCAATTGGGAATTATTGCTGCTTTACATTGCTTATTTGCCTTCAAGAAGAAAAATACATTAGCATTTTCTAGTTTTGTCACTCAATATATTAGGTGGAATAGGTGTCACTTTGGATTCACATTGAAAAAATGAGGGAAAATAATTGAAAAACAAAACTTTGCACCAAGAACTGTTATGGTTAGTTCTGTTTAATCATATGTGGGTAGATTAACTATCACAGTGTGTTTTGAATTTGAGTAAGGATAGTAATATAACTTCAGTCTTCAGACACTATAATTTGTCAAGCTTTTTGGTCCTGATATTAAAACAAAACTGAACAAAAACCTGCTGACCATAGTATGGCCCACAAAATGTGAAATATTTCAATCCAGCAATTTTACACTGGATTAAGTTCAATGATATTTATAACAATTATATATTATTGTTTTAGAGTGTATGGGTTAGTTTATTTCAATGAAAATTGAGCAGTTACTCTGTACAAGGCACTGTGTGAAGTGCTGCCATACAATGAAAACTGAGACATGGTCCTTGACCTTTAGTAAACAATTTCAAATACATACAAATAAATTCAAACTTTGTATTAAAGTATACTAAGTCTTTTGGAACTTATATTAAAGTAATAACAATATTACTTTAACATACTGTAATATAGTATATTACAGTATACTACAGTATAGCATATTATAGTATATGATACTATAGTATATATAAAGTATAATAAAATGTAAAGTATATTATACTTTACTATAATATAATAATATTATATATTTTGTAAATATATGTGTATATATATATCTCCAGACTCAGCTTAATTAGTATCTCGTAGCTCAACTGTACTTAGCTCCAGGTAATAGACCAAGTTTATGCTCCACATGTGTCATTCTGCAACCCAAGCTGAGTGGAGAGTGGATATTTAGGGCATTTTTTCTCGTAGAGATAACAGAAGTGTCAAGAGGGCTAAACCAAACTGTAGTAGAACATTTCGAGCCTTTGCTTACATCACATCAACTAACATCCCATTGGCCAAAACAAAACACACGGTCAAGTACAAATTCATGAAGTAGGCAAATATACTTCAACCACTATGAGGCCTTGGTTAAGGGGATGGAAGAATATTTCTATTGAAGGAAAGTGAAAAATAGGATCAATAATTCAATATACTACATTATACTTTCTCGGTATTGTCCTTTTCTGTAAACACTGTCTGATAACTCTTTTTCTATAAACAGTGATGGCTAAGTAGCACCTTTGTGTTCTTGAGGTTGTTTACATTGCCGTACTTGCAGTTTCATTAAATTGTATTAATGCTTTCCAAGATCGTTACCTTGTAAACGTCATTACATGATTGTATCCTCCCTTATGGTTCCAGGGCTTTTCCCTTGCGTAGGATTTAGAAAGTATTCAATACTCAAAAATATTTCAGATAAGGCCGGGCGCGGTGGCTCACGCCTGTAATCCTAGCACTCTGGGAGGCCGAGGCGGGTGGATCGTCCTGAGCTCAGGAGTTCGAGACCAGCCTGAGCAAGAGCGAGACCCCGTCTCTACCAAAAATACAAATAAATTAATTGGACAGCTAAAAATATATATAGAAAAAATTAGCCAGTCATGGTGGTGCATGCCTGCAGTCCCAGCTACTCGGGAGGCTGAGACAGCAGGATTGCTCGAGCCCAGGAGTTTGAGGTTGCTGTGAGCTAGGCTGACGCCATGGCACTCGCCCCAGGCAAGAGAGTGAGACTCTGCCTCAAAAAAAAAAAAAAAAAAAAAAAATTTCAGATAGTAAAATGAGACTTTTATTTTTTGCCAAAACACCACATGTATTTATTAAAAGATATTTCATTCACTGCACTGTTTTTGGTAGCAAAATCATGTGATATCACTTTATAGCAAGTTATTATGAATATCGATATTTATTTGAAACTAAATGTGTATAACATTAACTTATTACTCTTCTCCCTATTACATTAAATAAATGAATATATGTTAACTCAGTTCTAATACAAATAATAGTTGGTAAATAACTTCTAATAAGTATGGAATAAAATATTACAGGATCTCCAGAACATTTATTATAAGATGTGTAGGTATAATAACAAAGTATTTCTACTTTTAAAACATGCTAAATTTAAAAACATTTACTAAAATATTTCCTATATACCCCACAAAAGACACAGAAAATATTTTACTAGAAATATTAAAAGCCTCCTCCCATTATTTTCTTACACCATTTTTGATAAGTTGCACCCCAAAGTGCAAACTTCAAATGAACTATAAGTCTTTTTTGTCTGGAGACTTTAAAGATAGATGTATCTATGCAATGTAGATTGAACCATCAACCAGAGATTTGTGCATGTGTGATTTTTCAAAATGGAAATCTTTATAACAGCACAAAAATGAAATTTATAGAAACAAATTAAATAATCTCCTAAGACTTTGTACAAATCCAGCAAACCCTCCTGGTTGTACAAATCCTTCAATGTATCAGTTTGAATATGGAAGATATAAAAGTAAAGTGAGCAGGTGACCACATAGATTATCCCTTCGATGTTTAATATGAATAAAGGAATAAACCACCTAAGCTCTGTATAAGAATAAAATCATACAAGTACTGTGTTGTGTATTTTGGCACCTCACTTTTTCTAAATTTCTTATATATTGATAAGATACAATTGATAGAAATGAAAAACACATTTTAAATATTGAAGAGCCGGAATCTTTTACTAAGTTTCAAATTAACATCAAACACAGGGGATCCAATTCTGACAAGCTTGTGAGCTCCTAAAACAGCTTTTCAAAGTTCTTATGTAAGCTTCAGTAGATTTAGTATTCACCAAGCCTCCATATTGGCTGATATATAAAACAAATGAGGTCCCATCTCAAGTTTCATTTCCAAGGCTCTAGCATCAGACAGTCCCCTTTACGTAATAAAGCTGTTGTTTCTGACATTTCTGGGGCTCAATCACATTTTCGGAAGATAGTTCTCCAAATACGAAAGTTGCTTGCTGTTAAAAGCTCCATGTCGCTTGTGTCTTATCAACTGTACAGCATCTTCATATTTCATTCCACCTTCAATTAATGCTACGGCAACCAGCACTGGAGATCTCCCAAGACCTGTAGCATAGTGAACCGCAATACAACAACCAGGATCTTCACGAAATTTTGTTTCTGTAAGTTGTAACCAGTCATCAACAATCTCGCTGGGTGGTGCTGCACCATCCTCAAACGGCCAGTCCAGAACATGGATGCCTTCATTCTCCAAAATAGCAGCACTGTAAGTTGCTTCACATACTCTAACTAATGTGGTAATTTCATTTTTCTTAAGTTCCTGTAAGAATCTGCTAAAGAAGGCCCTGGCTGGGTTGTGCATAATAAGAAATCTCATATTCCTGTATGCAATCTCTGCAAAAGCAGGGCAGTTCATTCCAGCCATGTTGATGTACATTTTTTAAAAAATACATAAAGGATATAAAGGAGCAGAAGTCTACTTCAAATACTATGATGAAATTTTCAGTGAGTTGAGTGTAAGTTAGAAATAACATGAAATGAAATGAATCTTCAAACAAAAAGCATTAATGTTTCAATCTAGTATTATTGAGACAATAGATAATACGTGCACTCAACTTTACCCCATCCTGGTCAGAACAGTTGTGAAATGTTCTGCCATTCAGTTCGGCTACTCGATGTCCAGATTATTCGTTTTTATGGGAAATTCTCAAATATTAACGACTTTCTGGAGTTTACTAGTCTGCCTAGAGGTTGGGTTAGGCCTGGCAGTAATCCCCACTGCCCCTCAGAAAGTCCATAAATGTATAAACAAGAACGCCAGGGAACTGAGGGATGTGCTCACTCACTGACGAATGTGCCCTAATCAGACAGCCGGTCCCAAGGCGGATGTGGCACTACCCAGTAGTCAGCTCCGGGGACAGCACATCACTGAGCAGCGCCGTTGCTACCTGAGCTCCAAGCGCTCAAGTGACGTGTGTCACAAGCCCACTCTTTCTTCCTTTAATTCTCCAAGCAAAGGTCAAAGGGCGCACCCAGCCATCAATCACGACCAGGGAAACCTGGCGCGGGCTTAGAGGGGCGGGGCAGGGATAACGGTTGCCAGGTGTGTCACTAAGGGCAAGATGGCCCCCCACCTGCCAGAGCCATTTAGTCCTATGGAGATGTTTCAGAAATTAGTCCACAGACTAGTCTCACACAACACTTGTAATGTACAGATCATGTTTCATAGTAGACGATCATTAAATGACAGTTTCCTTTCTTCCTACAAACAGCAAACAAAAAGTGATATTAAAGGTTGTCCTGAATTAACAGTACAATTGAATCATCATTTTATGGCAGAATCATTGGTTGTGATACCGATTATTCCTTTGGCACAGCTCTTAGATGGGTTCTCTGCTCCAAGCTGACTTAGAAATCATTCAGAGTCGTTTCCTCCATTTGCTACAAAATTGACGTGTATTACATCCAGCCTCTCCAGGCATTTCAAATCGATTTCCCTACATACAGTGATCTGGTTCTAAGACTCAAAAATAAAAATTATTAAAAGGAAAGAACAAAGAAAAGAATGAAAACAAATCAGCCAGTCTAAGGGAGAACTAAACCTTCTCAATCTCCATGGATCTAAAATTCAAAAGATCTTTACTTCTATTCAGGGTGAGAAGGAAGTTAGGGTAGGATTGGGAAAAGAGTTGTGGAAAGGGAGTAAGAACAGCCTGAATCCGTATATCCCAGAGTGGGGTTGGGACAAGAGAATATAAATGATCATTGTATTTTCCCGAAAATCCAAATGTCCAAATGGCTTTTTCCACCGTGTAGGGGATAGGGAGGAAGTCAGTGTGGAAAAAGAGATTGTGGAAAGGGAGTATATAATGTTATGAATGTATAAAATGATAACTTATACTTCTCTAAGTGGATAAGAAAAATAATATTTATCTATCTGTATAGCTATAGTCATGTTATTTATTCAAGCACATGGTTAGGAAACAGGGAGTGTAATTTAAAATCACACTATACCTGCCATAACACAGCATGATTAATTTCTGTAATTCACTGAGTCACTGGAAAATTGCAAATCTCATGATTTGTATATATATCTACAACTATAGGTATATGTATACACACATGCATACCCAAACATACATTACTTTTATTAGGTTATGTGTTTCATGAATGAGTTCTGCATCTGCAAAGATATGTACTATAGATTTTCTTCTCCAAAATGACATACCCAAATTAGTAATAATTAAAAGTAGACTACCTAAGAAGCCATTTGTCATATTTACTCATATTTTCAGTATAAACATGCTCCTTTTCCCTTTCCATATATTTTAAATAAAAATCTAGAAGAAAAAACTCTCACTTGCAAGATTCTCATTTTATTAATATATTTTGTGAAAACATGTTCACTGTCAGACACAGCACATATATCTCCCCAACTCCTTACTGAAACTTCATGAAAGGAGAGGAAATATATGCATTTGAAAATAATATATTTATAACAGCCAATAAAAAAATAAAACTGTCATTAATGGATATGTAAAAGGGAGACCATAGGGTATTTCTGCATTAATTCAATATGCATGTATTAAGGCTCTCCTACCTCTCAGGCATATAAATATTACTAAAAGGTAGACCTAGTCCATAAGAAATTTGTTATCTACAGGAGAGACATGCATATATAAAACTAATTTTAAAAAAATGAAAGACATTATTTATACTCACAGTAAGAACAAACTGGGTTTAGTGGAGGGTGTGAATAATTCTGCCTAGCCTACGAAGGGGGAGGCTAGAATAGGGCTTCTCAGAAGTGACATTTAAGCATGCATACGTTGATCTTCACCATTTTAGTCACAATATAAGTCTCTGCAATAACTGTATACGATGTAAGTGCCCACAAAAAAGTTGGCCACAAATAGTCAATTTAGAAGGGACGAAAATTTGGTAAAGAATGAAACATCATATAAGTTGGATTGAAATATAGCTAGGAAGAAATGGGAAAAATAACTAGCTCAATAATTGCCCCTTGATGCCTGTGAAGAAAGCTAGAAGACTTCTGAAATAAAATATAGCATACTATCTATAAAGTTTCATCAGTCAAACTATTTTCACTTACATCCTGCTAAATTTTAAAAAAATCAATTACTCTTAAAAAATTCTAACACCTATTCAAGAGTTTCTTAAAGAATGAAGTTGGATTCTTTATGTAAGACATACTGTATATGAGAAATATTATAAGATATACTAGACAAAGGTAACATAAATTCAGTAGATATTTGATTTTTGAAATTTTGAGTTATTTTGATATTATATTGTAGTTTTTATTCATGAGGAATAAAGGCTATGCTGTCTTATCAAATAAAAAGTTGTTAAGTATAAGGTTGAATTAATAATTTTCTCATCTTCTGCATAACTAGAATATTTTATAAATTGCTAGATATTTTAGACATCAGAAAATGAGAATTTTCACATAAAATGTTAAGCCTTAACCTAGATTGTGATTAAGGTTTTTTTATTTATAAACATATTATTAAATATACAGTATTCATTAAATGTGTCCTAAAATTACACATTTTATTCCCAATTCTTTTCTTCAAACTTCTCATTTGCAGAGTTCATCTGTAACAAATACCCTATGTGAACATAAAATCTGAAAGCTAAAATAGGAATAAACAATTGTATCTGGATCACGGAAAGGGGGCCAATAAAAGGTATTTTTTTAAGCCGTCAGTTCAACCATTTAAGACCACCTCGCCATATAATTTTTTTTAAAAGATACAAAACCTCAAAGTTTTCTTGACAATTCACTTTCTTGTCATTTTACCAGACCAGGAGAAATACAGTTTTTATTTATTTATTTATTTTTATTTTTTTTGAGACAAAGTCTCACTCTGTCACCTGGGGCTAGAGTGCCGTGACATCAGACTAGCTCACAGCAACCTCAAACTCCCAGGCTCAAGTGATCCTCCTGCCTCAGCCTCCCGAGTAGCTGGGACTACAGGCATGCACCACCACACCCAGCTAATTTTTCTATTTTTAGTAGAGCCTGGGTTTTGCTCTTGCTCAGGCTAGTCTCGAACTCCTGACCTGAAGCGATCCTCCCGCCTTGGCCTCCCAGAGTGCTAGGATTACAGGCATGAGCCACCTCACCAGCCGAAATATTGTTTTTAAACAAGAAAGAAAAGTTTTAATAGGATGGGAGAAAAAAAAATGAGGGAGGGGCAAAATAATCAGAGGAGAATAGGGAGAGAGAAAGGACAGAAAGAGAATGGGGATAGATTTGGAGATACTCATTCTTTTCTCCTTTTCTCCTGAGTCCTTGAAGGTAGTTAAAGGGAAATATCAAGAGCAAACTTAATGCCAAATAGTGTCCTACATTAACACAATGAGGTTTAACACTGTCTGGTTTTGTGATATAAATGGATCCCTTTGCTGCCATTATGGTTAAAAAGTTTGTACAATAGATGGCCCGTTACCTGACTGTTGCACTAATACTCTGATGGAACATGCATACATGCAACGAACAGTGCAAAAATAATTAATTTCTAGTCCAGGACCACCATTAATATTCACACAGGAAAATCTGTTCCATTTTTTGAGAGGCAAAATCAATTAAAGTGCTTGGTAGTCATTTGAATTTAATGAGAGTAGAATTGGTTGAAAACTTTCCTGGGGACATATTTTAGTGGTATCTTAGGTCCAGGCATTTATATTTAGACCATCACAACATGATTTAAAAAAATATTACATGCTACTTAGAGTTATTGATAAAACAATACATACTTTCCCTCTAATAGCAAGTTTGTCTACTGGGGCAAAACATATATATATAAATTGTGAGTTAAGACATCATCATGCCTTTTCTCTTTATATCATAATTTCAAAGTTTACATAAAACTTAGAATTCTGAAATGCATAATACTTCATACATTTTTAGGAATATGAAAATTTGCATTAATTTTTAACAATATTGAGTTATAATTGAATAAACTGCACATATTTAATGGGTATAATGTAATAAATTTTAAAACTTGCTTTAAATGAAACCATGAAACCATCAAGATAATGAACATATGAGCATCCCCAAAAGTTTCTTCAAGACACATTATAATCCCTTCTTTGAATTCTGAAATCCACTCCTCACCCCGCTATCTCTATGCAACCACTAAATTGCTTTGTGCTATTATATTTCATTTTAATTTCCTGGAATTTTATATATACTATATGCCCTTTCTTGTCAGGCTTCTTTCACTTAGAATAATTGTTTTGAGATTCGTCTATGTTATAGTATGTTTTATGAGTTGAATTTTGTCTTTCAAAAAATATGTTGAAGTCCTGATCCTGATACCTCAAAATGTAACCTTATGTGGAATAGAATTGCTGCAGATGTAATTATTTAAGTTAAGATGAGATCTTACTGGAGCCCTCTCCTGGAAGATGACCTACTTCTTAAAGAACTATAATATTGAAGGAGAACCTGAAGCTATCAGCCACATTTCTCTGAGTTGGGAAATAAGTTCTCAGCTACCCCCGACTCTTTCTAAAGTATTAATAATTCATAAAAGACTGATGACTGCTCTAAATCTGAGGCAGTGGTAAGCAAACCTTTTCTATAAAGGGCCAGATTGTAAATATTTCAAGCTTTGCAGGCCATACAGTCTCTGTCAGAACTACTTTACTCTGCTATTGTATCAGGACGGAAACCACAGATAATACATAAACAAATTGGTGTGGTTGTGTTTCAATAAAACTTTATTTATAAAACCAGGCAGTAGGCTAGATTTGGCCCATGTGAAGTAGTTTGCTATCTTCCATCATTCCAGACTTTGCACTAAAACGTCTAAGGAAATTAATTTTTTTCTTCATTTTACCATCAAATCATTAAATTATCAGTCATCAGTTTTGGTGTATTACATGAGTGTTACATTTAGTTTTTCTTATTAAAAAATAATTTGCCCTACCATTAAATTGAATAGTGTAATTTATACCCACCCTATTGAAATACCATCATCAATATTATGTACTAAAAGATTTCATCTGCTTTATTTACTTCTGGGATTTCTAGTTTGTTCTATTGATCTGTCTGTCAGTTTGGCAAGATTTTGACAAGGGTTCAACTGCCCAGATGAACAGTGGTGGATTAATCCTTATAGTGAGACCTCCAATCGTTGAGTAGGAGAAGCAATGGAATCAGGCTGGGTCCCTCATCTCTGAGGAACTTTAAAAAGTGATGTGTATGCTCGACCCCTTAGAAGATCTGATTTTATTAAAATAGTCCAGGTTCCCCCCCCGCCGACTTTTTTTTTTGTACCACGGCTAAATCAGTAATTGAGAAGCCAAGATTTCAAAATCATCCCTGAGGCATTTTCTTGAATCTAGTTTTAGATGTTGCAAATATCACCTGAACACTTATTAGAGCTACAAATTGTTGGGTTCCACTATGGACCTACTGAAACAGAATCTCCAAGGGAGGGCAGTGGATTTGAAAATTCTTATCATCATAAAAATTTAAGAAACACTGCCCCGAAGCAAATTTCTGCTTTCTGTATTTGTCTGCTCTGAAGCTCACACTGAATACCTTGGACAAACAGCCTTCTAAGATCTGGAGATCATGCATCCTTGGAAGTTAGCCAAACTTTTTTTGGGGGTAGAGAAGTCTGGATTGAAAATTTTAAAGGGTGTAAATTGCCAGTAGTCATCTTCTATATGTACACTTTTCTGAAACTGATTTGACTGAGAAAGATATGAGTTCACAGTAGAATTCCTTTCTCTTTACATAAGAGTTACATATTGTTTTCTTTATAATTCTTACCCATATTTAGTCCTACCACGGAACATTCCCTCAGGGTATGAAAAGCTCCAGGGTACCAACAAAGGTTTAAACTTGAATCAAAGAAGCATACACATGTAAAGTTTCCTGTATTTTCCTGTTTTGTAGATATTTTAGTCATCTGTTAGAAATTCTACATTTTGACCTATGATGAGGTATTCTGATTTCAGATACTTGGAAAAGTAGAATAGTAGGAGTAATGATAATATTTATTTAATGACTTTCCTTCATCAGACAATTCTTAATAAAGATGTGTCTTTTGAAGGAGAGTCCTATAAGAGAAAAGTAAAACAAGATTTAGTAAGAAATAGTGAATGCCTAAAATAACATTTTTCCATGTATATAAACATGAGCAACTCTTTTTAGCTTTCCTCAATACTCATCCTTAAGAACAGGTCATTAGCCAGAAAGAAATCACCTTCTAACAGCAGTATTGGTTATTGTTCCTAATACCTGTACTATCATATGAAACTGGGAGGTTTCATATGGAAAACTTTCAAGACATACTGGATAAAATTCAACAATAAAAGTTTTATGTGATTTCTTTCAGATTTAATATAGGCTTTTGATAATGAAGTTAAAACCTATTTTATCCAATTATATTATGAAATATTTATTCCATTTACAATCACTTCTCATTTCAACTTGTAAAATGTTTAATATTTTCTATTAACTACTAACAAAAAATAATATGTTAGCTGTCAGACATTAAATAACAAGGATAATTTCTATCACATTTTATTTCATTAGAAAGTGCAATTTCTATAAAACTTTACTTTTTAATAATTATAAAAATTTATAATGTACAATATTGTTTTGATCAATTGCATATTAGCCATCATTGTAACAAAAATAAATCCACAGGATAAATTTTACCCCTTAAAACCTTGTGCCTACAGGCATAAAACACCTGTTAAAATTTCAGTCTATATACTTACAGTATTTTGGTTGTCATACATATGATAGAGTGTTACACAAGAATAACTTTCAAAAGTTAAAGTTATAAAGCAAACACATGTCGAATATTCATTTAACTCAATAATGAGAGAAATAATGAGGGGAACAGCAGGTGGGAAAGTTGGTTCAAAGGAGAATTCAAATGGTGGCTATGTTGTCAATTTAAGGAAGTCATACCGAAATACATTTGTTAGGTTTCAGGCAAAGCTGCTTATTATCTTACTGGAAAACAAACTTTTAGGGTTATTTTTTTCTACCCGAAAGAAATGGTAGAATGATGGTATCTCTATGAATACCATCTACAAGTTAACATGTAACTTCACAGAGCTGAGACCCTATTAAATAATAAATAGTAAATCAAACAAAGTATAATTCCCTAAAGAAAGAAATAATCCAAGGCAAACCTTTTAGACAAGGCTCCAGTATGAAAAAGGAAAACATGCAGTCATCCACTTGTCTTATTTCTAAGATTTTGGCAATTTTCTATTAATGGCAATCAATAAAATATGTTCAAATATAAAATAGATTAGGACAAAAGTTCAAGAAATGAAAAGAAAAAATATAGAATCTCTTAATATAGAGATCTTATTTGTGTACTTTTTCAATAGATGATGATAAGTAAAAATTCATTATGATATAAGTTCCATTGATTAAAATTGAAAAAAATGGGCCAGGTGTGGTGGCTCACACCTGTAATCCTCACACTCCGAGAGGCCGAGGCGGGAGGATTGCTTGAGCTCAGGAGTTTGAGACCAACGTAAGCAAGAGCGAGACGCTGTCTCTACTAAAAATAAGAAAAAAAAGTAGCTGGACAATTAAAAATAGAAAAAATTAGCCAGGTGTGGTGGGATGCACCTGTAGTCCCAGCTACTCGGGAGACTGAGGCAGAAGGATTGCTTGATCCCAGGAATTTGAGGTTGCTGTGAGCTAGGCTGATGCCATGGCACTTCAGCCCGGGCAACAGAGCAAGACTTTGCCTAAAAAAATAAATAAATAAAACAAAATAGAAAAAAAAAATGATGTTGTGATTTAATTATAAATTACAATTTTTACAGGGTATTGGAAATTATATCTGTCTTAGTCTGTTCTGTTGCTATATAGGAATACCCGAGGCTGGGTAATTTATAAAGAAAAGAGGCTTATTTGGCTCCTGGTTCTACAGCCTGGACAAGAAGCATCACATCAGCATCTGCTTCTGATGAGGGCTTCAAGCTGCTTCCACTCATGGTAGAAAGCAAAGGAGAGCCGATGTGTGCAGAGATTACATGGCAAGAGAGGAATTAACAGAGACGGAGAGGTGGGAGTTGCCAGGCTCTTTTTAAAAACCAGCTCTTTTAAGAATTAATAGAGTGAGAACTCACTCACCCTGCCCCCAGGAAGGGCATTAATCTTTTCATGAGGGTATCTGTCACCACGACCCAAACACCTCCCATCAGGCCCTACCTTCAACATTGGGAATCAAATTTTTATTTTTTGTAGAGCTGGGGTCTTACTATGTTGGTCTCAAACTCTTAGCCTCAAGTGAACCTCCTGCCTTGGCCTCCCACAGTGCTAGGATTACAGGCTTAAATAAAAGTAGTTTCTGAGAGTTCCAGGAGGAGAGGTTTAGAGCACAGGCTTATTCGGCTAGCAATCTCTTGTGTTTGGCAGCTGTTCAAAGATAGCTTTTTTTCTCACAGGGTGATTTTAAGGATTTCTGAGAAATTCATCCACATGACGTGTGCAATGGCTCTTATGTTCCTTGGTGTCTTGTATGTTACCCAACAGACTCCTCAGACTGGAGCTCCATCTCTCTTTCAGGGAGCTATTTTGGGCCAAGTTTCTGTTAAGATGGCTTGAAGTTACTTTTTCCCTGTCTCTTTGATCCCACATTAACATACCCGTTTGTGGAAAACACAGCCTTGCTCATTATGTAGGTGGATGTGCAATCTGTTTCTCTCTGGATAATTCCACAGCTTCTTTAGGAATCTCAGGTAAGAGTTAAAGGAAACCAAAATATTTCACCCCAAAATATTGCTCCCTGGTATAATGAGTATTTTGAATTAAAGGCTCTTAAAGATCAACTTACACTGGAACAAACTTTCTCCCCTGTCTACATAAAGACTGGATGGATCCACCAAGGAGAATAATTGCTTTTCCTTCCACTCCCTGTTATCTTACTATCTATTGCAGAAAAGAAGAATGTAACCACACCTGAATTGACTCTTTCAGAAGATAATATCTCTCAGGCTCATTCGATTTCCAAAGAGAACCATTTGCAAATTAATCTCTGTTCCCTAATCCATTCCTTCTCCATTGTCTGAGTAATCATTTATTGTCTCTCAACAGAATTACCTATACTACCCATCTCCCCCTCCCCTCTGAAAAAAAGACTACATGAGCTTCTGTACCCCATTGGGAGTTGGGGTAATCACCCTGTTTATTACATATTACTAAATTTGTATGCCATTTCTCTTGTTAATCTGCCTTTTGTCAGTTGAGTATTCAGCGAACCTGTAGAGGGTGAAGGGGAAGTTCTCCCTTGACCCCCACCCCCCACAGAAGCAAACGTCAGGACACTGTGAACCCCAAACTTCGAGGAACACCCTCAAAATCTCCAGCTGGTTTCCTTCAATAAGGCACCCCTCACTACATTAGTATTGGGGCTTAGAAAACAATGTCCCAAAGTGAAGGCCTCAGAAAAAGTCTTCTCCTGCCCTCCTGTCTTTCAGTCCCATTTTCTACCAAGGCTGGCCATAGAAAATAGAATCCCTCTTCCCTAAGGAAATTGGCCGTAAAAAACTTATCTACCTTGTTTGACTGTAGGTCATAAGACTCACATTCCACAGGGCTCTGCCCTACATCCAGAAAGAAGAAATACAGGCTCAGAGAAGCCAAGAAGAATCAGACAGACAGGCCTTACTAGTTTCCCCATTCAGTCTATTAGCATTAGATCATGTGCTTTATTTCTACAGCTGTCTATATTTTTTAAGTTTTATTTTTTATTCTAGACATCCAATTGGTACTATTTTTTTTTTTTTTTGGATATAGGGTCTTGCTCTGTTGCCCTGAGTAGAGTGTTGTGGTGTCAGCTTAGCTCACAGCAACCTCAAACTCCTGGGCTCAAGCGATCCTCCCACCTCAGCCTCCCAAGTATCTGGGACTACAGGGGTATGCCACCACGCCCAGTTAATTTTTCTATTTTTTTGTAGAGACAAGGTCTTGCTCTTGCTCAGACTGGTCTCAAACTCTTGATCTCAAACAATCCCCATACCTCAGCCTCCCGGAGTGGTAGGATTACAGGAGTGAGCAACCGCACCCAGCTTTTGTCTGTACTTTATTAAACTTAAGGATAAAACTGGACAATTTCCTCTGTATCTTTGAGTCTTCATCCTGAAGGCTCTAGTGTATATGTCAGGTTTCAGTCTGAAATGCTGGTTCTTAACGTGCTCATGGCTGAAGAATCACCAGACGCACCAAAGTAAGGCAAGCACGAAAATTAGGTTTGTTGAGGAGAGAAAGACAGGATTACAGAGCGAGAGCAAGATGTAGGTTTACAGAGCGTGATACATATGCCACAGATGACAACCAGACCCACTGTCACAGCAGGAAAAGAGAGTTTGATTATGGTCTTTGACTTGTTTCATAGTGCTGGATTGGACCTCCCTAATGGCTCAGATGTCACCGTGGAACCACTTTAATTGGACAGTTGGGAGTTGCATTACTACGCATGAGGGTTGTTCTAGGTCAATTTCTGGACTCTATGGTACCTATGCTCCTTGGCCCGTGGGCTAGAGAGTCCTGTACATTCTTTTGCAGTTGGCGTGATAAGTTCTGATTGGCAGACTCATAAGGTATTCCCTCCTCCCTCAGTTATGGCAGTAGCGCAGAGCAGGATTAGGGTGGGGCAGGACCAAGATGGGGCCCTGGGCCCACCCTTGTCCTTCTTCCCAGGTGGGGCAATTGCACCAAGGCAAGATACCCACTTTCATCCCTAGGAGACCCGGAATCTCTTGCTGTCTACCTAACATATACACATTAAATACATTTGTATACCTTTTCTCCAATTAACTGACATCACGTTAGTGATTTTTCAGTGAACCTTCTGAGGTCAAGAGTTCCCCCTTGGCCTCTACACTAGCAATGGAAAGCATATCCTTACCTCCAAGAGATAAGTGTAATCATGAAAGGAAATACCAGTGTACTCCTGCAAACATCTCCAATAAATTCTCTTTTTGCCTAACTTCAGTTTAAATCCCATTTACAGTTTCAGGTGCAGGCCAAGGGTCACACAACCTGTTTTCATATAACTTCTTTATGTGAGATGCATAAATCGACTGGCCCCTCATTTTAGCAAATATTGTTTTGTTTTGTTTTCCAACATTGGGATCTCAGCTGAAACTGAGAACAAAGAACCTCACTTTAAAAGGATCTTACATATTTGTATAGTATACTATGTTGTAATGTATAATTCTAGTCACTGATGATGAACACTTGGGTTGCTTCCAGACTTTGCTACTGTAAACAATGCTGCAATAAATATCAAGGTACATTTGTCTCTTCATGATTTTTTAATATGTTAGTAGGAAAAATTCCAAGAATATATGAATTAAAGGTTAAATGTTTATTCTTACGCATACTCAGAAATTACAGTGGAATAGAATAAAAGTACACCACTTTCCTTCCATCAGCATATTTCATCAAGGTTTTAAATCTTTACCTATGAGATAAGTGCAGAATCACATCTTGTTGGTATTTTAACTTATATTTTCAAGTGTTACAGCATGTATTAGTTTACTGTGGTTGCTGTAACAAATTACCACAAACTCTGTGGCTTAAAACAACAAAAAATTATTCTTTCTAGTTCTACAGGCCAAAAGCCCAAAAATCAGTATCACCGGGTGGAAACGAAGATGTCATCAAGGCCACACTCCCTCTAGAGTCTCTAGGGGAGAATCTGTTTCTTGGCTCTTCCAACTTATTGTGACTGCTGGCATTCCTTGCCTTATGGCCACAACACTCCAGTTTTTAAGGCTAGAATTTCAAATCTCTCTCTGCTCTGTCATCACACGTTGTCTTTTCCTTTGTGTGTATATCAAATCTCCCTCTGCCTTCCTCTTATAAGGATACGTGTGGTTTCATTTAGGACCCATCTGTATAATCCAGAATAATCTCCCCATCTCAAGATCCTTAATTTAATCACATCTGCAAAGACTTTGCCATTTTAAGTAACATTCACAGGTTCCAGGGATTAGGATGTGGATATCTTTTGGGGGAATATATTTTTCAGCCTGCCACAGAGCCAAACTGCTTTGCTAAGAATTGAGAGTTGAATTTCCTATTAGAAATCTAGAATCCTTTTCAAGGAAGGCGAGAGAGAATAAATAAGACAAAGAGTAAGTATCTACTAATGTTATATAGCAAAGTATACATTTTATGTACATACACACACATAGCTATAACATGAATTTCCTATGGGCATATATGTAAATCCATGGAGTATTAAATTCATGTATTATACATCAAGCTGATAAGGATGAGATCCTGAGCAAAATGTAGAAATGATAGATCTTAGATTTTAGGTAATGGTAAAAGGAGATTTTAATCTTATTAGTAGGTATTTTACACAAGAGTGTTATATTTATGTGTTAAGTACCATTTTATAAATTTAGAAGAGAGACAGGAAGGAAAAAGTTTTACCAAGAAAAATGTGCCAATTCTTCTACATCTGAGTTGAATAACTTATCAAAAAAACCATAAAGTAGCTACTGTAAATCATTGTTTACAGTCTAGTTTCAGGGTATCAATATGGGGTTATATCTCTGTATACTCTGATATATTAATAATATTTTATTTGAAAAATTATAACAAAACCACACTAGTCATTAGGTATTAAAAAGAAATTGTTACAATGTCACATTATCTAAGTAGATAATATTCATCAACATCCCTGTGGGGGCCGGGCATGGCGGCTCATGCCTGTAATTCTAGCACTCTGGGAGGCTGAGGCAGGAGGATCGCTTGAGCTCAGGAGTTCGAGACCAGCCTGAGCAAGAGTGGGACCCTGTCTCTACTAAAAATAGAAAAATTAGCTGGCGTGGTGGTGCACAGCTATAGTCCCAGCTACTCGGGAGGCTGAGGCAGGAGGATCGCTTGAGTCCAGGAGTTTGAGGTTGCTGTGAGCTAGGCTGATTCCAGGGTACTCTAGCCCAGGTGACAGAGTGAGACTCCATCTCAAAACAACAAAAACAAGAACAAAACAAATCCCTGTAGTATTTAAAAATTTTTAAATTTTATCTACATTCTTATTTATAGCATCAGCATCATTTTATAGATAAGCATCCTGAGACTCAGAGAGGATATCAATGATTTGAAGCCTGGTGAGTAGAAAGTACTTCAACAGTGATACAAACTCAGCCACTCTAAACCCATATCCCATGCAATACACTTTCACCTATGTCTAAAATATAAACCATTATGAATAATCCGATTATTAAAAATGTGTTTATCAAAAGGAAACATATATTGTAAACTCTAACATAGCATGATTTTCCCCGTAATATGTAATCTATTACATATTTTAAAAATTTTAATATTTAGAGTCAATAGAAATTATACAAAATTTAATTACATTTAAAGAATAATCCTCCAAACTGAGAAAAATATGAATGGGTCTTCACAGAATATCTTACTTTAGGCATGAAATAAATCTACAATTCTTTCATATTTCACAATCTTTGGAAATACACCAAAGTACCTTACATTTTCCACTGTCAAATGTAATAGATTAAACTACTCTTTGGATTCTGTAGGGTATCTTTGAAAACGTGTACAGCAGAAACATTCAAATATTATTGAATAGCTTAACAGGCTCCTTAGCCCATTCATACGTCTTTCTTTTCCAGAGAGTTGCCTTAGTAACTATCCAACAGAAGTAGTTTTCTGCAGTTTTCTCTAAATAGTACCCACATAATTGCTCAATTTAGTCATTGCAGTAGTGCAGGAAATAATGTATCTCAAATTTGGTTTGTTTCTGATTCTGAGAGTTTGGAGACTAAAACGCTTACAATAAAAACAGCTAAACATGCCAGATATATTAAAACAGCAAACATATGCAATACTGTAGAGGGGTAATGAATATAAAATAATTTTCTTTATTATCCAAGGACACGATAGACTGATTAAATTTAGTCTGTGTAAAATGAAGTATATATGTTACAATTTAAAGGTAACTAACTACCAGATTAGAATAGAAAGAATAACTTCCAAAGCAATAAAGGGGAAAAGGGAAACAAACACTCAACATAGCTAGAAAGGAAAGTTGGGGCTCAGAAACAGTACCCCAAAATGAAGACCTCAAAAGCAGCCTTGAAAGCAAAAGATTTTCTCTGATCTTCTGTCCTTCTTTCTCTCAGTCCTCTTCTCCCCTGAGGTTAGCCGTAGAAACTATTAATAGAATCCCTCTTCCCCAAGGCAGGTAACAGAAACCAGAACCCCTTTTCTTGAAAACCAGCCACAAAATCTAAAATTATTCTGTGTAAAAATTGGCCAAAAAGAAATTATCTGACCTACTTTGTTTGACTGTAAGACCCGCATTCCAGAAAGGGCCCCTGCCCCACACCCAGAAGAAAGGAACACATGCTCAGAGAGGCCAAGATGAATCTAGTCAGACAGGCCTTGCTGGATTTCCCCACTCAGTCTGTTAGCCTTAGATCATACTCTTTTTATCCAATCATATTTCTACATGATTGTCTATACTTTATTGAACCTAAGCATAAAAATGGACAATTCCCCCTGTATCTTTGGATTTTCATTTTGAAGGCTCCTATATACACGTATGAAATACATTTGTATGCCTTTTCTCCTATTAATCAATCTGCCTCATGTCAATGATTTTTCAGTGAACCTTTAGGGTCCCTACAGGATCATGAGTTAATTCAAGTCTAGTGGCTAGGATACTCAGTCCCCACAAGCAGAAGTGCAAGATGTTTTATTTCAGGTTTTCTTTTCTTTTCTTTCTTTTTTTTTTTTGAGACAGAGTCTTGCTCTGTCACCCCAGCTACAGTGCCGTGGTGTCAGCCTAGTTATCAGCAACCTCAAACTCCTGGGCTCAGGTGATCCTCCTGTCTCATCTCAGCCTCCCAAGTAACTGGGACTACAGGCATGCGCCACCATGCCTGGCTAATTTTTTCTATTTTTAGTAGAGATGGGGCCTTGCTCTTGCTCGGGCTGGTCTTGAACTCCTCAGCTCAAGCTATCCTCCTGCCTCTGCCACCCAGAGTGCTAGGATTACAGGCGTGAGCCACCGCGCCCGGCCTATTTCAAGTTTTATATTAATAAAATTAGATATAATTTTTATTTCAAGCCACCATTCTTCAGTGGGGCTGAAATTTAATCTCAGTAAATCTCAGAAACTTAATCTCAGTAGGCCCCTATTTCCAATATTTTCCTCAAATTAGCAACTAAATCCTAGCATGGGGGACAGATGAGGAGAAGTGGTGATATGGGCCTCCATTGTTACTATTGAAGTATCCCACTGTACGTACCAAGTATTTAGCACAATGCTTGGCATGTAGGAAAAGTAGCTATTTTACCTCTCTTGGCTTCAGGGGCAAGAGTGAAAATTTCACTAGCTACCTCTTCAGCAACTCCTGTGGTGAATGTGATGACAATGGTCTGCAGAGTATTGTGTTTTTGTGGAGGAGAATTCAAGCATTGTTAGCTTAATATGACCTTTGGGAGGACGGGTAAAGCAGAAAGAAGAATACTATTAATATTAATGTGCTTGGATTGTTCCAGATCTTATATATTGATTTCATATTGCTACTTTATTGTTAATAAATATATATGGTAGCTACATATAATGGTTTCAACATTTAAAGTACCTTTACTATAGAGTTTAACATACATTATATGTTGGGGAAAGAACTCAATCAGACAAACCTATAACCAAATACAGTCTCACTAGTAGTGTAACTGGCTCTATGGACAAAATTCAGTGACCCTTGTATGTTATTTTATAATCCTCTCCCTTAACTAAGTACTCGACCTTTTGAGTTATTTCCCAGAAATGGTGGATTTTCTACAAGACAAAGGAGCTGAGATTCTGAAGGCCCCTGGGCAGACTTCCTGATGCCAAGAGTCATCATCCCCCATAACTTACCCCCAATGCAAGTAGCCCCTTGTGAGTTACACCATGACCTGCCCCCATGCACATGGCCCCTCCTCTAAAAGCCCATGATCTCCTTTAGTCTTAGAGAGAGATTTGAGGCAGCTTCTCCCATTCTCCTGGCAAGACATCTGTCATATTAAAAATTCCTTTCTTCCTTGAAGATCCTCAACTATTGTCTCAATAATTAGATCTTTGTGTGATGAGCAACTGAATCTAGACCAAAACCCCCTTGTGGTTTCAACAACTATAGTCGTTCTGTAATTCTGGATACACACTTCTGTATGCCTCTATCCTAATACATACTGTGTTAGTCCAGGCTCTCCAGGAAGTGGTCATCATGTGTGGATTTAGTACACAAAGACTTTGTCAGGAAAAATGCCAGTGAGAGGCAATGGGGAGTGAGTTGGAATAGGTTGGGAGAGCCATCAGGTCAGGATGCATTCTGACTCCAAGTGAAGATATTGTGAAGTTAGAAATAATATCGGTAAATTGCTTAGGACAGTGTGTTTGATGTATAATGTGTACTCAATAAAGAATGGCTATTGTCATATCTCATTTGTGAACTCTTTATCATAGTAAGGCTGTGTTATTCACAGGATACATATTCTTTAATTCTCATAGAACTTCCAATCAGGTGTTTGTATTAGTTTTTTGGGGCTGCCATAACAAATTATCACAGACTGGTAGCTTAAACAACAGAAACAAAAATTTATTTTCTCACAGTTCTGAAGGCTGGAAGTCCAAGATCAAGGTGTTGGCAGGGCTTGTCTTTTCTGAGGCCTCTCTCCTTGGCTTGTAGATGGCCACCTTCTCCCTGTGTCTTCACATGGCCTTCCCTCTGGATGTGTCTGTGCCTTAATCTCCTCTTCTTACAAAGACACCAGTCATATTGGGTTAAGGCCCCATCTAATAATCTTATTTGAGCTTAATTATCTCTTTCAAGACTCTATCTCCAAATAAAGTCACATTCTGAGCTAATGAGGGGTTAGGATTTCAACACATGAATTTTTGAGTGATGCAATTCAGTCATAACAGTGTTATTAGCCATACTTTATAAACAAGAAAACTGAGAATCACAGCTGTCAAATAAAATGCCAAGGTTACACTTGTAATAAAAGGCAGAACCAGAAGCTCTATAATCCTAAGCAAGGTCCATTTGCTTTTTGTAAAAGTGCATTATGTACCTGACCCTTGTATGTACTTGGTGCTTGCAGGTAGAGGGGAAAGAGAGAAGGTGACTGAGGCTAGTGGAAGTGGACCCAACAACTGCATAGTAAGAGAAACTGTTGAGTTGAGTGCCACACATTTTTAAACCAATGGTTCACAACCAAGGGGGATTTTGCCCCCTCAAGAAAATATTTTAACATGTTCTGGAAACATTTTTGGTTGTCACAACTGAACTTGTGCTGCTGGCATCTGGTGGGTTGAGGTCATGAATGTTGCTAAATATCCCACAATGCACAGGTCAGCCTCCACAACAATGAATTATCTGGCCACAAAGTCAATAGTGGTAAAGTTGAGAAACCCTACATTAGAGTGAGACAATTTAGTCATTGAAAGTAGCTGTCCTCAGAAAGGGGTCACCTTCTTTTAGCCATCTTCTGGATAATGATCAGGACTACAGGGGTGGGAAATTATATAGACATTTAAAAAAACTGAAATTCTGTCCTGACCATTCCTGGGTATGAGCATATTTTTTTCTCCCAGGCTGGCCTGATTGGTGTACCCTGTGGGTAGCAGCCTGGTAGAAATGGGACCTAGGAGAATCAAATTTAATTCTGGTTAACTTTTATAAAAATGTCCTTGTCTCTCTTTCACCTGATCATTCTAGATGAAAAGTCTGGGTGAGTGTAGTAGAGTATGATTGGGAGAAAAAAAAAGATCAAAGTTATAGTTACTGGAAATGGGACACTCAGGTATTGCAGAGGTGAAGGAAGAGCAACAACCCCGGACCCAGGATTGTAGAGGGGAGGGAGGGGCATTAATGACTTTCGTCTATCAGAACTGCCTCTGGAAATTTCCTTCCCAAGGAAAACATGCTGGGTGCAGCTCTCCCAAACTATTGCAAGCACCTTCAACTAAACTGACTGCCGGGTCTGCCACTTTGAGCCAGATAAGTCTAAGCACCATTCCCTTTTATTTTACGGAGAGGTCTGTCAGAAGTAGTGGGGAATGCTCCCAGTTCCTGCACCTCCCCAACACCCCCACACCTACCTCTAGATGTCATCCTCACCCCCAATCTCAGTCATTCCATAGAACAGACTAATGTCATTCCCCCCAGCTGGTAGCGTGGACAAACAAGCACATTGGATTGATCGCACTTTAGCAAACCCTCCAAAACAAGGACTAGGCTCAATTGTTTTAACTGAACTGGGAACCTCAAGGCTTATCAGTTAGCATTCTCAACTTGCTTCCCTAATTAATGCAGGTGCCACAGGGGAGGACCCTACCAATTGCAAAAATTTCCTTTTCAAGGGTACCATTTGTATTCTTGGGGTTGTACTTGGGGTTGTGGGGGCCGGGCATTAGCACGTCTCTTTCCTAAAAACACCGTGACTTGTGCTTTAAAGGTGGTAAACTTTCAGCGTCTTAGATCCTCCAACACCCCAAAGAAAAGGGCTTAACTCTGAAACAACATCTGTACTAGAGCCCTAAGCTTTGTCTGTTATTTCAATTGCTTTAGGGAAAGGACATTTCATCTGTTATCTAGGAATACATTCTAGTTGACTGCTCTGCCTATTGGGGTGAGGCACCGAAGGAATAAGGCTTAGTGACTCTTGTCACTTTTACAAACCTTCAATTCCCTTCCCATCTCCCCTCCTACGCCTCTAATTTTAATTTCACTCTTCACTCCTGTCATCTCTCATTCCTTGGTTAACATGCTAGATAGATAGACACTACGCCACCCAAGTGTCTTCATTGTTATATGAGGGTTTATTTTTCTTTCTACTTTTATGTTTTTATTTCAGTTGTGTCTCAGCAGGACACAATGCATACACATAGGTTTGTCAGCTAATCAGAACCGAACTCATTAAATTTTAATTTATTATGTTGCTGTCAATTTGATCCGGAATATAAGATTATGAATTTATGAGTATAACTTGTGATATAAGTGGTTATAGCTGGCTTTATCCCTCACCTTCTTAGGAATGATTATACTGCTGCTGATAATGAGTTTTAAAAACTATTTCTTGAGTACTAAACATGTCCTGGGTAATTTGCATATAGTTTCTAATTTTTAAGACAAGATGAAGAAATTGTGGCTAGAAGAGAAAATAAGTAAATTTTGTCTAAGGTCATGGAACTGGTAAGCATCAGAACCTGCATTATCGTCAAGGGCTGTCTGAACATGAGCTTTCACTTTATCTGTTATATCACCCTCCCCTTTTTGATGTGTTTAGAAAATCACTAAGCTATTTGGCTGTAATCCTAGCACTCTGGGAGGCTGAGTTGATAGGATCACTTGAGGTCAGGAGTTTGCGAACAGCCTGAGCAAGAGACCCTGTCTCTACTAAAAATAGAAAAATTAGCCAGGCCTGGTGGTATTGGTGCTCTACTCGGGAGGCTGAGGCAGGAGGATCCCTTGAACCTAGGAGTTTGAAGTTGCAGTGACCTAGGATGAAACCAGTGCACTCTACCCAGGGTGATAGAGCAGGACTGTCTTAAAAAAAAAAAAATCACCAAGCTATTAAAATGACCAGAAGTTCTGTATTTAAAGCCTTGATAAGTCCAGAACACCTCTCCAAAAATGCTTGCCTGGATTTTATGGTAAATACAGGGCCATTTCAAACTGTTTCTTCTTTTCGTACCATAAATAACCTACTTAAAGTTCCCTTTGAAATTACTTTTAAAAAAACTTAAAGATGAAATTAAACATTCTTGGCATGGTATCTTCTCATACACCACAGCTACAGAGACCGAACATTTTGCTTAATTCTTCATGCAGTGCATAGACAGTAAGGATTGCTCTTCTGTCTTTTGTTGTCCTCTTAAATGTTCCTTTAATAGTAGGTTATGCCATCTAATGGGCAATTTGCTTTTGCACCATTTTGCTTGTCACGCTGGTCCCCTAACATTAAATAGCTGAGACTAGAAAAGAGCTCACAGTGGTTACACAGCTCAGAGGAATGCCTGTCCTTTCCTTTTCCTTATTCTTTTTTAAAAATTTAATTAAATAAATAATTAATTTTTACTTTCCGTTATACTTATGCCCTCCATCATCTTTCCTTACAAACCCACTGGGCAAAACACATCAAGAAATGCAAATATTCTTTTTTTTTCCTCTTACAGTGTCCATTTTTTAAAATGGCACCTTAAAGCTAGCTGATGGGTAAAGAATAAACAGAAATACCATCAAGACAGAAATTTTCTTCTCTGACTAGTTTTAAATAGCTGCTTTATTAAGGAACTGGGGCTACTTCCACCACAATAAAGGGTTAAATATATTTTTTTTCAAAACAAATCTCTGTGTATGTGAATACTATGGACAACCATCCCTTTGACAGTCTAGCCAGAAGGAAAACATGAAATGATTTTCTAACAAACTACCTTTTCTGACACATAATCACAACATGAATAATCCCAGTACAACATTTAAGTTAACTAGCGTGGCTTGAGAAGTGTGAAAATGCAGTTTCCCCACTGTGTCGTGTCCTCTACAATGTATAATAATGTCTTCTGAGGTCATGCCCAAACTTTAGTAGACTTTATATTTGATGAAATTATTGTTTTTCATTTTATTTATTTATTTTTTTAAATTTCCGTATGGACTCCAAATGGAATCACATGTATCTTTTTTTTTTGGAGACGGGGTCTCAGTCTGTTGCCCAGACTAGAGTGCAGTGGTGTCATCATAGCTCACTGCAGCCTCAAACTCCTGAGCTCAAGTGATCCTCCTGCCTCGGGCTCCCAGAGTGCTAGGATTACAGGCGTGAGCCACTGCACCCAGCCGTCTTAACCATTTTTTAAAATTAACTTTTATTTATTTTTAATTTAGCTTTTTAAAAACCCAATTAATGGTTTGTAAGGCATGACTTACCAGGCCTCTTAGAAAGGAATCTGGGCCGAAGAAAAAAAGGTCAGAGTTCAATCCTCAGCCTGTAACAGGAGGTGACTGCCAAATCTCCCTACAAAGGTGACTTTTTGCCTTCCAATTATTACATCATCTGTGGGTGGCACCTTGAGACCCTGTGAATAACCTGTTCCCCAACAACTTTGCACCCAGTGCTTTTTAGCACCTCTTCTTGATTATTGCTGAATCGTTGGATTTATTTATACTATTATATCCTATTTATGGCATTTGACACTGGTTTTCCACTTCCTGGAGTAAAATGACATTTCCTGTTTAAATAAATGTGTTGAATGCTTTTCAAAAAGAGTTGATTTAAAGAAAACTGTTAAGCACTTCAGTGTACAGATGATACATGGATGTGTGGCAAGATGTGGAAGGGAAACATCAAAGGCAGATGCGTTGGGTATCACTGGTTTAGGGCTTAGGGTCAGACTCAGGCTCCTGTATGCCCTGAAGCTCTGGGCTTCATTCTGGATGCCTCCTCTTGGGCTCTCACTTCCATCCTTTTCCATGCTAACCGCAGTGTCACCCCTAAACCTGCTCCTCCTAACAGTCCCCATCTCGGAGGCCCTTGTGAGTCCCCAGTTCCCAGGCCAGAGCCCTGGGCCTATCCCTGGACCCTTGCCTCTCTCCCCTGCCCCAGCACACCAGCCCCATGGCCTGTCCACTCAGTTCCTGAGCATCCCTGTCCCACCCACCCTCTGCTCCCCTTCCACAGCCCCACCCTGGTCCAGCCCCAGCTTGCCTCACTCTTGGCCACCAGTCTTAGGGCCACTTCCAATTCCAGCCAACATAGCAGCCAGAGGGAAATTTTTAAGACACATCTTAGGTTCACCTCTCAGGCCAGAACTTGGGTTTGTAAGCAATGCAATGTTATGTTTTATTAATCAATTTCTGGGTTGAGCCTTTATCCCACCATAGTGGGAGGAAATTTAACCTGGTCCTTTTAGGGCCTTTTCACAGAAGTCACCTGAAGACAATCTCCCCTGCTGTCTCAAGGCCTCTTCTCATCCTGAAGTTTCACCTCTGTTCTCAGGCCAGTGGTCACCCAACTCCGTCTCGGTCCAGGGAAGAGCCTGAGTCCCTCTGTGGCCCGTGAGGCCCACTCCCCCCTCACTCAGCTCCAGCCTCTCCTGCCTACTTGGTGCTCCCTGAACCCACCAGGCTCCTGCGCACCTCAGGGCCTTTGCCTGCCTTTGCCTTTGCCTCTGCCTGGGACACCCCTCCCCAGGTGTCTGACTCCCTGCCTCGGTCAGGTTTCTGCTCAGGTGTTGTCCTCTTTATGATTCCTTTAAAAGTACAACTCCCTTCCTGTTTTATTTTTAGTCTGATACCGTATACCTCTGAACTGAATAAAATCATACACCTCTTGCTCACTGAACAGACCCCCTCTTGGCCAAGGAGACCCCAGAGAAACCTTAAAGCTGAGCTCCCAGCCATAGTGGGAGGAAATTGAACCTGACAGGATGGGAGGTCAGACAGACCTCATCATATCCCCTCCCTTGCTAAGGGCAATCAGGCTTTTGTCTTTAAGGCTAAACTGAAACCAATCTCATGATCTACTCCTCCGGATTTCTGGTTTCAGCACTGTTTCTCATTTTAGTAATATACTCTCTTTGTAGCTTTTACACAACAGCCTCGTAGTTTTGCATAATCTGTGTCTCCTATTGGCACAATAGGAAATTTAATATGGTTTATTTTATTCTTGGAATTAAAGGGTCACATTTTAATTTCTGAATTTTATATTTCAGCATGAATATCACCAAATGATACAAAACGAGAAGTATTTTTAAAATAAAAATAAATGTTTTGTGGAAAATTATACTTCCTGTCTACACAGACAGCACATCTTACCCAAATAGCCCGAGTTAACGTTAACTCTAAAATCTTCAAAACAGGAGAAACTGCTTTTCAGTTTAAGCTATTTCAGGAAAAATAGACCTGTTTAAATTGCTCTTTGAAAAACAAAGCCTCTTAACTCTTTGCTATGACTTATTTTTAGAAATTCATTTGCATACCCTCCTTAATAAAGCACCCTTCAGATTACACCCATGTTTCTTTATAGAAAAACTTCATGTGCTGTGTGCTGATTTTGACACTTAAATAACTTTTTCTTGGTCCGAAATGGCTTATAGATATTAAATGTCACTTCACTCGGTACTTTTTTTGGTATGTCAGTCTCTATAAATTACATTTTAAAACTCACCTGCTGTTCTGGGAAGAAGGACAAACTTCACTAATGAATCAAGAAATGACTTCAAAGTTATTTGTCACAATCTAGACAGTTGAAAGCTCTCTGTTCTACTCACTCCCAAGGACCCAGATAAAACCCTTTGGGAATACTACTGGACTGATTCTTGTGATCTCTTATCTAAAAAAAAAAGTTATGCCGGGCGCGGTGGCTCACGCCTGTAATCCTAGCACTCTGGGAGGCCGAGGCGGGCGGATCGTCCTGAGCTCAGGAGTTCGAGACCAGCCTGAGCAAGAGCGAGACCCCCGTCTCTACCAAAAATAGAAAGAAATTAATTGGACAGCTAAAAATATATATAGAAAAAAAATTAGCCGGGCATGGTGGCGCATGCCTGTAGTCCCAGCTACTCGGGAGGCTGAGACAGTAGGATTGCTCGAGCCCAGGAGTTTGAGGTTGCTGTGAGCTAGGCTGACGCCACGGCACTTGCCCCAGGCAAGAGAGTGAGACTCTGTCTCAAAAAAAATAAAAAAATAAAATAAAAAAAAAATAAAAAAAAAGTTACATTGACAATTGCACATTTTGAATCCAGGACTTTTTTTATTCAAGAAAATACATTCTGAAAGTTACTTCCCTCCAATTATCCATAGGCTAAGTTTTTGTTAAATCTTTACAGAAATATCTGAATAGCCTAACTTTATTTCTTATTATAGTTAACTTTGTTTTTCATAAAACATAAACTTTTATTTCAAAAAGGCAACTGAAGGAAGGAAGGCCATGGCTAAAACCATTATGCAAGCAATTTTGTAGGCTTTGCAACTGAACTGTTAGTTGTTACTAATATACACTCCTGGAACAAAATTACATTAATATTATTTTATCACCCCCAAACTAAGCTTTTTTTGCTAAGAAGTTATCACACAAGTGCTGGTTATTATGTTTTTAAGATTATGAGATATCTTGATTTTACAGAATTAAACCCTCTTAGTTCATCATATTTGCTATTTATTATATAAGTTCACACGAAAAAGCTTTTGGAATCAGACTTTTCAGCTCGTTGACATTTACAGAATTTTTAGTTGAACCACACGTTGAGGGTCTTCTGTAACAATTTTATGAGCTAGGATGACATCTCTTGCCGGGGGATGTTTTGTCTTTATCTTCTTCTTCATCATCAGGATAATCCACTAAACTAACCACACTTCTACCATTTGGGCTACTTTTTTCATTAGAGGCACCAGCAGAATAAGATGAAGGAAATTTGAAGCCATCAGAAGATGCTCTTTCAGGAAGGTCTACCTTATCTTCATTTCCTCTTGTTCTTTTAGTCTTCACAAATTTACCATAAGAATCTGGAAAGTCATTTTTCAGTGGAGGCATACCTGCTTCTCTTGCATCTTTCTTAAAACACATTTCTTTCTTCACCTCCACGATGTTGGCACCTCTGCAAAATTCTTTACTATACACTGAAGAATGTAAACTTTTCTGTATTTGCCTTTGTCTGTCTTTCTCTTGTTTATATTTAAACTTCAATCCTTTGAATGTCTGAACGTATTCAATCAATTCAAATTCCTTATAAAACTTTTCGACTACATGTACAATAAGAGACTTGATATTTTCTGCTCTTATGTATTCAAACAGATCAATAATAGCTGAATTTAACATATTGTACCGAGTTCCATTATTCAGAAGAGCAGTTACAATTGGCATAAAAAGATTTCCCTTGATAATGTAACGATGATAACGCACATCTTTAAGGCCAATCATCCCTCTCATAAAGCGAACAGCACACAAGACCAAGAAAGTGTGCTTTGAATTCATCAAGATCAAGACTCTTCTTAGCAAGTCTTTGCTCAAAATATAGTTTTTTATGTAATGTGTGTGATGTCGTACACAAAATGTAAGCACATCTAAAATTAAAGCAAGCAGTTGTGCTGTTTGATAATTATTGGGGGAAATTTTGTTTTTGTTAGATCCAACTATATTATCCTCTTCCCATTTGTTTTCTGAAGTGGTGGCCAAAAGTGGTGCTATAAACTTATGCATGCAATGTCTATAGAAGAAATTTAGAAATTCTCTTCTTTCAGATTTACTAGGTGTTACAAGCATGGTGTGTGGATCAAGAAGAGCACAGAGAACTCCCGTCAAATTAACAGCACCTCCTAGCTCAGGATCGGTATCATAGATCATTTGTTCAATTATTATGTTAATGAAAAGCTCATCGTCTTTGCTCTCCCGGGCTTCTTCTATTAAAAATTCTCGGATCATAGAAGGACTGTACTCTGCTAGATATGCAAATATATCGGTAGCGGCTGACCTTATTTGCAAATCAACAGTGCCTATTACAATTTTAAGAGCAGGAAGAATTCCAAATTGTGTCAATTTTTTGGACAGTGCATTTTTACTTCGAGACCGTAATGTCTGAGAGAAGGCACAGAATTCCTTGAAAAAAAACAACAATTCGCGCCGTTTATTATCATTTGTAGTCTTATCCCTTAACTGTAAAAAAACTTCAGACAAAAACTTGTTATCTTCCTGCACCATGTTGACTATCTCAACTTTGTTGAAGAAAATAAACGTTGCAATTGTAGAAAGACAATTCTCTTCACACATGCATGGTACCGGCAAAAGAGTGTCGTAAATGTACTGTACTATGTATGTCTGCTGTATTTTTTGCCTCAGTTCAAAGTTCATTATCGGTAAAACTTCCTTCAACTTTGCATTTTCGGTCAAGAATAGCCTATGCCTTTTTGGCTGAGCCAAAGCAGGGTCATATTCAAGGCATCCCACCACATCCAAGATATAATCTTCGGAAAACATTATCTCAAACAGAGATGCGTTATTGAGGAATAAGATTCCTTTAATAATGTCATGCAAATAGTGTAAACCTTTAATATTATCTAGGTTTTCACAAATGCGGAACAGCTGCAGTAGTTTTTGAATATAACGCTTATTTTCCAAGACTTGAGCCAGACTATCACTATGGATAGATGAGGAGAGAACTGAGGCAAGTAAGTCAGCAATTTGTTCGAGTCCATTCAGTTCACAGTTCGGCAGCTCTATCAGATTACCAGCCTCAGGCATTTCGCCAAATAGTTCTCCTGATTGACCGGAAAGATCCCATGTGATTTCGAGGCCCGGGTCTTTACCTTGAGCGCGGCAAATGTCTTCCCACAACGCACTACAGCCAGCGGGGTCTTGAAAGCTCAGCGCCATACCGTGGTCCTCTGCTTCGGACCACAGAAGTACCGCCCCCTGATGTATCTGATAGCGTGTGTGCGGGTTTATTTTCGACTCAAAGATCAGTGAATTGTCTGACTCCGAACTAGCGAGCAGAGCCATCCCATGGAATAGATGATGGTAAGTCAGTATGATTTGCCCGGTGCCTAGGTTAGCCCACCGCCGGTCCTTATTCAGGACATAGACTGTTACGCGGTGCCACTTTCCCGCCATGACTACCTGTGGCCTAGACACGCCAGGCTTAGTCTGGGTTTGGGCCTCCGCGTCGCGTATCTCAGGCAACCATAGTCGCCACTGTGGCAGCGACGGTGGCCGAGGTTGCAGTTCGGGGGTGGGGAGAAAAAATCGTAATAGAAGGTGGAGGATCGGTAGTGGTCACAGGGGTGGCGGCAGCGGCTCCGGAGAGCCCAGAGGTCAGCAGTGTTCCCCCTCTTACTTTTCCCCACCAGAAGCACCCCCAACCTTCATCCCTCCCTTCCCCTACCCTCAAAAAGTGAGTCTCTGGGCCTGCTCCAGAATGTCTAGGAAAGCCTCGTTCTGCCCGAATTTTGTGATTCTCCCAGAATTCTGCCCGAAAGAATGTGCTTATGTAACAAACACTATACTTGTTAAAGGGGGCTGCCCCCAAGCTTCCAAATGGTAGTTTAGAAATTAGGCCGGGCATGGTGGCGTGTGCCTGGAGTCCCAGCTACCTGGGAGGCTGAGGCAGGAGGATTGCTTCAGCCCAGGAGTTTGAGGTCGCTGTGGGCTCCATGGCACTCTAGCCCAGGCAAGAGAGTGAGACTCTGTCTCAAAAAAAAAAAAAAAAAAAAAAAGAAAGAAAGAAATTAGAGTATGTTTTTTCCAAAAAGGGTTTTGTTCCTTAAAAACCCTGAAATAAAAAAAAAAAATTAAAAACAAACAAAAACAACAAAAAAAACCCATTGTCACTTATCAGGTGTTTGGGGAAGGTTATTTAGGACCTCTGACAAAAGAAACCTTAATCACCTATGTCCTGACCAAGTCCACATCTGACATCTATGTCAAGAAAAGGCTGGTCCAAATAAGAAGCAGGAGCCAAGAGACCTACAGATCATTAGCAAGAATGAGAGAAATGGGGTTGGGTCTTCTCCTTAAGGCTTCACTTAAGTGTCACTCACTTATCCATTCTGGGGGAGGATATTGTTCCAAGAAGGGGTTGGTTAACTCCTTTGCTCTGTCCAGCTCAGCCTAAAGCTCTATCTTCTAGGACAATAGGGAAAACATTTCCTCAAATTTTTCCAATCCATAAGCACACTGTTCATTCTTAGGGAAGGACTGGGCCAAAGGGAAACTCTGAGTTGAAATTAGCCAAGAGAGAGTATTGACTATCACAGATCAATTATTTTATTTCTTCTCTTAATAGTGATGATAATAATAACCACGACAACTACCTAATAATACTTTAGTGCTTATTATTATTGAAAAGAAAGGTAATAACATAATTGATCAACTATAATACTTGAGTGCTTACTATATTCAAGACACTATAACAAGAACTTTATATCTACTTTCTTAATTTTCATACTAATCCAGTGATATAGGAATATTAATAATCCTTTTAGGGTCAGGAAACAAACTTAGGGAAGTTAAGTAAATTGCCAAAGATCACACAGCTAATAAGTTAAGGAACTGTGTGTTCAACTTGTCTTTCCAATTCCAAAATTGGTTTTCTCAGCCGTTGAACTATGCTATCCCCTTTCTTTTCTTGGCCTTCATTACATTTTATTTCACATTTCTTCAATCTATATAATTTGTAATCAACATAAAATTATCAAGACAAGATGAAAGTCACGCACTTCCTCCTTTAGATCCACATCTGTGTATAGCCAACTGAAAAATAGAAGCTTGGATGTGGCAACTCTGTTAAATATAATTTTAATAGTAACCAAGTTGATTTTTGATGTAGCAGCAACTTCTGCAGTTTTCTTTTAAAAAAATATTTTTCCAAAACATTAACCCTGTTATTGCAAGGAAAAAAACTGAGAATTGGGTGGCATCAAGCACATTTGGACTTGAAGAGTTCTATTTGTAGCAATCACTTCATTTTATATAGCATTGGAGATGTATGACAATTCTTAAGTAGAGCACAGAAAAACTTCCACACACCTCTTTTGCAGTGTGGTCCACAGTAGATTATAGTACAAGAAAATTCCCTGTGACAATACAACTGAGGAACTTGGGGAATTGAATAAAAATCATAATCATTTCATGAGAAAATTTAAATCAATGCCAGGATACTGTTGATTTAGAAACATTTACAAATTATAAACAATACCTAAATATAAGAATTAATAAGTGACTAATATAAGAACTAATACATGTACTAAATAAAATCTTGTTTCAACAAGAGAGAATGTGCAAATATACAATAATAATAATGACATTTATACTAATGGTACAATTTTTTTCTCTGCTGTGTTTATATTGAAGTTTCTGTCAGACTCAATTATAATACTGTCAATTCCTTGAATATGCCTTCAGGTTCAATTCTCTTAGAGGCATTCAGCACAAATCTATGTATTCTCACTGTTTTATCACTGGGAGTTTCCCTTAGGCCAATTAAGTTTCCTTTATCTTAATTAGGTTAACAAGAGTCTCTTTACAATCTAAGAGTCTCAGGTCCACATTTCTTCGTATTATTTTTCAGTAGTTTCTTTAAGTTTCTGTCTTATTTGGTTTGGGAAATAGAGCAATGTCCTTCTTTGCTTCATCAGTTGTACCTACCTAAGATTTTTATTTTGGTGTTTTCTTCTTGTTTTATAGGGAGCAAATAATATGAATAAGCAAATGCCATATTCTAGGAGCTGCATAAGTCCTTTTTCATTTAATACTCACATTATGATGGCCTGAGGAAGACATTATTATTACCATATTATAGAGGAAAAAACTTGAAACTCCAAAACTGAATCAAGCGTTTGGTTTGAACCCCTGGAGTAAGTGATGATGCCAGAATTTGAAATCAGGACTTTTATAGCTCCAATCTTCCACTTTGCCCTGCCCAATATGCACTGCTGTTTCCCAGATTATATTATACATAAATTGTTATAGCAGTTATTTATAACGATGTGTTTTTTGTTCCAACTATCACTGGTATTTGATGTTTCTCCATTTTATTTTGTTGAGGAAAAATCTTTGAGGCCAGTTCAATATCAAAATGGATAGATTGAATCTTAAGACTCAGAATCTGTCTTTTGTTTTGGATGCCTGCCTCTCTCACAGTTTCCTTCCTATGACCTTAGGGTAGTAAGACTTAGTTCTTGATGACTCTGTTCTGAAAAGAGATACTTTTGTACAAGGATCTTGTAATTCATCCGCATCTTATGATGATGAAGGGCTTAATTTTTACATTTCCATTGTTATTTTGGAAGAGAATAAAGGTATGAGTAACCCATTTCTGAATCTTAGGTACAGGTAACTCATGCAACATGTTTATACAGTCATGCCTCACATAATGACATTTAGGTCAGCAATGGACCACATATATGACAGTGGTCCCATAAGATTATAAGGGAATTAAAAAGTTCCTGTCACCTAGCCATCATAAAGGTGTAGCCCAGTGCATTACCTTTTCTATGTTTAAATATGTTTACATACACAAATACTTTCCATTGTGTTGCAATTGCCTACAGTATTCAGTACAATAATGTACAGGTTTGGAGCCCAGGAACAATAGGCCATACCGTATAGCCCAGGTGGGTAGTAGGCTATACCATCTAGGTTTGTGTAAGTATACTCTATGATGTTTGTACAACAACAAGATCACCTAAGGATACATTTCTCAGAACACATCCCTGTTAAGTGATGCATGACTGTATATAAAACATGTAGATGTCTAAATACTCTATCTATAAGAAAAAAGAGCATTTCATAGTGGGAAAAACAAAGTGATTTTTGATTTTAGGAAACAGCATTAAAAATAGAGTTATTCAAATGTATCTCATCTAAAATTTTCAGCTTCAAACTCAGTGTAGAGCAAACATGCATGTTGGCTACAAGTTCTCTAGCTAACTTATTCTGTGGAATGTTGACTTTTTTGGCATATCTTATGGCAATATCTGAAATATAAGTCAAATGTCAACTCCATCCTTCCTGTTTTTCAGGCAAAAAATACGGAGTCATTCTTGACTTTTCCATTTTTACTACCCTCTACATTCAGTTTTCTAATATATACTGTCTGTCTGACTTTCAAAATGTGTTCAGAATCCTACCAGTTCTCACCGCATTAGTCATCATTACCACCAGCGTCAAAGCCATCATCGTCTCTAAATTGAAATTTGTTATAGTTGCTTTCCCTGGCTTCTGCCTTTTCCTTCCACTAGTATGTTCTCAACACAATATCCAGAGGGGATTATTTTAAAAGATAAGTCATATCTTCCCACTTCTTTGCTCAAAATCAATGTGTTTCTACCTTACTTAGAATAAAAGCTAAAGTTCTAACTATGTTCTATTCAACTCAGCAAGATCTGGCCCCCTTGACCTAGCTGAGCTCTTCACTTAATAGTCTCTCTCTTCCTTATTCTGCCCCAGCCACACTAGGCACCTTGCTGTGCCTAAAGTATATTAGGCACACTTGCCTCAGGACCTTTGCACCTGCCTTTCTTTCTACCCAGAACACTCTCAATGTCTACATGGCTCATACCTTCACTTTCTTCAAAAATTTGTTCAAATATCCTTGTTTTTCTAGTGAGACCTTCCCTAACCACCTCTTTAAAGTTGCAGGGACCTCCCATTGCAACTCACCCATCCTTTTCTTTGATATATATTTTCTCCATAGCACTTAGCAACATCTGACCATTTTGTACTTTGTTCTGTTTTCTGAAACCAGACTGTCAGCTGCATGAAGGCTGTGATTTTATATTTTGTTCATGAAGGCTGTGTCCTTAGCACTTGCTATAGGAATGGTACATAGTAGTTTCTCAACAATTATTTGTGGTGTAAGTACATAAATGTATAAACATTCTTCCAAGGATGATTTCCAATAATCTATTTATTTATTCCTCACATGGTCATTGAGCAACTTCTATGTACAGGCTCTATACCAGGCACTGGGGATAAAATAGTAAATTTTAACTTTATGTCCAGTCCTCTTATGGAATAGCTAGATGGTTTTATCAGGATATATTCCTTTTTTTTTAAATTTTTTTTTGAGACAGAGTCTCACTCTGTTGCCCAGGCTAGAGTGCCATGGGATCAGCCTAGCTCACAGCAACCTCAAACTCCTGGGCTCAAGCAATCCTGCTGCCTCAGCCTCCCGAGTATCTGGGATGACAGGCATGCACCGCCATGCCTGGCTAATTTTTTTATATATATTTTTAGTTTTCCAGCTAATTTCTTTCTATTTTTAGTAGAGACAGGGTCTCGCTCTTGCTCAGGCTGGTCTCAAACTCCTGAGCTCAAACGATCCGCCCGCCTCGGCCTCCCAGAGTGCTAGGATTACAGGCGTGAGCCACCACACCCAGCCTGTCAGGAGATATTTCTAACTTACAAGATATATCTGGCATTTCCCCAGATACCTCAGTTCTACTCTTTTGGATTGTTTTCTTTTCATCGATGGTGACCAAGAAACAATATTCTCCTGTTTCAGACTTTCAGTTGCATGAAAAGCTATTGTATTGAATCAGCTAGATGTTTTCCTCTATATTCTGTCAACTATTCCTTCCCTAACCCTGAGTGAAATCTCAGGTAGAAACTGTAGCTTTTCCACACACTCTGAAGTATTGAAAGAACTCTTATTTTCTAGTATTAAAATTTTCAATCCATTTCAAGGTTCTGTTTGACCAATCAAGTTTATGGCCAAGATCAGAATCAAGGGATGGAAAAATGCTCCACCTAGACTGGGGGATCATAGGAAAATTATATAACAAAGGGAATGGGTAAAGGAAAGAGTGAAGAATTGGGGACATTGATGTAATCTTCCACAAGCGTGGACAAGTATAACCCAAACTTTGTTGGGCAAAGAGAGAAGTATAATTATATAGAGAATGTTAGAATGTGTGGAAACTTAAAATCTTTTATTCTCAGATGAAAACATCCTGTTATGTGTGCATTGTAGCAGATATTGGCTATCACTTTCCCAGAGTCTCAAAGGTAAGAGTCACTCTTAAGTATTTTCTTGGATCCATAGGCAGTTTCTACTAGCTTTAGCACATTCTCAGTTGTGTGCTTGGCTTCCTTGGAAGCTCCAAAATCCTTTGCTCACACCTTATGAATTTAGGAGAGGAAAGAAAAGGGTGAAAATATTCTCTTTACCTCATGTAAATTTTAGGCTCTGGCTTTCAGTGCCATGTTCTCCTCTTTTTCTTCTTTTCAAATAGTTACTTCTAGACTCATTTTGAGTTTTGTTTCAAATTCTGTAATTCATAGATCTGCTCTATTAAGATAGAACATGTTGCTTCCTTTTCCTACCTCAATTGCCAAAAATAGCATTAGCTGCCTGCTTACTAATTACCCTACAACTATGTTGTAAAAGTAATAGCAATGAGCATAATTTGGAGTTAAAAACTGCTCAAACTTTGCTTAGAGATAGAAATCATCCTTATTTCTTCAGTATAACACAAGATATATTTATGTCATCAAATATAAATTTTCATTTTATAGGGAACAGATGATTTCAACTTAACATTTTTGCCTTAATTCCATGAACATTTAAAGGAGTGCCTTGAATATATTTGATATTTGATGAGAGAATTCAATCAGAAACAGAAAAAAATGTTTTCATGATAAATAAGGAAAAATCTTAAACACCTTGGCTAGTATTGATTTTATTAATAGATATACATTACTGCTTGTCTGACGATCTGGTTCATTCTTCCTGAAAAATATCCTTTTGTGTTTTATTACTGCTATATGATCTGCTATCACTTGCATAGGCAAACTGTCATGGTAGCGTAAGAATGTATTTTTGGATTATACACTAAAATCATTCAGAAAAATATCAAACTTTTGTTTACAGTTATTTAAAAGTATAATGTTAAAAACCTGTCATTTAAGAAGTTTATCAGATATGTAGGTGTGAACAAAAGTTCTGTGAAAAGGAATTTAGAAGAAAGAGACTTTATTCCAGTGAACAGTTTGCAGACCAGCCTTTGGTGTAAAATGAAGGTGCATTCCAGAGAAAAAAGGGAAGGTTTGGCTTTCCTAGAGGAAAGCTCCTGCTCAGATCCTCCTTTCAAATGAGGGATTCAAACTTGCTTAGTTCTGATTGGTTGATGCTTGCTGAGTTCTGATTGGTCAATGTAGGCCGTAGCTTATTGGCTGGTTCAGGCGAGTGAGTCCGCAAAGTGAGTCAGCTCTGAAAGTCGCAAAGTTAAGCAAACGTGAGTTTTCCAGGAATTCAGAGTATGCCAGTGACCTCTAGTCAGCAAATGGCTGCTTGGCCCTATTTTAAATTTAGGCCCAGTTAGCCACTCAGGATTCATCTTGAGGGATCGACTCTTTCAGGTTTGCATAGGTGATGCATGTGTCATGTAAAACAAAGATAAAAGGTCTTAGTACTCAATGTGTATTGCATAACTTCTTAAGCACAATGACCGCATCGGTTCTCTGTGTCTTAGATGGCACTTAGGCATTATATCTCCCATAAAATGTAACCCTATAAAGGGAATTTTGATAAAGATCTCATGCCTTTAGAAACTCCTGCATTTGTGGGCTTCGTTTGGTTGGTTGGTTTGTTGGTTGATTAGTGAGAGTAGGTGGAGTAGGGTAGTTGTTGTTTACCTACTAGATGCCATTAGCACCCCATCCCCCAGTTGAGATGACCAAAATTATCTCCAGACAGTGTCAAATGTTCCCCTGGGGGAGGGAATCAAAATCACCCTTGGTTGAGAATGACCACTAGTAGTCATTTTCAGTTATCATCTACTAAGTTTTAAAAATGCAAAAAGTGGCCTGGTGTAGTGGCTCATGCCTGTAATCCTAGCACTCTGGGAGGCCCAGGCGAGACCAGCCTCAGCAAGAGTGAGACCCTGTCTCTACTGAAAATGGAAAGAAATTAGCCGGACGTGGTGGCGCAGGCCTGTAGTCCCAGCTACTTGGGAGGCTGAGGCAGGAGGATTGCTTGAGCCCAGGAGTTTGAGGTTGCCGTGAGCTAGGCTGATGCCATGGCACTCTAGCCCCAGTGACAGAGCAAGACTCTTGTGGCCCAAGATTTCTATTAACCAGGATTTCTGCATATTTATAGTAATATAATAAGTAGCATTTATTATCAGGCCTTTGTCTAGGAAAATAATTAAGAAGTGAATTTGTTGTTTTATCAACCCCCTTTTGTTCTCCTACAGTCCTTTCCTTGCAGCACCCAGAGCTTGCATACTCCTTTTTACAAATCTACACTCTTTAGCATTCTACCAGGCCTTACCTCCTCACCTTCGTCTCCTATCCTCTCCTTGCACCTTGTTCCAGCTCTCTGGCCTTCTCGCATATCTCTTTCCCGTCTGAGACCTCTGTTCTTACTGACCATGACACTACATTTTCACATGAACTCCTCATCATCTTTTGCATCTCATATAAAAATTCAGTCCCTCAAAAAAAATACAAAAAACTTCTCTGCCCACATAATCTGAGACACTAACCTCTTCTCCCACTCTCTAATATCGCCCTATTTTAGTTTCTCAATAAAACTGTCTCAATCTAGAATTACTGCATCATTTGTTACTTTTATTGTCTTATTCTGCCCCATCCCACTCCCCTACCCCTCCAAAGGCAAAGATAGGCCTTGGCCTGTCTTATTCTTCCCTGTATTGCATTACCTAGAAGACACTAGGCATTCAGTGAATCTTATGGATGAGTGCATGAAAAAATGTGTAAAAATCAGTCTTTCCACTATACTGGAAATATTTCATTATAAACATAATTAAATTCTTCCTCATTTTATTAAACTATTAATTTAGTATGTGCTTTCATTAACCATTTTTTTTCAATTTTTTTCTTAGACTTCTTTCTACATGAGAATGATGAGGTAAACAAACTTGTCTGAGTTTCCACTGTGAGTAAACATTCTGAGCTTAGATTCGAACCCCCGTAGTCAGATTCAAAAACCGGCACATTTAAGCTCTTTGCTACAAAGCACACCGTCATTCTCTTCCCCTTCTCTTTGAATAGGTACTGAAGCCATGCTATATATTTGTGCTATAAAATCATCAGGTTAGAGTCCTAAACATTTTGGGACAGGCAAATATATGTTTCCGTAGACCTCTTCTTACTCCCACTCTCGTCTTTTTCTTCTTATTGTAAAGCATGGAGGACAATTAGATATCAAGTGCTTCTATTTGCTCCCTTGAAGTATTGCCCCCCAAATAGAAACATTCTTATCCTGTTTATTGTTTTTTTTCTAAATAGAGGTAAACTAATTTTGAATTTGATTCTCCTTTTTTCTCATGCCCCTGATTGTGTTAAGCTTCAGTTGAAACACTAGTTTTACAGATGTGTGCTACCTGAATTTGCCTTCAGCAATATCTTGCCCCTTTCACTTTTTGTAACTTCTTTCCTTTTCAAATACATTTTTTTCATTCTGCATTTTTTTCCACTCTGAACTCATAGAAGATCTTTGTAAACATAGTTTTTCTAGCCATTTGTCCCTTGCATTCATCAGCAGGATCATTCTTTGTAATAATTACATGGTGGAGCCTGCCATTCATTTGCTCACACTATATCACTTTGATTGCAGTTGAATATGGGGAGCCCCTTCTAAAATTTTCCAGCTGAGATTTTCCATTTGATAACTTTCTTCTCACTCCCACGCATATAAGCACATGTCATCCACAGCCAGAATTGGAGTAGTTATTCTTTCTACTTTAATTTTAAAGACCTCTAGGTAAGGAGACTTAACAACTTCCATAGATAATATTTTCTAATATCATTCGACTTGCACCAGTGGGATCCTTTTTTGCCTTTTCTCTGGAATAAACCTTCCTGTTTTAACTTCTTCTTGTTCTCTTTTCAATGGCAGAGATAGAGAATGAGAGTTCACATATATATGCTGAATTGCTTTCTTTCATCTGAAGGTAAGTGCCAGTCTTCTCCAGGACAAATATACCTGACCTTACCATTGCATTTATGATTTCTTTGGTAATTGACTGCTAATCTGACTTTTTTTTTTTGGTTGCATTCTCTTTCTTCACAACAACTAATTCTAGTCATTTATCTCAAAGAGAAATATCATTCTAACGTATAGCCATTTTAAATGTATTTAAAGAAATCCTCCTTACAGGCCTTTCCCTGACTGTAGCGAAGGAGCTCCATCGTGGGTGCGAGAAAAGGGCCGCTTTGGCTGTGTGTTGTCCGTGCAGCCGGCAGGAAGCAAACACGTTCTCAAAAGCTGAAGGCTTCAGCGACTTCTCTTACCACCATCATGGCAGTCCCAGGTTGCAGCAATGGCAGTGTTAGAGCAGGCTGTAAAAAATGTGGCTACTCTGGTCACCTGACTTTTGAATGCCACAATTTTATCCGAATAGACCCCAAAAGGGACATAGTTTTGGATGTCAGAAGTACAAGCAGTGAAGATAGTGATTGTGAACTAAAATAAAATTTTAAGGCTCACTCCCCCCCCCGCCACCGGCTGACTAAATGGACCCTCTCGTGGCCAAAGAAATATCCTAAAACTAAATTGTCTGCCAAGAGGAAGGAGGTCAGACATGCCTTATCATTCCCCCCTCCCTTCTTGGTGACATCCTTTGTAACCCATTAACAGGCCTAAGGGTATGCAAGACAAACCTGCAGGTCCTCAATTTACACAGCAAATCTATGTCCAGTGACTTATCTCTGATAAAGAGCTCCTTATGTTAAAACATTCCAAGCCTTTAGACAAAGCTTCATGTCTTTAACCAATTACAGGCCAAAGAATCTTTTAACCCACCTATAACCTGTAAGCCCCCGCTTAGAGATGGCCCACCTTTTTGGGCCAAACCAATGTTTGCCTCCCACGTATTGATTTATGACTTCACCTGTAACCCCTGTCTCCCTGAAATGTATAAAACCGAACTGTAACCCAACCTCTGCGAGTCCACTGCTCAAGACCTCTTGGGCGTGGCTCCAGGTCATGGTCCTCAAATTTGGCTCAGAGTAAATCTCTTTAAAATTACTTTACAGACTTTGGTCTTTTTTCCATTGACAGTGATGAAGAGAATGAAGAACTGAATAAATTGCAGGCGTTACAGGAAAAAGAATAAATGAAGAAGAGGAGAAGAAAAAAGAAAAAAGCAAAGAGAAAATCAAATTGAAAAAAAAAAAGGAAAAGGTCTCATTCATCTAGTTCCACTGAAGCAGATACTTCAAAACAAAAGAAACAAAAATATCAGAAGAAAGAAAACAAAAAAAGAGTAAATCAAAAAAGGGGAAACATCACAAAAAGGAAAAAAAGAAGAGGAAAAAGGAAAAGCGTTCTTCAACCCCTAATAGTTTGGAATTCTCCAGAAAGTAACTGTGACTTTGGCCTGAGCCATTAAATTTAAAAATTTGTTTTTACTCACAACTAATGGATGTGGTGAGCATTGTAGAGGGGAAGGGCATGCTTCTAGTCATCGCTTGGGTGAGGCAAAGTCATAGAATATAACCAAAATGTTTATACCCTCATAATATCCTGAAGTAAAAATAAATTTAAAAAAAATTTGTTTTGAAAAATTATGTGCCCTTCCTTGGAATTTGCTATATATTCTGCTTTGCAATAAATCACAGCCTTTTCCATGTAGACATTTTTCATATGTGGGACTATTATCCCTCTGACAATATATTTTTAATGTGCTATAACTATAAAGTATTAAATCAGTCTTATTACTTGATAGTCATGCCCCAAGGTATGTGTATATACAAAACACTTCATTTTTGGCATTGGTCTCTGTGTGTTTGGCTAGTGTTATGACTTCGTAAATTGATAGTGAAATGGTATTACTGCAGTAAACACAGGTAACGTACATAGCTGTTAGTAAGTATTGCTAAATCACGTGTTCACCTTCTAATGATGAAGCTAGGTAGGGGGTAATGCTTTGCTCTTGACACTGAAAAATTTACTAGCTTTATATACTAAAATGTAATGTACAAAGATAGTGAAATTCTTTACTATTGTTTTTAAACTGCTAGGCTTTTTTAATATCAGGAGATGAAGCTGCTTTGTTGACTAGGACTTTTTAAGTGAATGGTGTCTGCAAGAAGATGATAATGAAAATATTTATAACAAAGTTTCACTGTTTTCTGAAATGCAGAGTTTCTAGTATCTGCCCCCTTTGTTTTTGTAACAATTAAAATATTTCTTTCTTATTTAGAGAGACTAGTATAGTTCAACCTATTAGTAAGTCTTGCAGAGATGATGCTATATTTGTCAGGATTTTTAGGATAGACTCCTGGGTTTGTGCCATATTGGCATGTCTTAAAGTGATACCTCAAACACAGAAATTTTTATTTAGGAAGACAACTAAATCTTCATTAGAACTGATTTTTGTTGTATTCAGTATGTAAATTCTATGAAGCTTGTTCCTATGAGTAATGCGGACAATTTTAATAAATGTGAGCACATATATTTAGTCTGAAATAATTTGTAGTCTTGAAGCAAATTTCACACTGAACTTACGGTTTTACAAATAACCAATTTGGGGTGTTTCTTTTACTTCAGTCACAAACCTCAGGAGAACTAACAAAAATTTAGAGTTAAGAATTTTATTCTGAACTTTTTAGAATGTAAGAGCCAGGGAATTGCATCATGAAAGCCTTTATATAAACATTTTGTATGAGTAAGCATTTCAAACACATATTAGTACATGTAAATGTTTCTTATATTTTTATTTTCACTTTGATCAGTGTTACTTACTTTGCTTAATACTTAGGTATCCCTTATGGCCAATAAGGTAACCAGTTATCATGGCATAGCACCAAAGATCGCAAATACCTCATGGTGGTGCACTTATAAATTTGGAATTGGGTAACCTACAGACATGGCTGCAGGTGAATTCTTGATGGTGAAATCAGGTAAGTACTCTTAACCTCACAGGCTGGAAAGGTTTACTGATTCTTCTTTCACCCAGCACCCTGTCTGACATGTAGTCAGTAAGACTCGGGGAGCCTTATAACACCTGTGCTTAAATTCTAGGAAAGCTGCACCCACATCCCATTTCTAGCATTGCAGCCATGGAACCTCTCACACTCAACTATTTTATAACCTAATTTAGCTATTTGGCCCCCTCAAAAAGAAGTTCTTTTGTTTAAATAGTTCAGTCAGGTTTTGGGGAGAGAAACACAGAGCCATTAGGTTTTTAAGGGTTGTTTTGCCTTTACTGCTACTTTTATGAAAATACAGTTCTTTGGTTACCAAGATTTGAAAAAAAATAAAAAAATTTTTTTTTTAAATGAGGCTGTTCTGGGTACAGTGGTGGTTCTTCACTTCCACTGCTTCACTTGACTAGCTTTAAAAAAAAACACTAAAATAAAATTTTAAAAAATGGTTAGAAGACGCTACATACAAAGGGATGGCCTCATCTCCTTGGGGTGTAACATGGTTAAAAACATAGTAACTGTAGAGAAAGAGTTAATTGAGTTATTTATAAGTTTTACTACTGTTATTGGAGAGATTATAAATTGGCTCATTAGGTTTGTTTTCTGAATGGTGACACAATAATAATTCAGAAGAATAAAAGTCAGCCCTTGTGAATAACATTTTATGTGAATTAAAGGATTTTAATGCTCGGTAATTTTTCCCCCAAAATTAATCTTGGAATTATTCTTAAGTACATTTTCCATAATATTAGCATAGTTTATGAAATATATCATCTGAATAAAAATTATTTTTACTGAAATAATTTTCTTCTGAAATGATCTTGTTATTGAGATTGGATGCAAATCTCACTAATAATTTTATTTATTTATTTATTTATTTTGAGACAGAGTCTCACTCTGTTGCCCAGGCTAGAGTGCCATGGCATCAGCCTAGCTCACAGCAACCTCAAACTCCTGGGCTCAAGCGATCCTCCTGCCTCAGCCTCCTTGAGTAGCTGGGACTATAGGCATGTGCCACCATGCCCGGCTAATTTTTTCTATTTTTAGCTGTTTGGCCAATTTCTTTCTATTTTTAGTAGAGACGGGATCTCGCTCTTGCTCAGGCTGGTCTCAAACTCCTGAGCTCAAACCATCCGCCTGCCTCGGCCTTCCAGAGTGCTAGGATTACAGGCGTGAGCCACCGCGCCCGGCCTCACTAATAATTTTAGGTGAAAGTTAATGAAATTCCCACTCAGGCAGTAAGCAGCAGAAAGAAAACTAAATTTAATAGTAAAAATCCAAAAGTCCTGGTCATTCTAACTATCTGTGTGACCTTCAACAAAGGTATTTAGTTTCTCTGGGCCTTGGTGTCTTTCATCTATAAAATATTGTACAAGATTATCTCTGAGATCACTTTTAGTCTTTAGTATATATGATTGTCAATATTTTAGTAAAATTCAAATATTCATTTTAGAAATTATAGATAAGCAGCTAGCATTCTGTAATAGAATAGGTTCAGTTTATTAATACAACTGTTAAACACGTTCAACTTCTTTAAGCAGATAATCGATATTTGGTTCATATTCTTACTATTCAATGTATGTAATTTTCACCAGATGAAACAGAATTTATATTTAGATTTGTATCTGTAACTAGATTACCTGAGCACTTTCAGACTATGTATTCGGGCTGATAGACCTATTCCCCATACTGTGTCCCCATTTCTTTTCTCCCTATCATCTGTTGGCTAATATTATTCAGAGGTATCCCTAGGTCTTCATACTTAATACATCTTCACTTACATCTTTGGTTCTCTGAGGCCAAAACATCAATAAATGAGAAGTAAAACAAAAAAAAACAACAACAAAAAAGAAATCCTCCATTATTCTAAACTTATACACACCTAATTATCCAGTCTCCATGTCTTCTGTACTTATATTGCCTTCAGCAATATTAGCCTGCTTTTCACTTTAATTCAGCAATGGAAATAGGAGAGGAAGAATATGCCTTTTTTGCAATCTTCTTGAGGTTGCTCTGGGCACATACTCATAGGAGTCTTTGCCATTTATTAAGAATAAGCAGCAAAGGAAAGCAAAGAAAAATGATAAGGCATACCCATTCCCTAGGGCTCTAATGTTCAGGCTCAATTGGAGTCCCAAGGGTATTTTAACACCTAAGGCCTCTGACTATAAATCTGTCCCTCGGGTATTTTCAGTTATTTCAGGGAAGTGTCAGTTGCTCAGGGTACAAGAAACAATTATCCCCATGCAGAAAATAGTTTAAGAAAAGAAAGGAAAAAACCTAGTTAGTGAAACAAGGGACTGAAAGAAGAAAGCTTACAAAGAAATGAAAATAAAAGAGCACATTAAAAAAAGTGCAATGATATATATTTACTATTTATTTTATATTCAAAAGATAAATATAGATATAGTGGCATATAGCTATATTCATCTATATCTATATTTGCATCCATATTTATATCCCACCCACATATGCATACATATCCAGATCCACGTTTCTGTCCTTATCTGTGTCTGTAAGTGAGAGGATGCAGGCTTCGTGGTTAAGAGCTCAAACACAAAAATAGATACCTTGAGTTGAAACCTGGGCTCTGCCAGGCACAAGTCATGTGACATGGACAAGATGCCTACTATGTCTGTGTCTCAATTTCTGCGCCTCTGAAGTAGAGCCATTACCTATTTCATTTGGTTATTATGGGCTTAGAAGAAGTAATGGTGCCCAGTTATCATTTAAGTTATTATTTATTTCAGGTGAAGACAATAAAGGAGAACCTCAAAGAAAAGGACTCTGTGATTGGCTCCAGTCCTGAGAGACTTTGGAGGAGGGGCTGGTCTAAGGGGCATTTTGGAGCGAGTTGGTGAATGCCCTGTAATAGGAATCCTCCACGAGAAACTGTGGTGCTCCAGGTGATCTTACCGCTTCTCAGTACCCTTCATTTTAATTGGTTTTCTTGTGAAAATAGGTCAAGTTGCTTGATTTCAGTTACACCTTGGATCCAGAGCAGAGTCAGTTTGTGCAGACTCAACCTTTTTATGAGTTACTACTTGAACAAAAGGACTTTAAATTGCTGAGGACAACTAGGATTATGACACCCACTTCCCTTCGAGGTAATACTCTACTCTGAGTTGGGAAATTTCCTGCAAGGACATTTTGATCACCAAAGTTAAGTTTCCCAGATCATGTTTAATTTCTCTAGTTGCTAATTTTTTTCAAAATTTAAAAATTTTTGCTAGGTGTTTCCAGTCTAGAGCCAATTTATATTTGAAGAAATTTACATGTCTCTTATAAACAAAAATAACATTCATCTTCAAGGGTCTAACAGCTTCGCGAAGCACATTCTCCCCCCATGAAAGTTAAAGAGCACAGCTCAGCAGCTAAGCAATCATATTAGTCTCAGAATACTAGGAGGTTTAATCCTGGATTTATTTCAGATTATCAGTGTGTCACTTGGGTAGGTACCTAACTCCTCTTTTACCTCAGTTTCCTTTGTGATGTGATTGGAATAATAATAAGGCTTCTTTTTTGATAGTAGACCTGGAAAATAAAATATAAAGTATTTTTGCACCTCAATTTTGCCATACAAGTGCTGAAAATATCAGAGAATGGATTTCATGCTCAAGTAACAAAATTAATTGCAGTAGTGTTTAAATGCAAACCGACACACTGTCAGATTAGACATTTAAAACTCGAACTGATATTTATGAAAGTTAAATGAAGTTATTTCAAGCATCCAGTGAGTATTTGTTGAATGCCTCCTGTGAGCCAGCAAATTTGCTGATGACTCAAAGGTGAATGTGAAGATGAATGCCCACCCTTCAGTCCTCCTTGAATCTTCAACCCTCAAAGGGAGACAAACACTTCTAATGTTACCACAATATAGGGGCACATGAGACAACCTACGCATATCAGGGAAGTCTTCCCAGAGAAAATAATGATAAATTGTGTCTTGAAGTATAATCAGAATTATAGAGGTGTGTGTGTGGGGGAGGGTGGAAAGGGGACAAGAAAAGAAGGGATCGCAACTGGAGAGAAAAGAAAAACAGGTATTAGATCATGAAAATTATGTAAGTAAGAAAACTTGGCAGGCTGAGCATGACAGTATCTTATCTGTTTTACAACTGCATGGTGAATGGAGAAGGAAAATAAGCCAGGGATCTTAATAAAGAATGTTGTGGCAATCTTAGTAAGAGATGGTTGTGATCTGAACTATAATTTTAGCAGTGAGGACAAGGAGAAGTTGATAAATTCAAGAGATATTTAAAGGTTTTAATTAACAGAACTTCCCAATTGATTAGAAAGAGTGTGAGCAGGGCAAGTAGAGACACAATAAAAAATAATTACTAACTTGGTATATGCTGATGTCTCTCAATTAGAAAGAAGGGCAGGGGAGAGGGGATGGGTAAATTCACACCTGACGGGTACAAAGCACACTGTCTGGGGGATGGGCACACTCATAACTTTGATTCAAATGGCACAAAAACAATTTATGTAACCAAAACGTTTGTACCCCCATAATATTTTGAAAATTTAAAAAGAAATGAATAAAATAAATTTTTTAAAAAAGAAAGAAGGGCAGGTTTAGGGGGGAAAGACTAATTTAGTTTGGATGATTGAGGCTTAGGTACTTATAAGACAGTTAGAATGTCATAAATAGGGCCGGGCGCGGTGGCTCAAGCCTGTAATCCTAGCACTCTGGGAGGCCGAGGTGGGCGGATCGTTCTGAGCTCAGGAGTTCGAGACCAGCCTGAGCAAGAGCGAGACCCCATCTCTACCAAAAATAGAAAGAAAATTAATTGGACAGCTAAAAATATATATAGAGAAAAAATTAGCCGGGCATGGTGGCACATGC